>SJYA01002334.1:1104111-1230988 GCA_006410615.1 Neotragus moschatus
CACCTCTCACATCCATACATGACCACTGGAAAAACCATAGCCTTGACTAGATGGACCTTTGTTGGCAAAGTAATATCTTTGCTTTTTAATATGCTATCTAGTTGGTCATAACTTTCCTTCCAAGGAGTAAGCATCTTTTAATATACCTCATTATCCCTCCTTAAATCCATCTCTAATCCATCCATACTGACCCTCTTATGTTTCAATATTACCATGCATTTCTTTGCCTTTGTTTTTTAGTTGCTAAGTCATGTGTGACATTTTTGCAATTCCAGGGACTGTAGCCCACCAGGCTTCTCTGTCCATGGGATTCTCCAGGCAAGAATACTGGAGTGGGTTGCCATTTTCTTCTCCAGGGGATCTTCCTGACCCAGGAATCNTCTTATGTTTCAATATTACCATGCATTTCTTTGCCTTTGTTTTTTAGTTGCTAAGTCATGTGTGACATTTTTGCAATTCCAGGGACTGTAGCCCACCAGGCTTCTCTGTCCATGGGATTCTCCAGGCAAGAATACTGGAGTGGGTTGCCATTTTCTTCTCCAGGGGATCTTCCTGACCCAGGAATCGAACCCGAGTCTCCTGCATTGGCAGGTGGATTGTTTAACATGGAGCCACCAGGAAAGCTCATTTCTTTGCCTATAAGGGACTAAACTTCCCAACTTTTCACTGCCTCTCCATGTCCCCAATTATAAGTTGATCGTTTCCTATCTCATGTAGTTTTCATCTTTCATACCAGTAGGAAAATAACACCATCCTGGGTACTCTCCAGAGTAAAACAAGTGTTCTAACGTCTCCCAACAATCTTGTGTTTGTTGAAGCAGTCATGCTTGCCTATTTACTTATTTGGCACTTCCAATAGATCATCAGTTAATTTCCCAACACAGTTTTTTGGAAGAAAATAGAAGGTACTTCATAAATGTTTCTTGAGAAAATAATTAACAGGAAATGAATCAGTGAATGAATAAGCAAATTGCACATGAATATTTAATAGAGAAATAATGCACTAGGGATTAAAAACCATAGAATCTAGCCCTAACTTTTATTTAAATCACTTGGTCTATATTTTTAAATTTTGTCTAAAAATCTACTTGCACTCAAGTCTGGATAAATACTATTTTATTCTTAGAAAATTTACTATCTAATTTTCATTTTCTCTTCCTTTTTTTTTGCTATCTAATTTTCATTTTTCTCTGCTTTAACATAAATTGTAGCAGGTAATCCTAAATAAATAAAGACTGTTGTTGTTATGGGTAAGATAATTTTTAAATTATCTGTTATACATATGGACATATAGCTATTTGTAATACTATATATTATTAAATATATACCTCAATTTTATAAACTCAGGTGCTTCTGTAGTTTGGAAAATATTAGAATTGGCTTCCTGTGGAAGTAGTTCATATATCTTACAGTATTTATGATTTTCAGTAATAAAGATTAATGATATTTAGTAGGCTGCTTTCATTAGTCCTGCTGTGATTAGATGTGTTACTAGAAAAGAGTATCAATTTATATTTTATAACTAACAAAATAGCAAAGTGAGAGCAATAGAAGTGAGCTATATAGAGCAATTATATATAGATTTTGAATTCAATTAAAATCAACACTCAACTTGTGATATCTGAAAATTAGCAAGGCAAACTTAGAGGTTAGCAATAACAATTTTAATGGATATGATGAAATAATCAAACTTCTTTCTCTGAGTATAAATAGCACTTAAATTCTACCCTAGAAAATTTATTTAGGACTCCATGGCCATAAAATTGTAAATAATTATGACTCAGTGCTTGTAAGATTACAAATGTGTGATATTAGGTAAATCAAGTTGTAGTATCTTATGTTATCACCAGGCCCCTACAATTACTTAAAGTTGAATTGATGAGATTCTGTGAGATTTGGAGGGATTTACTCTCCATTGATAAAGAGGTAAAAGAGTGTTGTATTGGAAGGCATATGCTTCCCAAAGGGTGATTCCTTCTCCTATCTCTTTCCTTTTTCTTCTACTGGAGATAACCTGTTAATTTACTGCCCCACAAAGTTTCTAAGGAAAAAGCAACGTGTACCCCACATTCATAGCAAGTTAAAGCACAAATCATAAACTTCCACAAGCATTTAGAATACTTGGATGCAGAGTTCTTATGGCCAGGGACCACATCTTCAAAGCCAACACTACATAATACCTTTTGACTAACCGTCTTAGAGTATTTCTGTAGAGTATGGATTGAGGAATAAGTGTTGCCTTTGGAGCACATTCCTGCTGCTAGCATAGTACTCTTTGGTATAAAGACCGTGCAGATCACCTTAGAAAGGCCTCCTAATAAGCCCTCCTAAGGGGCCCGGTGCATGTGTGTTGTCCGTTGTACTCATTTCAGTATTCTTTCTTGCAGTATTCCTTAATAAGATGTTTTTAAGCTTGAAATTTGGGATTGTCTTCTTTTGAAAACATGATTTGTGACTTGTTGCAAAGCCACTGTGAATAATGCATCTGATCAATAACTTTTTTGTTTTGACAGTTGGAAATCAGAATCCAATTTGTGGATTCCCCCAGTAGTGAGAGTAAGGGATTTTTATGATATGATGATTCTTATCTGTCCCTTATTTGCCTAATCTTTATATTCCTACATTTGTTTTTTCATTATTTTATCTACTTCTAATTTATTCTGTTAACTTATACATTATTTTGTGTTTTTAACCCATCAATGTTTTTGAAAACAAGGTGCAATTCAAATTAATGAATTAATAATTTTATAAAATTATTTTTGTGCTTCATATTTATCACTTGCTAATATCCCTGATGTGGGCATTTTTTACTGAGCTCAAATTATTTCTCCCATAAATCCTAAAACCACTACTGTAATACATGTATATAGTACAAAGAATAAATAAGATTAGAAGCATATATACTTCAGCTGCCTGTCACAGAACCACAGATCTTTCTACTGAAATTGGAACAAAAATATTTTTGGTGAGGAATAACAAAAAACAATAAAGATAAAGTTTCAAAAAGTGTAGGTATGTTTTATTACTAACATTATCAAGGATCTGATTCTCAAACTTACTTGTACACAAAGGTTTCTTATTGTATCCAGGAGCAGTTGAATTAGGACAACAAGTTCACCTTAAATCTATGAAAGGATAAACACATAAGCCGAAATAAAAATGCATGAAATGTGTGGTTTTTATACTGATTATAAATGTACTAGTGTATAAGCTTAAACAAAATAATTCTGTTTATCTTCTCATACTAAAACCTAATTAAATGGCCTGCAGTTTCCCTTGTATTGTTAGCATCACTTTAACAAAATTATTGATTTTTTAATTGAAGGATAATTGCTTTACAGAATTTTGTTGTATTCTGTCAAATATAAAAATGAATCAGTCATATGTAAATATATTCCCTCCCTCTTGGACCTCCCTCCCATTTCCCTCCCCATGCCACCCCTCTAGGTTGATACAAAGCCCTTGTTTGAGTTCCATAAGTCATACAGCAAATTCTCATTGACTATAGGTTTAACATATGGTAATGTAAGTTTCCATGTTAGTCTCTTGATACATCCAACCCTTCTCTTCCCCACAGCACATGTCCATAAGTCTGTTGTCTATGTCTGTTTCTCCATTGCTGCCCTGAAAATAAATTCATCAGTATCGTCTTTCTAGATTCCACATATATGCATTAATATATGATAGTTATCTTTCTCTTTCTGACTTCCTTCACCCTGAATAATAGACTCTAGGTTCATCAATTTCATTAGAACTGACTCAAATGTATTCCTTTTATGGCTGAATAATATTCCAACAAATTTTTGAATCTGGGGATCTGGCAAAGGGACTGAGACCCTCCCAGGGAATTTGACTTTGGAAGGCAGTGGAATTTGATTACAGAACTTACACACAACTGGGGAAATAGACTCTTGGAGGGCACAAATGAAATCTTGTCAGCACCAGGACCCAGGAGAAAGGAGCAATGACCCCACAAGAGACTGACCCAGACTTGTCTGTGAGTGTCCAAGAGTCTCCAGTGAAGGTGTAGGTGGGCAGTGGCCTGCTGCAGGGTCTGGGGCACTGAGTGTGGCAGTGCAGACATGGGACCTTTGAAGGAGATCGCCATTTTCTTCATTACCTTGACCATAGTTTGGTCTTAGGTCAAAAAACAGGGAGGGAACAAAGCCCTGCCTATCAATGGAAAATTGGATTAAAGATTTAATGAGCATGGCCCTGCCCATCAGAATAAGACCCAGTTTCCCCCACAGTCAGTCTCTCCCATCTGGAAGCTTCCATAAGCCTCTTATTCTTATCCTTCAGAAGGCAGACCTTATGAAAATCACAATCACAGAAAACTAATCCAACTGATCACACAGAACACAGCCTTGTCTAACTCAGTGAAACTTTGAGCCATGCCCTGTAGGGCCAATCAAGCTGAATTGGTCATGGTGGAGATTCTGACAAAAACGTGGTCCACTAAAGTAAGGAATGGAAACCACTGCAGTATTTTTGTCTTGAGAATCACGTGGACAGTATGAAAGGGCAAAAAGACATGACACTGAGAGATGAACTCCCCAGGTTGGTAGGTGCCCAATATGCTACTGGAGAAGAGTGGAGAAATAACTCCAGGAAGAATGAAGAGACAGAGCCAGAGTGATAACAATGCCCAGTTATGGATGTGACTTTTGATGGAAGTAAAATACGATTCTCTAAAGAACAATATTGCTTAGGAACCTGGAATGTTATGTCCATGAATCAAGGTAAACTGGAAGTGGTCAAACAGGAGATGGCAAGAGTGAACATCGACATTTTAGGAATTAGTGAACTAAAATGGATGGGAATGGGCAAATTTAATTTAGAGGACTGTTATATCTACTCATTGGAAAGGACTCTGATGCTGGGAGGGATTGGAGGCAGGAGGAGAAGGGGACGACAAAGGATGAGATGGCTGGATGGCATCACTGACTCGATGGACGTGAGTCTGAGTGAACTCCAGGAGTTTGTGATGGACAGGGAGGCCTGGCGTGCTGCGATTCATGGGGTCCCAAAGAGTTGGACACGACTGAGCGACTGAACTGAACTGAACTGATATCTACTTCTGTGGGCAAGAATCCTTTAGAAGAAATGGAGTAGCCATCATAGTCAACAAGAGAGTCTGAAATGGAGTACTTGGGTGCAATTTTAAAAATGACAGAATGACCTCTGTTTGTTTCCAAGGTAAATCATTCACTATCACAGTAATCCAAGTCTAGGCCACAACTGGTAATGCTGANATCTACTTCTGTGGGCAAGAATCCTTTAGAAGAAATGGAGTAGCCATCATAGTCAACAAGAGAGTCTGAAATGGAGTACTTGGGTGCAATTTTAAAAATGACAGAATGACCTCTGTTTGTTTCCAAGGTAAATCATTCACTATCACAGTAATCCAAGTCTAGGCCACAACTGGTAATGCTGAAAAGCTGAAGTTGAATTCTATGAAGACTTACAAGACCTTTTAGAACTAACACCCAGAAAAAAAAAAAAANTTGAGTACATCACTTTCACAGGATCATCTTTCAGGATTTGAAATATAGCTCAACTGAAATTCAATCACCTCCGCTAGCTTTGTTCATAGTGATGCTTTCTAAGGCCCACTTGACTTCACATTCCAGGATGTCTGACTCTAGGTGAGTGATCACACCATCGTGATTATCTCGGTCATGAAGATCTTTTTTATACAATTCTTCTGTGTATTCTTGCCACCTCTTAATATCTTCTGCTTCTCTTAGATCCATACCATTTCTGTCCTTTATCAAGTCCATCTTTGCCTGAAATGTTCCCTTAGTATTTCTACTTTTCTTGAAGAGATCTCTAGTCTTTCCCAGTCTGTTCTTTTCCTCTATTTCTTTTCATTGATCACTGAAGAAGGCTTTCTTATCTCTTCTTGCTATTCTCTGGAACTCTGCATTCAGATGCTTATATCTGTCCTTTTCTCCTTTGCTTTTCACCTCTCTTCTTTTCACAGATATTTGTAAGGCCTCCCCAGATAGCCATTTTGCTTTTTTTGCATTTCTTTTCCATGGGGATGGTCTTGATCCCTGTCTCCTATACAATGTCACGAACCTCATTCCATAGTTCCTTTATTGCTGAATAATATTGTATAGATCATACCAGATCTATTTATCCATTCTCCTGTAGATAGGGCTTCCCTGGTGGCTCAACTGGTAAAGAATTGGCCTGCATTATGGGAGACCTGGGTTGGGAAGATTCCCTTGGAGAAGGGAATGGCTAGCCACTCCAGTATTCCAGCCTGGAGAGTTCCATGGTCTGGATAGTCCATGGGGTGGCAAAGAGTAAGACATGACTGAGCGACTTACACTTTCACTTTTCACTTTCCTATTGATAGACAGTTTGGTTTCTAGTTTTGAGTTACTGTGAATAAAGTTGCTATGCATATTTTTAAAAGTCTTTGTGTGGGCATATATTTTTATTTGCCTTGTATAAATAACTAAGTGTCTTGTAGTTAAAAAAAAAAAGTTTGTTTAAATGTATAAGACACTCATACGCTGTTCTGGAAAGCGGCTGGCTTGTTTTATATGCCACCACCAAAGTGTGAGTATTCTGTGGTGGTTTAGTCACAAAGTCATATCCTACTCTTGCGACCTCATGAACTGTAGCCCACCAGTTTCCTCTGTCCATGGGATTTTTCAGGCAGAATACTGGACTGGGTTGCCATTTCCTTCCCTAGGGGATCTTTCCAACCCAGGGATTGAACCCAGGTCTCCTGCACTGCAAGCAGATTCTTTACTGACTGAGCTACCAGTGAGTATTCTAGTTGCTACATATCCTCACCAGTAATTCGTATGATCAGTTTTTAAATTTTAGCTATTTTGATGCATGTCTATTGATATTACATTATGATTTTAACTTATATACCTTTAATATTTAATATTATTAATCTTGATTTAATATGCTATTGGCCTTTCATATATTTTGTTTTTGAAATATCTGTTCAAAAGTTACTCATATTTTGTACTGGGGATACATATGTTTTGATGATTTATTTGAGTGAAGACTTCTATGAATCTTTTTGACATGTGTTTTTATTTTCTTAACAGTTTCTTTTAAAGACTAGAAGTGTTTGATTTTGATTGTCATTATATTTTGTGTAATGATTTCTGTGTGTGATATTTAAGAAGAAACTTTCTATGCCTAAGATCACAGATACTTTTTTCTATTATTTTCTTTCCAGACCTGAGATTCTCAGCATCAACCTCCCTGACATTTTGGGCCAGATATTCTAAGTTGGGATTTTCTCTAGACATTGTCAAATATATACTGGTGTAGCAAAATTGAACCCTGGTCCTAGAAATTCTGCAGTTTTAGCTTTTATATTTATGTTTGTGATCTATTTTGGGATAACATATGTGTTTAAGATAGGATTGAGGCCTCTTTTTTTTTTTTTTTCATATGAATAAATAGTTGTTCCAGCAACATTTGAAATATGGAAAGACCATTCTTTACTCTGAAATTGCCTTGGCACCCCTATTAGAAAACAGCTGACCACATACAGACATATCAACTTCTGGATGCTCTGTATTGTTCCATTGATACGTATGTCTGTCTTTACAGCTATACTACACTGGCTTGATATATAATGAGTTCAGATCAGGTGTGTATATGTTTTCCAAATCTGTTTTTTTTAAGAGTTGTTTTGACTATTCTTGTTCTTTGCATTTCTATGTGTGTGTGTGTGTGTGTGTGTGTATATAAAATATATCAAATTGTCAATATAACTTCCTCCCCTCAAACAAATCCCTGTTGAAATTATGCTGCACATTGTATTGAATCTATAAATCAGCCCTGGGAGACTTGATACCTTAACAATATTTAGTTTTCCAATTCATAAACTTGGTGTATTTCTCCATTTATTACAGGCTTTAAAATTTCTTTCTTGGAACCTGTGCTCAGCCACATCTCCTAGTTCTCCATTTATTGCAGGCTTTAAAATTTCTTTCTTGGAACCTGTGCTCAGCCACATCTCCTAGGGTCTGGCTCGTGCCTCTGGCTCACCTGTTCCTGCAGTCATGTCTTCCCAGCAGCAGCAGCAGCGCCTGCCCCAGATGACAAGCAGCCCTGTCAGCCACCCCCTGTCAAATGTCAAGAGGTGTGTACACCTAAAATCAAGGATCCATGTGCTCCCCAGGCCAAGAAGCAATGCCCACCCAAGGACACAGCAATCCCAGTCCAGCAGAAGTGTCCTGCAACCCAGCAAGCCCCCAAGAGTAAATAGAAGTAAGAATGGACTCAGAAATACCTGCCCACCAACCAGGCTACCAGATGCAGCCTTCTCTTTCTCCTGCTCCTTTTCTGATCCTCAGCTCCAGGATTTGCCCTCTTCGCCCACCTTCTCCTACTCAGGGTCCAAGGAAGCATTGTCAGGATTTTTTGCCATGGAACCCTTTGTCTCACACATCCCCTTGTTCCCAGTATTCTGCTATTCCCCACTCTGACTCTCTCCTAGATGAACATGAATGAGGTCCCAGCTTCTCCAGCTTCCAGTTTGGCCACAGCTGTGGCTCTATCCATGTCCTAAAGCAAGAAATATATCTGGGATGATTCTATGGTTTCCACCTTGACTCGTGGAGACACCAGAGGTTGATGCATAGCTTCTGTCTCATTCCCTTTCTCAATTCCCCATCCGTGAGCTTCCCTCCTATTTCTTCCGCTAATAAATCTGTGCTTCATATTAAAAAAAAACCATTTATTTCTCCTAGCAATATTTTATAGTTTATTTTTATTTCAGATCTTATCCCTATACTTTGTTAAATATACTTATGATTATTCCATGTTTTTGATATTTAAAATTTTAATTTTCAACAGTTTTTGATTAATGTATAGAAACATGATTGTTTTGTATATACTTTATAATTTTGAACTTCTTTATATTTAATTTGCATGTTCTAGTAAATTTTAATGGATTTCTTCAAATCCTTTATTGGCTCAGTCTTTTCATATACAAATAAGATTCTTCATTCCTTTCTACTCTGTATACTTTTGTTTATTATTTTTTGTCTTATTGCAATGACTAAAAACCCTGTGGTGGTTAGTTTTGTTTTTTGTTTTTCCCTCCCAACTCAAACCTAAGTTCTTAAATCTCAGTCTAATTGATTGTTTTAGAACAAAGAAAATAGTCTGGTATGGATTTTCCAATAACACTTCTTTATGGCCAGCAATAAATGATAAATTTGATATGTAAAGAGGAAAGAATTTGCTCTTTCCTTCATTCATTTGAAGGACCAAACAAAATATTTTAAGAAATATATGGCTAATGTTTTAGGTAACAGGACAGGCTGTTGAGGCTAGTTACTTAACTTTGGTGAAATTACACAGTAATCTGTTGGAATATGAGGCAAGGACCTCATTTGCTCTCTCTTCCATTATATCTCTGTTGCTTAGAATAATGCTTGACACAAATGCAAATTAAATAAATATTTGTTGACCAAAGAAAATTATTACTAGGGTTCCTGAGTTTAATGTCATTCAGAAAGAATGGGTAGGGATATCTAAAATATAGACATTATTTCAACATAATTTTGTAAACAAGAGAAGGTACTATAGTAGGTAAGTTCATTCCTGAAGCACCTCCACGACCACACAGGCAGAAAGAGAATACCATTTATATATTTTCTGTGCATTATATTTTAAAGCTGCAAAAAATGTTTTAAAACATGAGAGTGCACGAGTGTAAAAAATTGATAGTGCCTAGACCAATTATGAAAGGGTTTCATTGAGGCACAAGCTTAGCTGATAAGATAAACTAAAAACGCTGGGAACTAAAGGTCAAACTGTTTAGGCAGAAATAGTCCCAAAGAGGCAGGTACCAGGAGGCCTTTGAACAGAACACCATAGAGATATGAGAAATTGAAAAGGTTGAAGATAAAAGTACTTACTGCCTTGAAGTAAGTAGAATGAATGCATGCATAAAAAGAAGGATAGCAAGTCAGGAGAAATTTTTTGAACTGTTTAGTCTGCTGTTTTATTTGTTGTTGACATGGCAGTATGTAAGAATGGTTTAGTATACTTACATATAATGCTTTGTAATGGCTGAAGTTATGTTGTTTATATAGATTTGTTATATTAATGCGATGTAGGCCATTTTGCCACATGATTTTTTTGGTCTGTTCTACAGACTATTTGCTCACATTAAATAAAGTTGATAAAATGAACTGTAACTAAAATAATAGATATCTATTTTTAATGACTCTCCCCAAAATGTTGACAGTTCTTCAAGCCTGATTATGGGTAAATGGACATGTGTTGTACTTTTAACTTTTGTGTATTTACAGAAGTTTTCAAAATATTTAAAAATTATTCCCTGCAAGTTTTTCAATCACTTGTGCTACAGCTATTTCGGGAGCATCTATTCTGTGACTTACTGGTACTCATAAGAAAAGAACAGAAGAAAGTCAAGATTCTTGGCATGGGCAACTGTGTGAGTCCATTATTCAAAATGGATAAAACTAGACAAATAATATTTTCTTGTGGGGAGGTGATGTCATAGAAACGAAGATCAGCTTTGACATGACATTTTTCAGGTTGAGCATCAAAGAATTGAGACTTTCAAATTGTGGTGCTGGAAAAGACTCTTGAGAATCCCTTGGACTTAAAAGAGATCAAACCAGTCATCCTAAAGGAAATCAACCCTGAATACTCATTGGAGGGACTGATACTGAAGTTCCAATACTTTGTCCAACTGATGCAAAAGAGCTGTTTCACTGGTAAAGACCCCGTGATGGGAAAGATTGAAGGCAAAAGAAGGGGGCAGCAGAGGATGAGATGGCTAGGTAGCATCACTGACTCAATGGATATGAATCTGAGCAAGCTCTTGGAGATAGTGAAGGACAGAGAAGCCTGGCGTGCTACAGTCCATGGGGTTGCAAAGAGTCAGATACAACTTAGTGACTGAACAACAACAACAAATTTCAGGTTTCTATTTAAGTATCCATTTTAAAATATCCCTATAAACTGGCATAAGAAAGAGGTCAGAAAAAGTCATAAACTTGGGAAATATCAGCATATAGATGGTGTTCAAGCCCCAGAGGTTGGTATGGATGTACCAACAGAGTGAGTTCAGAAATAAGGAAAAAGAGATCCTCAAAGCCTGGATTCACCAGCATTTAGAGTTAGCCAAAAGTGGTGTGTCAAGAACCAGAAACTGATAGGCAGTTGCCAAAGCATTTAGAAGAAATAGGATGGGGAGTGAGGAATATGTTTTCAAAAAGTGAGCAACTGTGTCATAGTCTGTTGAATAATTGAGAATAATAAAAGCTGAAAACTTTTCATTGGATTTGGCAGCATGAATGTTGCTAGTGGCTCTCATTGGGAAAAGCATTATAGACATGGGGATGGATGAAGTTGGAATAGACTCAGGTGTAACAGGATGGGTAGCAGTGCAAACAACTGCCTTCCCAGAGCTCTTTCAGGGAGTTGCAGAGGCAAGGGGAAGCAGGGCCAGGTATGGGAGCTATTAGAGTCATCATCATAGTTTTGTAAACAAGTATATTAACTAATTATATTTTTTAAAAAAAGCTGAGACAAATTAACTTCCGTGCTAACATATCACAAAGTGATACACACACATGTGCGTGCTCACACACACACTAATTTGACTGCCTTCCTCTTGGTATGTCTCATCTCCCCCTGCAAACCCCACATTATCTCACAAAGTCTTATTTCATTTGGCTTTGGAAACGAATTACCAATAGGTGAATCTTGTTAGATACTGATTTCACAGGGCAACATTTGGTGCTTCTGTTGGGTTATACAGACTATCAAATCTTTTGTGCTCCTCTTAACTTTATAATCTGTCCTTATATCGACCATTATTCTGAATGGCACTTTTTATATATACACACTTATCTCTTGCTACAAAAGTACATGGGAAGATTAAGTGGGATATTTCTGGGATATAAAGACCCTTGATGTTTGAATGGCATCTGGTCCCATCACTTCAAGGGAAATAGATGGGGAAACAGTGGAAAGTGTCAAACTTTATTTTTTTGGGCTCCAAAATCACTGCAGTTAGTGATTGCAGCCATGAAATTAAAAGACACTCCTTGGAAGGAAAATTATGACCAACCTAGATAGCATATTCAAAAGCAGAGACATTACTTTGTCAACAAAGGTCTGTCTAGTCAAGGCTATGGTTTTTCCAGTAGTCATGTATGGATGTGAGAGTTGGACTGTGAAGAAAGCTGAGTGCTGAAGAATTGATGCTTTTGAACTGTGGTGTTGCAGAAGACTCTTGAGAGTCCCTTGGACTGCAAGGAGATCCAACCAGTCCATTCTAAAGGAGATCAGTCCTGGGTGCTCTTTGGAAGGAATGATGCTGAGGCTGAAACTCCAGTACTTTGGCCACCTCATGCGAAGAGTTGACTCATTGGAAAAGACTCTGATGCTGGGAGGGATTGGGGGCAGGAGGAGAAGGGGACGACAGAGGATGAGATGGCTGGATGGCATCACTGACTTGATGGACATGAGTTGAGTTGACCTCTGGGAGTTGGTGATGGACAGAGAGGCCTGGCATGCTGTGATTCCTGGGGTCCCAAAGAGTCGGACACGACTGAGCGACTGAACTGAACTGAACTGAATGTTTGAATCCTTTCCTAAAATGGTTGTCTGCCTGCCTGCAATTCAGTACTTTCTCGAAGGGATATATGTATAGAGAGCAAAGCTGTACAAAGGGATATGTTATTTATTGACTGTTTTTGCTCCATAGAACCTAAAGTTGTTTTTAGTTGAGCTCAGGGTTAGAAAGAGGGCCTAAGGCCTACAACTAAAATAGACCAAGCATTATCCTTTACGCTTTCTCTCTAATTTCTCACCCATATCTCAGCCTCTGTATCTTTCAATTCTGATTAGGAAGAAAGAGTCTGAGAACATTACATCAAGAGAAAAAGAAAAAGAGGACACAAGAAGAGTCGTGTGTAGGCATTTTAAACTAGAAGATTCTTAAAAATATAGTCTAGCAAGAGTCCTTAAACTCTCTCAAGCCCAGGGCAAGCTTCTTCTCTTCCTGCAGGGAAGGAACTGGGTGCTTTCTTTCAGCAGTGCCACCGTAAAACTGGGAAACACTCAACAATGAGACCAAATCCTCATTGTTTCCCCAAGAGAATGGAACTTTCTATTCTACTGCCTATAATTTCAGCAGATTAATGATCATGTACTGGTATACCTTATTTATTTGAACCTCATTCTATTGAGATTTACCGATAACTGCGTGTTTGTTTTTGTTTTACAAGCTGAAGATTTTTGACAACCCTGCATCTAGCAAGTCAATCAGCACCATTTTTTACAACAGTGTTTGTTCACTTTCAGTCTCACATTTTATTTCTTGCAATGTTTCAAACTTTTCTGTTAGTTATTAGATTTGTTATTGTATATGAGTAGTGGCCTTTGATGTTACTGTTATAATTATTTTGGCATTATATAGCAATAAAGTATTCTTGATGGTATGTCCTTTTTCTAAACATAATGTTATTGCATGCTTAATAAACTATAATATAGTAAAAACATAACTTTTATCTGCACTGGGAAACGAAAACATTCATGTGGCTCACTTTTTGCAATATCTGTTTTCCTGCAGTCTGAAACAACCTGCAGTGTCTCCAAGGTGTGTCTGTTCATATTTTTAATTGATTAAAATTTCAAAAAAAAATTTACCAATTAATCATTATTATTATTTTCTTTACATAAAGAAGCCTTATAATAATATTTTTTGGAAATACAGGGGTGTCATTTCAGAAATATATACTGTAATCAAGATTTTATGTCAGCACTTTCAAGTTGTTCTATACATGAATGTTTTATCAGTACTGGAAAATTGGTGTTCTATTGTTCTTATCAAGGGCTGTTCTCAGCAAAAAAGTGAGACAAAGTCTAGAGATAGAGTAAAAAAATCTTGGCTCTCTTAAGTTTTGTGGATTTCATTATCAGTAATGTCTGCTTTTTATAAGTAGCTAATAGATTATTATTTTGGTGCTATAATTAAAATTTTGGTTTTAATATATCTTTTAAATGTTATGAAATGTTAATATTAAAATGACTTGAGGATGTTTAGATGTATTTATAAATCATAATTTCAAATTTATGTTTATACTAGCATTAATAATAACATAATTTACATCTCAGACTTATTTTTTTTCTAATGGTTCCAGTCACTTTGCCAAATATAAAGAAATATATGTTGTGTGTTTATGAGTTGACCACAGATGTTTAGTTTGCACGTTGGCAAATGTGTATATTTATAAATATTTCAATTTGTATTTTGATGTAAAATACTGTTCCTTCGGTAGCATGTTGGAAATATGTATATAAGTCAAGTTTTGGAAATACATATATGTATATATGTATTATATATGTATTTAAGATACATAACACACTCATATACGTTATTTAGCTCACTAGTTTGCAAATTGTTAAAAGATGTTTGTATCTATATTGATAGATAAAATAGACAAGTTTTATTCTTATGGTGTCTTTGATTAGTTTTGATATAAATGCAGCATGAGTGAGGGAATGTTCCATTTTTTCCTATTGATTGGAAAAGTTTGTGTAATATTGGAACAATATGTTCTGTGAAAATTTTGTAGATATAGTCTCGAAGACATCTGTGCCTGATGTTTTCCCTGGGGGGACATTTTAAACCAATTCTTTATTTGCATAGGTTCCTAATAATTGCTTTTACATCTTTGTGTACCTGCAGTGATGACCTGTCTGTCAGTCATCTTATTAGTTATACTTACCTTCTTTTTTGTTCCTCTTTGTAAATGGCAAGAAAGAAGTATTATTTAATAAATGACAATAAAATCAACATTGAGTCAAAGACATATTGCCTCATAAGAAGAGTAAATAGGCACAGGCTGTGTGTATGCATTATTTCCTTTTGGTACCAAGCCTACTTCGGGTAATTTAAATGAGGTTGTCCACAAATTTTCCAAATATTACTAGTGTGTATTTTCAGGCACAAACAAGCACATTTCTGTTACTTACATAGGGAAAGGTTGGCATCCAAATCTGATGGGTTGATACCATGCAAACCTTTAAAGTTTTTAATGTGTTTCTAATTTTTATTCTTTTTTCAGCTCTGACTGGAGGCTTATTTAGAAGTGTGTTGTTTATTTTCCAAACCTTGGTGACTTCTAGCTGTTTTTCTGTTATTGATCTACTTTATTTCCACTTTGACCTTAGAACATATTATTTATGATTTAAACATTTATCCAAACTATTATTATATCCTATTTATTACTTATGTATTGCTTTGTAATGAATCACTCCAAAACTTGGTAGTTAACCAACACATTTTTTTCACGGCTTCTCTGGGTCAGGAATCTGTGCATGGTTTTTCTGGGTCCTCTGGCTCAGCATTTCTTCCAAGGCTGAAGTTCTTTTAAGGCCTAACTGTGGAATATTAGGCAGGTATTCTAAAATTTCTGAGTATAAATTTCATAATCTTTAATTTTATTTATCAAATATTATCACATATGTGTTTTCTTAATCAAGTTAGATACTACATGATCATCAGTATGTTCTGCAGTTAATAATATATCACAGTTAATAAGCTTATTGTGAAATGAAGGTGAATAGCAGAGGCACATGCATGTTAGTTTCAATCTGACTTATTTATAGATGTATCTTTAAAGCTCGAAGATTTCTAAAGTATCCTGCATTCAGAAATCTGAATGCTTATTCTCAACATTAATTTGATTTCCCGTCTTCCAAATTTCTGTGCTTTGGCCATATATAGTATTCCATAGAGCTTAATTATGATGATAGGAGAAAACAATTATTCCCTAGATAGCCAGTGTGTTTATTTATATCTCAGGATTTTTTATATTAAATTTTAGTAAATTATTAAAATTCATGACATAATAAAGACATAAGATTTATTGTGTGAAAACTTAAACTGGAGTTCTATCTCTTCAGTTTACAAAATATATGCATATATTTTACAAAATATATATTTCTACTTTTCTGGGCAACTATTTATCAGTGGTAAATAGTGATGGTGATGATTGTGAATAACAACTATACTTGCTTCAGGGAGTTGCTATAAGAATATTTTGAGTTAATATACTTGAAAACTGGTTTGCAAATCTGTTGAGGAAAAAAAGCTATGACCAACCTAAACAGCGTATTAAAAAGAATCCTGGTGTCCATGGTGTTGCAAAAAGTGGGACACAAGTCAGTGACTGAACTGAACTGAGCTGAACTCAGAACAATACATACATTATTGTTAGTAAGCAAAGGATAATTTATAGCACCAGTATATCTGTCAATTCAGTTTTTGGTCGATCAGTCATGTCTGACTCTTTGTGACCCCATGGACTGCAGCGCGCCAGGCCTCCCTGTCCAACACCAACTCCTGGAGTTTACCCAACTCATGTCCATTGAGTTGGTGATGCCACCCAATCATCTCATCCTCCATCGTCCCCTTCTCCTCCTGCCCTCAATCTTTCCCAGCATCAGGGTCTTTTCAGATGAGTCAGTTCTTCGTATCAGGTGGCCAAGTATTGGAGTTTTAGCTTCAACATCAGCAGTGAATACCGAGGACTGATCTCCTTTAGGATGGACTGGTTGGANTCTGCATATAAGTTAAATAAGCAGGGTGACAATATACAGTCTTGATGTACTCCTTTCCCTATTTGGAACTAGTCTGTTGTTCCATGTCCAATTCTAACTGTTGCTTCCTGATCTGCATACACTTTTCTCAAGAGGCAGATCAGGTGGTCTGATATTCCCATCTCTTTCAGAATTTTCCACAATTTATTGTGTTCCACACAGTCAAAGTCTTTGGCATAGTCAATAAAGTGGAAATAGATGTTTTTCTGAAACACTCTTGCTTTTTTGATGATCCAGAAGATGTTGGCAATTTGATTTCTGGTTCCTCTTCCTTTTCTAAATTCAGCTTAAACATCTGGGAGTTCACAGTTCACGTAATGCTGAAGCCTGGCTTGGAGAATATTGAGCATTACTTCATTAGCATATGAGATGAGTGCAATGGCAAACCACTTCAGTATTCTTACCTTGAGACCCCCATGAACAGTATGAAAAGTATGACACTGAAAGATAAACTTCCCAAGTTGGTAGGTGCCCAATATGCTACTGGAGATCAGTGGAGAAATAACTCCAGAAAGAATGAAGGGATGGAGCCAAAGCAAAAACAGCACCCAGTTGTGGATGTAATTGGTGATAGAAGCAAGGTCCGATGCTGTAAAGAACAATATTGCATAGGAGCCTGGAATGTTAGGTCCATGAATCAAGGCAAATTGGAAGTGGTCAAACAGGAGATGTCAAGAGTGAACATCGATATTCTAGGAATCAGCAAACTAAAATGGACTGGAATGAGTGAATTTAACTCAGATGACCATTATATCTACTACTGTGGGCAGGAATCCCTTAGAGGAAATGGAGTAACCATCATGGTCAACAAAAGAGTCCAAAATGCAGTACTTGGATGCAGTCTCAAAAACGACAGAATGATCTGTTGGTTTCCAAGGCAAATCATTCAATATCACAGTAATCCAAGGCTATGCCCCGACCAGTAACACTGAAGAAGCTGAACTTGAACGTTTCTTTGAAAACCTA
Source organism: Neotragus moschatus (assembly GCA_006410615.1). Classification (NCBI taxonomy): domain Eukaryota; kingdom Metazoa; phylum Chordata; class Mammalia; order Artiodactyla; family Bovidae; genus Neotragus; species Neotragus moschatus. The sequence goes on from SJYA01002334.1 coordinate 1,121,722, forward strand.
CAAGACGTTTTAGAACTAATATCCAAAAAAGAGGGCCTTTTCATTGCAGGGGACTGAATTGCAAATGTAGGAAGTCAAGAAACACCTGGAGTAACAGACAAATTTGNCCATCATGGTCAACAAAAGAGTCCAAAATGCAGTACTTGGATGCAGTCTCAAAAACGACAGAATGATCTGTTGGTTTCCAAGGCAAATCATTCAATATCACAGTAATCCAAGGCTATGCCCCGACCAGTAACACTGAAGAAGCTGAACTTGAACGTTTCTTTGAAAACCTACAAGACGTTTTAGAACTAATATCCAAAAAAGAGGGCCTTTTCATTGCAGGGGACTGAATTGCAAATGTAGGAAGTCAAGAAACACCTGGAGTAACAGACAAATTTGGCCTTGGAGTTCAGAGAGAAGCAGGGCAAAGGCTAATAGAGTTTTGCCAAGAGAACTCACTGGTCATAGCAAACACCCTCTTCCAACAACACAAGAGAAGGCTCTACACATGGACATCACCAGATGGTCAACACTGATTATATTCTTTGTAGCCAAAGATGAAGAAGCTCTATACAGTCAGCAAAAACAAGACTGGGAACTGACTGTGGCTCAGATCATGAACTCCTTATTGCCAAATTCAGACTTAAATTGAAGAAAGTAGGGAAATTCACTAGACCATTCAGTATATATATAGCATTGTAATATCTTAGACATACTTATGTAATCAGAAATACCATACTACAGGTGTCACTTACATTTTCTTTAGTTCTTCCATTATAAGAATTGTATGCAATTATGAAGCATCCCTATATAGACCTATTTCTAGTGACCACTGATCTTACAGAAGCAGCCACTGTAACCTAATATTTAGGCCAAGACCCCTCAATACTTCTTGGATTACTCTCTAGCCAGTCATGTCATTTCCAGTACCAGTAGTCTTCTTGTTAAAATGAACTGTGTCATATTTTATTGTTTTTACTACAGTTTATCAAAATGATTTTAGCTTTGGTATCACTGGAAAGAAGCAAAACAGCATTTACATAATGAACATTTTATTTATCACCAGCCTACATAAAATCCTTTTGCTAAGACTATTCTTTCTATAAATTATTTCTTACTTTTCTTCTGTGATCAATTCCTCTGTAGCTTTTACAGATCCATTTATATCTTACTTTCTCTTAAAATTTTATTCTTAGAAGCTTAATAATTGTAACATTTTAATATAATTATATGTTATTACATAAATTTATAATATAATTATTATTTAATATATATGATATATAGGGTATACAGAATATGCTTATTATGGTATATGTAATCATTAGAATAATCATTTTAGGTTACCATAATATATTTACCTTCTGATATCTATAACATGTACTTAGATATTTCTTTGTGGTATTTGCTTGTATTGCTATGTAAACTTTGAAACAGTGTTTCATGATTTTATATCAAAGTAAGCTAAAATACTGAAAAATATTCACAAGTCTTTGTATGTGTGTGTATCCAATTACATATAAATTTTATAGTACTACTCACTGTAATAGAATTTGTTGAAAAAGGACTGGAAATTTTTTCTTGTCTACTGAGTCATTTTAACTCCATATGTAGCTTTAGGTATTCAAGTATTTGTTCCCTTGTGTGGAAAAACAGCTTCAGACAAGACAAAGTAGCAAAGACAGGTGTTAGTTATTCACATAGTAGTAGCCATTTGGTTGAGATTATTTATGTTTAGACAGTAAAAATAAGCAGAGAATACTGTCATTTTCCAGTAATACATACTGCTTAGTTTTACATATATCTCCAAAAGAATGAGAAAGTTTTGAATGTTTGTCAGCAAGTATAACTGTAGATTTTGAATTGTGGAAAGTAATATATCTTACTGTCATTTGGTATTTTAAGTTCTGTGAAGCTGTAAAATAATGCGTAAAAAAATAATATATAAAATAGATCAGACTTGGAGTGTATTTTTCATGGCAAAAAACTGAATATTTCCTTGTTTATCAGGGGAAAATATAAAGCATGCACTACACATTCAGGAACAAAAATTCAGTAAAAGGAGCCATTGGTTTTGGAAGAGTCATTTAATGTCAAGTATATTAATACTTGACATTTGGATATGGAAAATTACTGTTAATTTGTTTCACAAGCAAATAATCATATTTTATGGCTTTTTCACCTGTAGCATGATTTCCTCTACTTCTAAATTCTAGCTCTGATCTTGCCTGAAATAATCATGTAGCTGGTTTCCCACGTCTGGTTGATCACTCCTACAATCCCAGACTCCTGTTTGCTCCAGAATGAGCTTAGAGACTGAAATTTGATCATTTTACTCCTCTGATAAACTCTTCCAATAGTGTCCTTAACCTAGAAAATGCATTTGAAACTCATTTCATTTATTTTGAAAGACATTCAAAATATCTTTTGTAGTATAACCTCTATTCTCTCCAGGCATCAGCCCCTATTTATTTTCCCCTTTACACTAAGCTCAGTTCAGTTCAGCCGCTCAGTCGTGTCCAACTCTTTGTGGCCCCATGAATTGCAGCACACCAGGCCTCCCTGTCCATCACCAACTCCTGGAGTTCACTCAGACTCACGTCCATCAAGTCAGTGATGCCATCCAGCCATCTCATCCTCTGTTGTCCCCTTCTTCTCCTGCCCCCAATCCCTCCCAGCATTAGAGTCTTTTCCAGTGAGTCAACTCTTCACATGAGGTGGCCAAAGTACTGGAGCTTCAGCTTTAGCATCATTCCTTCCAAAGAAATCCCGGGGCTGATCTCCTTTAGGATGGACTGGTTGGATCTCCTTGCAGTCCAAGGAACTCTCAAGAGTCTTCTGCAACACCACAGTTCAAAATCATCAATTCTTCAGCGCTTAGCTTTCTTCACAGTCCAACTCTCACATCCATACATGACCACAGGAAAAACCATAGCCTTGACTAGACGGACCTTTGTTGGCAAAGTAATGTCTCTGCTTTTAAATATGCCATCTAGGTTGGTCATAACTTCCCTTTCAAAGAGTAAGCATCTTTTAATTTCATGGCTTCAGTTACCATCTGCAGTGATTTTGGAGCCCCCAGAAGTAAAGTCTGACACTGTTTCCACTGTTTCTCCATCTATTTGCCATGAAGTGATGGGACCAGATGCCATGATCTTCGTTTTCTGAATGTTGACCTTTAAGCCAACTTTTTCACTCTCCTCTTTCACTTTCATCAAGAGGCTTTGTAGTTCCTCTTAACTTTCCACCATGCTAAACCACCTAAATATGCAGTACTGTTTATATTCCTATGCTTTTACTAGGCTGCTTTCCCCTCCACCACTAGCTGAATACATATTTATAGTTTAATGTTGAATTTAAGAAGCATATTTGTCAAGATTTTTTTAATCCCTCTCATGGTTCCCAGGTGGAAGTGACTGATTATCACTTTGAGACCCCTACATTTTTATCCACATAATAATGAAATACGTTTATCTATGGACTTGTCTGTTAACCTATTCTGCATAAGTATTCCTCTCAGAGGGGGCACTATATATTATCTCTATTGAGTGCTTAGCTTTTAACAGCCATTGGTCAATTGATATGTTGTTGTTCAGTCCCTAAGTCATGTCCAACACTTTGTGACCCCCATGAACTGCCTCACTCCAGATTTCCCATCCAAGCATTTCATCCCTTGTCATCCTTTTCGCCTCTTGCTCTTAATCTTTCCCAGCATCAGGGTCTTTCCTAGTGAATTGTTGGTTCATCAGGTAGGCAGAAAATTGGAGAGTCAGCATCAGTGTTTCCAATGAATATTCAGGGTTGATTTCCTTTAGGATTGACTGATTTTATCTCCTTGCTCTCCAAGGGACTCTCAAGAGTCTTCTCTAGCACTAGAGTTCAAAAGTATCAGTTCTTTGGCACTCAGCCTTCTTTATGGTCCAACTCTCACATCCATACATGACTACTAGAAAACCATAGTTTGACCAGACAGACCTTTGTCAACAAAGTAATGTCTCTGCTTTTTAATATGCTGTCTAGGATTGTCATAGCTATTCTTCCAAGGAGCAAGTGTCTTTTAATTTCATGGCTCCAGTCACCATCCACATTGATTCTAGAGACCAGGAAAATAAAATCTGACACTGTTTCTACTTTTTCCCCATCTGTTTACTATGAAGTGATAAGACCAGATGCCATAATCTTCATTTTTTAATGTTGAGTTTTAAGCCCACTTTTTCACTCTCCTTTCACCTTCATCAAGAGGCTCTTTAGTTCCTCTTCACTTTCTGCCATTAAAGTGGTATCTACTTATCTGAAGTTGTTGATACTTCTCCAGCAACCTTGATTCCAGCTTGTGAGTCAGCCGGTGAGGATTTTGTATAGTGTACTCTGTGTATAAGTTAAATAAGCAAAGTAACAATATACAGCCTTGGCATACTGCATATTGATATACCTCTTGTTATAAACTAGGTAGAAAAGCAAATTCAGCCTAAGATAATTTAAATAGCATAACTAGCTTTTGGCAGGAGTGAAATTCAGACTATTAAGTATATTTTGATCCAAAACTCACAGTCTTTAGAAATGCTGCCATTTCAAAGTTTAGAACCTCAACATACCAGTAATTCTTAAAAAGAAAAAAAAATGCACTGAATAAATAAAGCAGCTTTTTAATTTGTCCTCCATTTTCCTCCTTCACTGTTATAATGCTTAGGAAATACATCAGTTTACACAATGCCAATCACAAAAATTGGTACTACAAGGATTCACCTCTGCTAAGGATGTTAACGTAGAATGCCAGGGAAAATGTACTTCCTACAGTCAGGCCAGTCTGGTAAACTGAAAGATTTTGAAGAGAACAATGGCTGAAGAGATAATATATATACCCTACAAAATGACTTTCATTTATTTTTTTGCTGTCAAGTTCCTGAGACTTGAACTGTAAAACAATATTCACCAGCCTGCTTGCTTTGAACAGTTTGTGCTGGGAACAGTGAAAATTCACTCTTATCTCCTATTTGCACTTTATACCTCTATCGATTTTTTCCAGGACAGCTTTATTAATTATTCCAGTGTTCTTTGGCAATATGGCTTTGTCTCTAATCCAATAAGAGGTGGAGCCTATTTTCCTCTCCTTAAACCTGGCCTTATAACTGGGTTTGGTCAATACAATCCAGTAGAAGTGACCATTGATTTTGGGAATAGATTTTTTTTTTTTTAATATTTGTTTATTTGGCTGCACCAGGTCATAGTTGCGGCATGTAGGAGCTTCAGTCTTTGTTGCGGCATTTGGAATCTTTACTTGTGGCATGCAAACATTTAAATGTTACTTGTGGGATCTAGTTTTCAGACCAGGGGTTGAATCCTGAGCCCCTGTGTAAGGAGTGTGGAGTCTTAGCTACTGGACCACCAGAAAAGTCCTGGGGACTAGGTTTTAAGAGATCTTATAGATTCTGGTTTGGGTCTGCTATGAAAGGAGACTGATCCAGTCGACTGAAGGAGGGGAGGCCCCATGGGAAAGAATCAAGATAGCTGGATAGACAGTTGTTCAGTCGCTTAGTCATGTCTGATTCTTGCAACACTATGGACTGCAGCACACTAGGCTTCCCTGTTCTTCACAGTCTCCTAGAGTTTACTCAAACTTGCATCCATTGAGTTGGTGATTTCATCCAACCATCTCATCATCTGTCGCCCCTTCTCCTCCTGCCCTCAGTCTTTCCCAGGGTTAGGGTCTTTTCCAAAGAGTCAGCTCTTCACATCAGGTGGCCAAAGTATTGGAGCTTCAGCTTCTGCATCACTACTTCCAATGAGTATTCAGGGTTGATTTCCTTTAGAATTGACTGGTTTGATCTTGCTGTCCAAGGTACTCTCAAGAATCTTCTCCAACACCACAGCTTGAAACTGTCAGTTATTTGGCACTCAGCCTTCTTTATGGTCCAACTCTCATATGTGACGACTACTGGAGAAACCATAGCTTTGACTCTAGGGACCTTTGTTGGCAAAATTAACCAGTACCAACTGCTAGACATGGACACTCTGGAGAACTACTGACCCAGGAGATGCTTTAGCTGAATGTAGCATGTAAGGGAGCCCAGAAGAAACAAACAAACAAAAAATCCCCACCAAATATAAAACTATGATAAAGACTTTTTTCAAGCTGCAGAGTTTGAGACTGCTTGTTACCCAGAAAAGTATAGCTGAAATTGCTACTTTAGTTTCAATGCCTAAGATAAATTGGGGCTTCTCAGGTGGTATTAGTGGTAAAGAACCTGCCTGCCAATGCAGGAGATGTAAATGATGTAGATTTGATCCCAAGATCTCCTGGAGGAGAGCATGGCAACTCATTCCAATGTTCTTGCCTGGAGAATACCATGGACAGAGGAGCCTGACAGGCAACAATCCATAGGGTCACATAGAATTGGACATGATTGAAGCAACTTAACATTATAGAATCCACCTACAATGCAGGAGATATAGGAGATGCAGGTTTGATCCCTGGGTCAGGAATATCCTCTGGAGGAGGGCATGGCAATCCACTCCAGTATTCTTGCCTGGAGAACCCCATGGACAGAGGAGCTGGCAGACTACAGTCCATAGAGTTGCAAAGAATTGATCACCACTGATGCAACTTAGCATGTGGCATGAGAGATAAATCAATGGTTCTATACACAATAGATTAATGGGGTAAGACTGTGAGAAATACTGTTGTAATGATGATTTTAAAACTTGTTTGTTTTCCTTGCCTTCCCGTTCAGTCTTCAGGGAACCAAGACCTTTCTCCTTCCTTCCATTATTGTTAGAATAGAAAAAACTGTTTTATATTTTAGTGTGAAAATATTTTCTAGCCTTGGGATGAATGGAGTATTAAAAAGGACTGTGGATGGAGATTAGGGATGGATATGATGACTTCTCTGAGCCTTGCAACCAGGATATAGAACAAAACTTTTCTTACCTGTGCATAGACTTCCCAACTTCCTTTCCCCTTATTTGTCAATTCAAGAAACTTGGATGCTAGAAATTTAAAACCTGATAACCAAATAATTTATAAACAAGATGTCATTGCCCTTCAATTGGTTCCTTTCTGTTTCCTTCTCTGTCTGTCCCCTTTCCAGAATATGAAGGTCATGTTTTGTTGGCTGTACACAGTACGGAGCAGAGTACATCATGAAAAACACTGGACTGGAAGAAACACAAGCTGGAATCAAGATTGCCGGGAGAAATATCAGTAACCTCAGATATGCAGATGACACCACCCTTATGGCAGAAAGTGAAGAGGAACCAAAAAGCCTCTTGATGAAAGTGAAAGAGGAGAGTGAAAAAGNACACAACTGAGCGACTGAACTGAACTAAACTGAATGTTTGGTAAACACCAGGAGTCAAACCCACTCAAGTGGGGAAGGTGGAGATGAGAGAAGAGAATGACATTTGTTACCTTTTCTCATACATTATTACAACCATATTCATTAAAACTTTGTGATGGAGAACACTGAGCCCAGAAAGTACTTTCTTATCTGGATGTTTCCAGCCTGTGAGGATTGAAAGAAGTGTTTTGTTCTAAAACAGAGGGAACTTTGAGCAATGTTGGAGGTCTGAGAAAATGAGAAGTGTCCATGAAAATAATAAGCTATCTTGTGAATGAAAACTGAGAGAGACAGCTCCATATAATTGATGGATCCATTCCTTATAGGGTAATTTACAGGGTAGAGTTGGACAGAACAATGAACTGGATGCATTCACAGCTGCACTGCACACCAACAAGGGGCCACTGGGACAATTTTCTGGTTAACCTTGGGTATGGGGGTACAGACTTGGTTTGTGGGTGCCAGAAATACATCAGCAAATATATTTATTATTGTTTTGGTTGATGATATTAATAGAGCAAGGAGGTCATCTAGTCCTAATGATAATAAACAGTATCTATTCACTCAAAAGCCCTTGATGACAGAAGTGTTTTACCACACAGTTAACAGTTCTTGGTAGAGTCAGCAGAAAGACAAGAGGAGCTGTTTGGGCCTAGGATGGTGTCTTTTACACAAACAGCCCTGCAGGCAGCTTAACAACTCAGCCTAAGTTAATGTGTGGCAAAGGAATTCCAGCTATTGAGTAGTTCTGTTAGAACTTCCAACTATATTCCATGAGTATTTACGTTAGGGTGAGTGTAGTTACAGTGGTTACTATTGCATGTCCCTGATTCCCCTTAAGAACCAGAGCATTCATTTCTGTGTCTACCAGGAGAGCTGGCTTACATCTCACTGTGGCATCACCTTAGGCCATAAAAAGGTGCTCCACCCTAAGTCACACCCTTCCCTGAGGGCAGCCTAGAACCAGTGAATAAGCAAGGTTGAAGCCCAAAGACCCATTGCCCCTTCCTCTGTTCAGCACAACTGTTAAGGGTTATCCTGATTTTAGAGCTACCACCACCACATTGAATTTCAACCTTTCCATCTGCCCAGATTGGTACTTTTCATTTGTTTTGGAAAAATCTCAACCATTCCTTTTCAGAATATTTGTCTTCTATTTTGTTAATGTTTTCCCCTCTGAAAATCCAATATGTCAGATTGTATTATGGTCATCATGCATATGACCTTTTTCTTTTATTTTCTTATATATATTTTTTCCTACCATAAGAATTATTGGCTCACAATATTTACCAAGAAATCCATAATTTTACTTTCAAAAAACCGTTTACCAAAAATTCTGTGTTCTCCATAACCAATTCCCTAGAGTCCATTCCCAATTATTAGAGCAAATCAAACAAAAATTATTGATTGTAATTTGTAATTGCAAATCCTTGTGCCCTGACATACTATCAATGAAAAGTCTTTGAGACTTGGATCCAGAAAAGATTTTCTTTGATTATGTCAGGTGCCTAGGAGAAATTGTAACTTGAGATCACTTTAAAGCATTGACTTTGAGTGGCATGGGCCACTTGGACAGGCTGATTTCTGCTCCCATTCAAACCTAAAATGAGTTTGTAAAGAGTTCTCAAAAGACACATATTTTCCTCTTCTATTTCTCCTATGGCCAGAGATGGACACTGAATTTCTCTCACCATACTTCTATGGAAGTAGAATGGGAGTGATTGGAAGTGATTCTAATTTCCCCGTTGAATGATCTGAGGGTTTGATTGATGATTAAGGGGACCTGGCTTTGTGCTGGTCACTAACCACCCCCCCCACCACAGCCCCAGGCTTTGTTACTGAGAGAGAATCAAAGATGCAAGTCTTATATTTCACTTGTCTGTTCATGTGTCTTTTCTCTCTGCCAGATTATGAGCTCTTGAGAACAAGGGCCAAGTCTTATTCATTTTATGTTTTAAGGGTTAGTGTCGGCATATGTTTAACATATGTTTATTGAATTGGAATAAATTATATTCTGATACAATTTGATTCCTCAGGGGAGAACTTTTACCTCTCACCAGAGCAGATTCTATTATTCCATTTTTGGTTCCTGTAATATTGTAGGCATTTGTTCATTGTGGCATTTTAGATATGTCATGATTTTTTTTTTTTTTTTTTAATGTGTGCTTCTTCCACTGGATTATGGTATTTCTGAGGGAGGGAAATGTGTCATTCTTACAATTTTATCTCCCTTAGCACAGTGTTTGACACATTGTAAGAGTTTCAAAATTATCTATTAAATGTATGTATTTTAAAAAGAAGAAAGAGAAAGGAGCTAAGGAAAAGTGATTAAAGAAAGTGGTAGAGTAAGTGATAATCTACATACCTACCCCACCATGTACTTCATCATGACATTTTTTTACATTACTCTGATCTACATAAAGACTGACCTTGAGGAGATTTAGATCTCTGCACACTCCAGTTCCATGTTTTAGCCTGGACAACAAAATGGATATTTGACTTACTATAAAAAATCTACTCAGTGTAAGCAAGCCAAAAAACCTATCCACTGAGTACTGAATAATTAGAGTTTTCCAGATACAACTCTTCCATTTCCAAATGAGCACCAGTGAATGTTTCATGTTAAAACAACTGAGTCATGAGATTGAATAAGACTGGAGGTTTTGAAATACTAGTTGGAAGAAGCAAGGCTGCTTATCAGTAGCAGGTATAGTATGGTTGGAAAATCTTGCATTGAGTGAGAACAGTTTTATAACTGGAGTTTGTTACAGCAGCATATTTATTAGTAACTTACCTAACATAACTGGTGATTAACTTTTAATAATTAACAACTACAGATTCTTCTATTTAGGTAAATTGTTCATTCAAGCTCACATGGCAATATTAAAAGTAAAACACATTTTAATGGGTAAGATAGAAATAATAAAAATAATAGCAAATACATATTCAAGTAAATTTTATATCATTTTCTAACATCTAAAATTTACCTTTGAAATATTAATTTTATTGAGGTAATTACATCTGAAAGGGTGTTTTGTCTAAAAATCTATAAATTTTACAAGATTAATATTTAGTCAAAATAAATCCATGTCCTCTGGCTTCTAAATAGGACCCAAGAAAAATGTTAGCCTTGAGGCTAATGCTTTCATTTATGATTGATGCTCTTTTGGGGAAAAATAAAATACTTCTTGCTAGGCTTGTATACTTCTTGTAACTTTAAGATTAATTTATACACAATGCATGTCAGTTTGAAAGACTGATGCTTTGTAAAGGTAATTAACAGAGGAAATTGTTAAACAAGAAGTGTGTTTTGATTGCTTTTGTGTTCTTATTTTTAGTCTGGAGATGAAAAACTCAAATGTTAGATAAAGAATGTGTGTTACTAGCATCTAATTCTCAGGTGAATTTAGCTAAAGAGATTGATGTTAATGACTTCCTTTGAAGATTAATTGTGCCAGGATAGATGAGTATTTTCAAAATGTCTTCCTCACTTTCCTATTGCCATTTATGGTTGTAGTTAAGTTCACATTAAGTTTTGTTACATTTTTTAAGGGGTAATTTATTTGTCAAAGCCTCAACAAAAATGGAGCTAAGGTTACTTGCTTAAAACAAATGTGTTGTTTGGGTTTTCTTTTATTTCTCCTATGCTAGCCACGTCCACATCTGCATTTATACTAGTTTCCAACATTTTGGCATATGTCCTATTGCTAAACTACAAGCCACAGTGTGTCACTCTTGTTTTTAAAATCAGTGATCTAGTTGAGTGTCATCCAAGGGGGCACCAGAGGCACAGTGCTGGCTTTAGCTAGAGAAACATTGTGTTTTCCAAATGGTTTCTCAAGCCAGCATTCATTTTTATTTGGTGTATAAAATTATTATTTCTGAAATTTCTTTTAATATTTAATAACTACAATAGTTACAGATAAAAGAACTTTGTTAACATCCAATATTAGATAATAAAATTGTATTTTCCATTAAGCAGAACTTTATGAGAAATTGACATCATCCTTGGCACTTGACCACATATTAAATCAATGTCAAGAGATGAAAAATTGATTGCTAACCATTTCTTGTGCTCAGGTCATTAATTTTATTTATTAATATGTAACGATCAATAAATACATATTTAATAGTTTGGGTTGCTACAAAAGATAATCATACATACTTAGTGTATTTTAATATTATATATATGTATATATAATATATTGGTAAGCAATCAAGGTGGTTAGAATGATGCAATTGTTATTAAAACTTTATCTATGATTTGAAAGTTAAAGTGGACTCTAGAAAAAAATTATTATTTAACATGATATCTAATAGAAAATAGTAAAATAGAAGGCAGCTTGCCAATTAAATAAATTATTTTCACATTGGTATCACTAAGCATTTCTTCTGGAAGTTAAATCTACAAAGAGTTTTCTAAAAAGTCAGATTTAAGTAAAATTACATGATAGCAAAAGTAAACAGGTTTATATTTAAATTGCCTTGTTTAGTCACTAAGTCATGTCCGACTCTTTTGAGACACCATAGACTGTAATCAATCAGGCTTTTCTGCCCATGGGATTTGCCATGCAAGAATACTAAAGTGGATTGCCATTTCCTTCTTCAACATATTTAAGATTACATGATATAAAGCCGTTTCTGAAATTATAACTTTTTTTACAGAAGGTTCAGATAAGGACAGATGTCATCCCAAAGGATTCTTTTAAATTTATGTTATTTATTTTTAGCTTTTCTTTACGTTTTAATTGGAGGATAGTTGCTTTACAATGGTGTATTAGTTTCTGCTGTACAACAAAGTAAATCAGCTATATACAACAGAATTGTTTTTAAATGTATATAGGAAAACAGAAAATTAGTCTGACCATGAACATTTTTGATATCAGCTCTCCAAAAATATTAATACATTCATCAGATAATTGTCAACTTATTAGAAAACATGTTCTTAGTGGCAGCTATATTCTAGGCATCTAACTACATATCCTGTAACCATATTATGCATTAATAAATATTCTAATACTAATTATATAGTCCATAAAAATGATTGATACTAAATTCAAATATGGGACACAAGTATTATCCTCCAAGGATATTCATTCACTTTTCCTTTGTGCTAATTAAACTCCTACAATAGAACAGGACCCAACTTATTTGCTCATATTATCAATGTAAGGATGATTGTGATGATAACTATGATGATGAAAAAATAGCATTTACTAAGTGTAGATGCTAACTGAAGTAAAGTTAACCTCATTCTAATAGCAGAACAATTCAATAAGATGTCTACTTTTATTATTTCCATTTTATACATGAAGAAATTGAAGTTTAGAGAATCTTAAACATTTTTCATCCCATGGATGAAGGAGCCTGGTGGGCCGCAGTCCATGGTGTTGCTGAGGGTCCAACACGACTGAGCGACTTCACTTTCACTTTTCACTTTCATGCATTGGAGAAGGAAATGGCAACCCACTCCAGTGTTCTTGCCTGGAGAATCCCAGGGACGGGGGAGCCTGGTGGGCTGCCGTCTCTGGGGTTGCACAGAGTCAGACACGACTGAAGTGACTTAGCAGCAAACATTTTTCCTGATGTCACCTAGATATGACTTGTCTGATAGGGATTCAGCTCATGACAGTCTGATAAGTCTGATGAGGGGATATCTTAAATACTGAGTAAAAAAGGAAACCATGATGTCACAGTCTAGTGGTGGGATCAGATACATACACATAAATTACCATAGTTATACTCATATTTCAAAACCAGTGGTGGCCAGGAAACTGAGACAGTCTGGTAAGTTTCATAATGGGGAGGGAATATTTCCAAAAAGCCAGAAATTAGCAGAACGTAAAAAATCAAATGATCCAGTATGAAAAAAGTCTTAGGTAAATATTTCTACTATAGTAGGACAGAGAAGCAGTCTCTTCAAGTATGTCAATGAGGATACTATTAGTAATAATACAGAAATCAGGTTTAGTAGAGGAAGGGGGAAAACAGGTGTGTATGAAATTAATGAATAACTAACAGATAAGAAAGTAATGCTAATAGGCATATAGAATTATTTCAAAAAGATTATGTAGAAAAGAGAAAAGTATGACATGCATTTAAGAGGAACATGAGTTGATGTTCTAGTATGAGATTATTTTAATATGTTCATAAGAAGCTTTTCAAGCCCCAAATCTGGGATTAGTCCTTGATTACTTCTTCTTTATGAATTTTATTTCATACAATATTTCAAGCCTATCACCTTTCACTTAACATAGAAAAGTCACACTTTCTGTTTGTCCAGCTTTAATTCTACACTGGAACAAAAGTGATTTTATAAAGAAAAAACAAGTGAGTCAGATCATGTTTCTCCATTGCCAAAAGCCGGTATGTACTATACACCTTCTTAGGAGCAGATTCACACTATACTCCTGACCATATCCGTCTGGCATTACTTCTTCGATTTAATTTTGTACCATACATCCCTTGGCTCATTGACTTTCAACTTTTATTAAGATTCTAAAATAATCCCAAGCTGTTTGCTAACTTCAGGTCTTTGTACTGATATATGATCTTCTGTCTACCTGTGATCTTGGACCCTGTGCTCTGCTCATGGCTGGTTTCTCATCCATCAGTTCAGCACAAGTACTATATTCTTCATGATACTTCTCCTGACACTCAGATTAGATTTCTCTAATGTTATTCTCCATCTAAACAGTCCCATTTACTTATTTTGTAGCCTTTCACATTTTATGACATTTATTGTGCATTTTCTTAATTTCCAGTGTTATGATGGCATACATCTAGCTTCATTTGATGACATTTCCAGCATCAGGCAGTCTTTCTGTCACATGGTTGGTGCTCAAGTTTTACTTCTTTAAGCAATGAATAAGTGATCAGGTGAATAAATGAGCTGATGACTTGAAGACATTAAATAAAGGAAAGGAAGTATTGCTGTAAATGAACTTCAGGAGTCTCAGGAGTTTTACATATGAAGGGCTCTAATTTATCTGCCTGAAAGACACACTGTTGGTACATTCAAAATTATATTCCCTGTTAACATTACCTGAGACTGGAGTGGCATGAAGCCTTTCTTTGTCACCAACAATTAAGATCTAGGACTGATAGCCAAATTTTAGGAGATAGCATAATATAGTAACATTAGAAGACTTTAAATACCACTGGAAACCTGTTCATTGTGTAATCAATAGAAGAGCCATCCTTTTAAAGTGATTTTTCTTTACATATTTCTAGCCATATGAATGGTTGAATTAGGAACATTAGAAATGTATGCTCACCTAGTCTAAAGAATACAGCAATGGTGTGCTCTCATATAGCTAGGATAATTTTTTTCAAAGTTTCTCTAAATCATATCTTAGCACGTTAAAATTTTCATTAATTAGTAAGTTTTTCTCATGAATCATCTGAATAATCCCCTTTGCTCTAATTTAAACCAATTTTCAATTACAATGAAAGATTTTTAAAAATCCTGCTAAAATATAAATTTTAGGAAAAAATTATATCTTAAAACATTCAAAAAATATTAAGGATTAAAAAGGGGAAACCCCTAGCTTCCCAGTCTCTATTCCAAAAGGCAACCAATTTATTTTTATCCTTTCAGAGATAAAAGCATTTTAAAGGATGCTTACTTTGTTGATAATGTTTTAATGATCTGTGAGTGTAGGTTTCAGGAGTGTAGAAAGTGTGGGATTTGAAATTGTCATGCAATCCATTTATTCGATATTTGCATAAAGGATACTTAAATTTTATCTCCTGTTGACATGCAAATAGAAACAAAAGGCTCTCTTTGTGTTTGTAAGAACATCTCCTAATATATGCATCATCCAACTTTTAGACAAATTACTTCTTTCACACAAAGATGTTTTAGAGGAAAAGAAGGAAGAAGAACTAAACAACCTCTTGATGAAAGTGAAAGAGGAGAGTGAAAAAGTTGGCTTAAAACTCAACATTCAGAAAACTAAGATCATGACATTGAGTCCTATCACTTCATGGCAAAAAGATGGGAAGACAATGGAAACAGTGAAACTTTATTTTTGGTACTCCAAAATCACTGCAGATGGTGAATGCAGCCATGAAATTAAAAGATGCTTGCTCCTTGGAAGAAAAGTTATGACCATCCTAGACAGCATATTAAAAAGCAGAGACATTACTTTGCCAACAAAGGTCCGACTACTCCATCTTGGTTTTTCCAGTAGTCATGTATGGATGTTAGAGTTGGACTAGAAGGAGAGCTGAGCTCTGAAGAATTGATGCTTTTGAACTGTGGTGTTGGAGAAGACTCTTGAGCATCCCCTGGACTGCAAGGAAATCCAACCAGTCCATCCTGAAGGAGATCGGCCCTGGGATTTCTTTGGAAGCACTGATGCTGAAGCTGAAACTCCAGTACTTTGGCCACCTGATGCAAAGAACTGACTCATTTGAAAAGTCCCTGATTCTGGGAAAGATTGAAAGTGGGAGGAGAAGGTGCCAATAGAGGATGAGATGGTTGGATGGCATCACCGACTCAATGGACATGAGTTTGAGTAAACTCCAGGAGTTGGTGATGGACAGGGAGGCCGGTTGTGCTGCAGTCTATGGGGTCAGCAAGAGTCAGACATGACTGAGCGACTGAACTGAATGGAAGGAAGAAAAAAAAAATGGCAGTTTTACTAGTGACAATCTCTGTAAACCTATTATATACACACATACACGTAGGTAATATTTGTATAAATAAATGGGAAGCATACAAACACATACATACTTTAGTTTTATAATTAAGTGAATGATTATTTTTAGATGACTAATAAACAATCGAATTTTATTTTGTGGGATTGTCACTAGTATTAATAGGTCACCCAGTGAAAGCTGGGATAATGAGACATGTCAACACAGAAGCAGCAGACATGTAAGTAGTGCTGGCATGAAAAGTCAGGGGTTGAAATTAAGGCTTTTCAATAATGAATTTAGTTTTTCTCATAAAGCCTATATGCCCAGTGAAGTTAAAAGCCTTGTAAAATGCCTGTATTTTGTCTAGTTAAGAGAAAATAATGATTCGGTTCACCAAGGGATATGTTATACTATTCCTAGTTATTATTATAGTTATTTTGATCATTACAATCTTGAAATTGTTTCATCTACAAACATCTTATTAAAGTAGAATCAAAGGTGTATATAATGCTGATAAAATTATTNGCCCAGTGAAGTTAAAAGCCTTGTAAAATGCCTGTATTTTGTCTAGTTAAGAGAAAATAATGATTCGGTTCACCAAGGGATATGTTATACTATTCCTAGTTATTATTATAGTTATTTTGATCATTACAATCTTGAAATTGTTTCATCTACAAACATCTTATTAAAGTAGAATCAAAGGTGTATATAATGCTGATAAAATTATTTTAAAAATCAAATACATACATTGAGTATCTTTCTGGGTTAATTTATTTTTCTCTTCTTTTGAACATTAATAATAATGATTTTGACCAAAGACATGCTCAGAATATCTATAAGTAAAATAGGTTTTTTATGAAGATGCAAGAAATTACAAACATTATTATCTCTGAAAAATATCAAAGATTCTTATTTTTGAGGCACTAATGTGCTTCTATTGACTAAATCAGGATTTTCCAACTCTTTTGGCATATCAACGTCTTCCATTGCAATATATAATCTACTAATCTCCTAACGATATTAAAAATAATTTATTTTAGATATATTATAAATACATTATTCTTAACATAAAATATTTTCATTTTAGATTACTATTTTATTGTTATATATAATTTATTCAATTGCTTGAAATCCATAAATTGTTAGTCATATAAACCAAGCTTTGATTTTTTTTTTTTCCTTTAATAACAATGGTAAGTGACTGTGGAAAATTCTGAGAGATGGGAATACCAGACCACCTGACCTGCCTCTTGAGAAATCTGTATGCAGATCAGGAAGCAACAGTTAGAACTGGACTTGGAACAACAGACTTGTTCCAAATAGGAAAAGGAATATGTCAAGGNATGACAGAGGATGAGATGGCTGGATGGCATCACTGACTCGATGGGTGTGAATCTGAGTGAACTCCAGGAGTTGGTGATGGACAGGGAGGCCTGGCATGCTGTGATTCATGGCGTCGCAAAGAGTCAGACACGACTGAGTGACTGAACTGAACTGAAATTAATTTTTTATTGAAATTCTCTGTCATCACTGACCTTGAGACCAAAGGGATATTGAAAGGGAGAAAGAAATTGTATTATGCTTTTTTGAGGAGGTCATCGAGAAGACAAAACTGTAGGTTGACCCTTGATCTGTGCAGAGCAGTCTGAGGCTCCTCAGCCTACCTTGTCCTTGAAATGTGCTTTCTACCCACCATTCCCCTACCAGGAGCTGTTCCCAGGACACAGCCTTCAGAGAGCAACATGGAGCTGAGCCCATCTGGATGGTTGATGTGACTGAACTCAGTTAAAGCAGATTTTAAGATTCTGGCAGGCAGATGCAGAGACCTACTTCTGTCACAGACACAAATGTAAGTTCCCTGTTTATTAAACCTGCCACCTACCAATCTACAATGGTTGTGTCTATCTTCAGTCCTCTTGCCTCCTATGCAACAGGCCCACTTCAGATGTAACCCCAGGAATTCCTTCAGCTGTGAACCGATGATGTTTTAAAACATCAAAGACTGATTTATTCTCTAATATTCATAATTGCATTTTCATTTGAAAATCAAATGTTTAATGCTAATATTCTGTATTCTGAGTTCCAGTTTATTGCCACATTTAATATAATATTTAAAAGGCCAAATTGGTTTTAATCATCACTGTATCTTTTGGTTTTCCCAGGTGGCTCAGTGGTAAAGACTCTGTCTGCCAAAGCAGGAGATGTGAGCTCAATCCTTGGATGGGGAAGATCCTCTGGAGAAGGAAATGGCAACACATTCCAGTATTCTTGCCTGGGAATTCCTGGGTCAGAGGAACCTGTCGGGTTACAGTCCATGGGGGTCACAAGAAGAAACTTATATGATTTAGCAATTAAACAACATTTATTCTTTTAAGCATTTGCTTTATAGTATTAAAAAGCACTGAGTTTTTTTTAAATCAAAGTTTCAGTAGATGAAAAATCATCTCAAAGTTATCTGGAGCAAAATATGCAGAATTACTATCATTTTACTTTTCTCAATGTATTATGATAATGTTTCCTATGTTCCTAAATTTTATCAATTATAATAATGAACAAGAATTTTTAAATATTTTTTCAAGATCTTCATTTAAATTAATCTTACAATCAGAAAAACAAAACAATCATAACCATACCCCATGAATCACAGCATGCCAAGCCTCCCTGTCCATCACCAACTCCCGGGGTTCACTCAAACTCATGTCCATTGAGACGATGATGCCATCCAGCCATCTCATCCTCTGTTGTCCCCTTTACCTCCTGCCCCTAATCTCTCCCAGCATCAAGGTCTTTTCCAATGAGTCAACTCTTCGCATGAGGTGGCCAAAGTATTGGAGTTTCAGACTCAGCATCAGTCCTTCCAATGAAAACCCAGGACTGATTTCCTTTAGAATGGACTGGTTGGATCTCCTTGAAGTCCAAGGGACTCTCAAGAGTCTTCTCCAACACCACAGTTCAAATGCATCAATTCTTCGGTGCTCAGCTTTCTTCACAGTCCAACTCTCACATCCATACATCACCACTGGAAAAACCATAGCCTTGACTAGACAGACCTTTGTTGGCAAAGTGATATCTCTGCTTCTCCATATGCTATCTAGGTTGGTCTTAACTTTCCTTCTACATTTTAAAAAATCAAGCCTACTTAGGTAGTCAATATTTGGAAAAGAAATAGAACATATTAGAAATAAAGATATTTCTCATACTGCCTTCTATATAGTTTTTCTAATGTTACAACAACTTTGCTATCCTATGATAAATGCATTTTGGTTACAGTGGGGGTTTTGTTATTTGTTTTTGTAAATGCTGCTGGATTCAGTATCCTTATTTCCTGATTAAAATTGTTGCATCTCCTGTACATGAGTGAGATTCATTTTGATATTTCTTTTTCTCATACATTTTAGTTCAGTTCCAGGGCTAATATTTTTCTAATCTCATAAATTGAGTTAGGGAAAAGATTTACTCTTCTGTCCTCTGAAAGTATTTCATATTAGAATCTTATGTTTTCAGATTTTATTCTGATTTGCTAGTGAAACATCTGGCATAGGCATTTTCATTTTCCCCCTATTGTATTGTGGATAATTTGAAAATTAAAGTGTTAGTCGCTCAGTCGTGTCTGACTCTGCAGTCCCATGAACTGTAGCCCACCAGGCTTCTCTCTCTGTGGAATTCTCCAGGCAAGTGGAGTGGGTTGCCATGCCCTCCTCCAGGGGATCTTTAATTTAAAACATTCAAAAACTACCAGTCTTTGAGTCAGAGCAGGTCCTTTTCCACCATATCTTCTGCCTGTATTTTGTCCATAAAAATTTTTTGTTGTTATTTAGTTGCTAAGTAATTAAAAGACACTTGTTCCTTGAAAGAAAAGCTATGGCAAACCTAGACAGTGTATTAGAAAGCAGAGACATTACTTTGCCAACAAAGGTCCATCTAGTCAAAGCTATGGTTTTTCCAGTAGTCACGTATGGATGTGAGAATTGGACGATAAATAAGGCTGAGCACTGACAAATTGATGCTTTTGAACTGAGGTGTTAGAGAAGACATTTGAGAGTCCCTTGGACTGCAAGAAGATCCAACCAGTCAATCCTAAAGGAAATTAGACATGAATATTCATTGGAAAGACTGATGCTGAAGCTGAAACGCCAATACTTTGGCCACCTGACACAAAGAGCAGACTCATTAGAAAAGTTCTTGGTGATGGGAAAGATTGAAGGCAGGAGGAGAAGGGGATGACAGAGGATGAGGTGGTTGGATGACATCACCAATTCAATGGACATAAGTGTGAGCAAACTCAGGGAGATGGTGAAGGACAGGGAATCCTGGCTGTGAGACAGTCCTTGGGGTTGCAAAGAGTCAGGCACAACTGAGTGACTGAACGACAGCAACAAATCACTAGGGCATGTCTGACTCTTTGCGATCCCATGGACTGTAGCCCACCAGGCTCCTCTGTCCATGGGCTTTCCCAGGAAAGAATACTGGAGTGGGTTGCCATTTTCTTCTCCAGGAGATCTTCCTGACCCAGGATTTGAATCCGAATCTCCTGCACTGGTAGGCAGATTCTTTACCGCTGAACCACCGGGGTGGCTCAAAAAGAATCCTTAGTCAAATAATAAATTTAATCAGAAAAGTGAGAAAATACAGAAAAAAAGAAACACAGTCAAGCAAGACAAAATAATAGTATTTTAGCCATTAAATACAGTCAAGGATCTTTAATTCCTCCTCAAAGGCAATAGGAAATATTAGGCATATCCTTTGAACTGTTTTGCAGAGACTAAAACCCACACCCGGTGTAAGAATTTAACTGTATGTTTGTAAGCATGGAGACCCCAGGCCAGTTGGAACCAAAAGATTGGTGATGTTGATTCTCCATTACCTTACCATCAGCCAATCAGAAAAATGTCCACCAGCTGATCACATATCCCACAACAGCCCTTTGCTCACCCAGTCTTTAAAAATCTTTCCCTGAAAGACTGCAGGGAATTAGAGTATTTTAAGACCCAGTCTTGCTTGTTGGATGTACTTCAATAAACACTGCACTTTTCTTTACCACACGCAGTAGAGTGGCTTTACTGACCACACGCAAGCCTGAGGCAAGTTTGGTTCAGTAAGACCTTCAGGTGAGAACAGTTGACCTGCCAGGATTTTGAACCATTAATTTGGATCAGGATCGCCTGAAGGCCTTGTTAAGTCACAGAGTAACGGGCCTCTCACGCAGAGCCTCTGATTTGAAATAATTAATTTGGGGGCGGAGCATTTGCTCCTGTAGCAAGTTCAGAATGAGGATGGTGCTGTGGCTGCATGAACCACGCTTCCAGAAAGCGGAACAAGTGAGGTTAGTGTTATAAAAAATTCTATAGTATCCATCTTCAGCTGTTAGCAACCCAGGACCAATCTTGCTTTTTGTGTTTCCCTGCCCCATCTTCCTCTCCAAGTTATTTTGAAATGAATATCAGATATTGTTGTTGTACTCGTAAATACGTTGGTAATTACAACAGTATAAGGACATTATTTTCTTCACTGCTTTGTGTTAATATGTAGGGATGCAACTGATTCTTTTGTTTCATCTTGTATTGTGTGACCTTGGAGCTTGCTTGCTTGTTCTGGGAAACGCTTGATTTTTCTTTTGGTGATAACTTGGGTTGGTCTTCATAGATTATCACAGACACATGTAAAGAGAGATTTATTTTTTTCCTTTACTTTTTTTGTGCCTCTTCTGTCTTTTTTTTGCAAAGTGAAGTAGCTGGAACTTCCAGTAGTGAGTAGAATGAGGATGGGGAGAGAGTGTCCTTGCCTCGTGTCCATTTTTAGAGGGAAAGCATTGAGGCTTTTGCCATTCAGCAGGATGTTGGTTTTAGCGGTTTTTCTTTTCTTTCTTTCTTTCTTTTTTTTTTTTTTTTGTGGATTTTCTTTATCACTTTGAGGTAATTTCTCCCTAATTTCTTGAGAGTTTTTATTATGAGTGTTGAATTTTCTCAAGTGCTTTTCTTTAGGATGTTTGAATTGTGGATTAATTCAATTTTCAAATTTAAGTCAACCTTGCACAGTGGTTTTTCTTTTTTTTTTTTTTAAGCTGGGGGAGCAGTGTTTGGTATTTTATACTGTCTTTGGTGTCAGGATAATACTGGTCCCTTTAAATGCATTGGGATAACTGAAAAGTACCCTTCAAATTTGGCAATGGCATAGTAATTGGTGACCGGAAAGCAATGTAAATGATTTGAACAAAGCTTTCACTGAGCTTTGGAATTAGCATGAGGTTGAATATTGTCAATGTCAGTGTTATGAAAACTGTTTTTGATGCCTAAACTGGAACTGAGATTTTAGTAACTATAAGTGAGTCCATATTGAAAAAGCCAGTAAAGATGGAGATAGTGGAGTAACCTATATTAAAGACAAGCGCTTGCGAGTGCTAAGTGCTAAGATCTTGATTTATAAGTAGAAAGATGTTTGTGTTTTTTAATTAGTATGCCGGATTGGCTCAGGTGGGCCCACTGTTAATCTTTCAGGAAGTTTGTGAAACAGTTCATTTCATGTTGGTAGCTTATTTTTCATAGTAGGAGTACTTACATTATACTGCTAAGTCACTTCAGTCGTGGCCGACTCTGTGTGACCCCATAGATGGCAGCCCACCAGGCTCTCCCATCCCTGGGATTCTCCAGGCAAGAACACTGGAGTGGGTTGCCATTTCCTTCTGCAATGTGTGAAAGTGAAGTCACTCAGTCATGTGTAACTCTGAGCGACCCCATGGACTGCAGCCTACCAAGTTCTTCCATCCATGGGATTTTCCAGGCAAGAGTACTGGAGTGGGGTGCCATTGCCTTCTCTGAAGCTTTCCTATAAGGGCTGGGCAATTAGACCATAGTTGGGTATCCAGATTCTACAATATCCAGTTAGCCCCAGGAAAGCTCACAATTGTTTTCGAGTCGTGGGGGAGGACAACTGGAGGATTCCTTGTACCTGATCAGAGGACAGCCTCCTGGACCCGTGTGTAATCTGAACTCCCANAAGCTTTAAAAAATATATAGAATCACATACAGCTAAATTTATTTAATTTATAATTACAAAATAATGTAGTATATTAAGCTTAAGGTAAACTTAAGGTAAACAGATAAAAATAATTGAGTGCCATTTTTTAAAATCTGTTTGACATTATAAATTAACAAGTAGGACATGTGTCACCTGTTCTAACTAGGAATTGATGCTCAGAAAATTGACGTAATTTTCTTAAATCATACTGTTAACAATTGATGGGCTCTGAGTAGGTTGAGATGGCTGGATGGCATCATTGACTCCATGGACGTGAGTTTGAGTGAACTCCAGGAGATGGTGATGGACAAGGAGGCCTGGCGTGCTGCGATTTATGATGTCGCAGAGTCAGACACGATTNCATACTGTTAACAATTGATGGGCTCTGAGTAGGTTGAGATGGCTGGATGGCATCATTGACTCCATGGACGTGAGTTTGAGTGAACTCCAGGAGATGGTGATGGACAAGGAGGCCTGGCGTGCTGCGATTTATGATGTCGCAGAGTCAGACACGATTGAACGACTGAATTGAACTGAACTGAACTGAAGTAGGTTTTGCTTCAAAACAATAGAATAATTCCTCAAAAGTACTATTTTAGTTTTTAAGGAGGGTTTTTTTTCAAGAGTGTTACTAATTTTTAAGGCTATGAATAGCTGTTGACCACCATTTTGTGATAGACTATACTTGAATTTTCAGAAGAAAAAAGCCAGATTAAGTGTTCCTGATGATTGTAGAATTTTGTATTTAATTTGTTTAAAAATAAGAATTAGAAAATATAATGTCTATATTCAAAATATACTTACCCAGAATAAATGAACTTGATTTATCTTCATATAAACAGCTTATATGAAATCAGATTCACCTGCCATTGAACATTATATGCATTTACCATTAAAAAATTAGACTCATTCATGTTCTAGAAGTAGCATTATTATACTCTATGATTAAATTACTGTAAACTAATTCCTAGTTTATAATTGCTTAATCGCCAATGTGGCAGATATTTGAAGAACTTTGTTGCCAAATTTACTTTGTAATTTTAATTAACTTTTGTCTAATTAAATTTGCTCTTGTTATTTTTGATAGTTACTGGAACTGGCAACCCACTCCAGTGTTCTTGCCTGGAGAATCCCAGGGACGGCAGAGCCTGGTGGGCTGCCCTCTATGGGGTCGCACAGAGTCGGTCAAGACTGAAGCGACTTAGCAGCAGCAACTCTAGTAGAGGACTGGCTTTGTCAGGAAGACCATTCTTTCATCAAAAATGATCAAGTTCAACTTGTAATAGAGAGACTGAGTGCTTTAAACAATATGGATAGGCTAAAAATATTGGGGATTTTTAAAAGTTATGATCATGTTGTAAAAATGTTGAAAAGGATCTGTAAATATTTGCCACCTAAGTTCAGTTTTACTTCATTTTTTTTAGAAGATTATGTGCCATGAAATTTAAGTAGCTCCATGTGGTATTTGGTACAAAGTAGATTATATAAATAGAGGTACCTGTTTATTGTCAAAAGGTAATTAATAGAATTTAGTTTTTTTTAATGTTTAAGATTTTGATAAGTACTGAAAAAATACAATTACATATATTTTTTTTTCATTTATGCAATTTATACTTTCCTTTTCTTTAACCCAGTATTCTTCAACTCATTCTCCCCATGTTTGCTTTCATGTGAAAATTTTTAACATTTTTCTGGATTAGGTTCATTTGTTTACCTGCAACATTTTTTTACCAAGTATAAGACTGGTAAACATTTTTTTATCAAGTATCAGACTGGTAAGCACTGTCAAATAGGGTGCAGATCTTCTCATGTTTGATAATCAGCTCAGTTACCTTAAATATACACTTGTTCCAGGGTTATTTGAATTTATTTGTATTCTGAAGGCATTGAGTAATTTTTCTAAAGTTAAATTTACTTTTTCAGTAAAATTTGGTTTCCATATGTATCCTAACAATTTGAAATGTAAACTTAAATTCCCAAATTACTTTCTGTTCTTGGAGATCATCATTTATACAGCCTAGTTTTTTATTTAGTTCTGTCAATGAACCTATAAAACTTCTGTTACACTAAATAGCTATGGTGGGAAGATTAATATTTGATACAACATTCTTCAGTTAAAATTTACTGTCCTTTTCTTTGTTTCCAGTAGAAGTGACATTTCTCCATATATCATGTACTCCCAGAGATTGAGGGGGTAACTGGAGATCTTTTTTCAGTAAACTTTGAATTTCATCTGCTTTGTGGGCACAATAGTATCTTTGATATTATAGAATACTTGAATACATTGGCTTCCAGGTGCCATTGTGTGGCATTACCCATCTATCTCCTCTTTTCTTCCCAAGCATGACATTGTTTTCTTTCTATGCAATTCTAGCTTTTTGCATCACAAAACAGATTTTTTTTTAAGCCTCTGTTATTACTAGTCACTAACAGATGACAATACAGGACACATTGTCCAGTAATGTCCTGCCAT
Organism: Neotragus moschatus; assembly: GCA_006410615.1. Classification (NCBI taxonomy): domain Eukaryota; kingdom Metazoa; phylum Chordata; class Mammalia; order Artiodactyla; family Bovidae; genus Neotragus; species Neotragus moschatus. The sequence continues at coordinate 1,147,174 of SJYA01002334.1, forward strand.
TGTATAAGACTGCCATTTTCTCCTTACAAATTCATTTCATGGTGAATAAATATCTAATAATCCTTTCTGGGTAAAAGTACTAGCCTGATTGAACCATTGCTGATGGATATGGTTCTCTGATAGTGGCATTATTTCATTTCTCCTTTAACTTAGCATCCTTTGCAGGTTCAGCTTGTCTCCAGAAAATAGCTCCCTCTAATGTCACTTTTTGGGTTCATAAATATTTTACCTCATTATGGTAGGCCTCTAAGAATATTTGTTCCCTGTTACCCCCAAACTGCTATCACACCTACAACATGTTTACCAAAGAGGAGCCATGCTTGTCACCCATCACTTACATACTTCCCATTACACATATTGATAGAATATGTACAAGGTTGGAAAGTTATCTGAACTCTAAAGTAATTTTTAATCTTATTAAAGTATAGTTGATTTACAGGGCTTCCCAGGTGGCTCAGATGGTCAAGTGTCTGCCTGCAATGGGGGAGACCAGGGTTCAATCCCTGGGTTGGGAAGATCCCCTGAGGAAGGGAATGGACACCCACTGCAGTACTCTTGCCTGGAGAATTCCATGGACAGAGGAGCCTGGCAGGAGTATAGTTGGTTTACAATGTTAATTTCTTTTGTACAGCAAAGTAACTCAGTTATATATGTGTATATTCTTTTTCATAACTGAATATAGTTACCTGTGCTATATAATAGGACTTTATTATTCATATGTCCTATATATTAATATAATAATTTGCCTCTGCTAATCTGCAGATCCTATTACTTTCCTCTCCTGTTAGCCCTCCCCCTTGTCAACCGCAAGCCTGTTCTCTATATTTGTGAGTCTTTTTCTATTTCATAGATTGGTTGTTTTGTATCATATTTTAGGTTCCGTGTGCAAGTGATATCATATGACATTATTTGTCTTTTTCTGACTTACTTGACTTAGTTTGATAACCTCTGGGTCCATCTGTGTTGCTGAAGATGTCATTGTTTCATTATTTTTTGATCACTAGTATTTCATTGCATGTGACAGGAGTGGGATGCTGGATCATTAGCAACTCTATTTTTAGTTTTTTGAAGACTGTCCATGCTGTTTTCCATTGTGACTGCACCAGTTTACATTATGACCAACAGTGTAAGAGGTGAACTGGAGTATTGAGTTTTCCATGAGACTGCTCTGCCAGGAGCCACCACGGCAGATCCCACTCATGACAAGGTCATGTGGAGAGACCTGATAAGCAAGGCTTCAGGACTCGAGAGACCCCCTGGACCTGCTTGAGCATCTACCCCCATAACCAGAATCTATCTGTCTTACTATTTTATGCCTTTCACCAACTCTTCTGACATTAACAGGGGGGCTATCCCCGACCACCTTTCTCTGGAGAAAATCAACTTAGGACTCTAGCTAATAAGTCTCTTGGACATGATAGGAGTATTTCAAATCAAACCCCTCTGATGGCTTTCTAGCTTGTCTGATAGGTTTATCCAGACTCTTGCAGCTACGCATATGATTATTCACAGCCTCCCAACTGTGAGAGGCATGGGAAGCCTAAAAATATAGAGCCTTTTGAAGAGTTAAAAACTATTAGAGTAGTACTAATGTAGGATTTCACTGGAGCCAATGCTTGTTGCCGAGTTCTCATATCCCTTATCCATTGTGCACCTGGAGTGCATTAGTTAACATAGTTGGAATTTAAGAAAAACAATCAGTAACCTGGAATTAACCACATCAGACCTTTGAGCTAATTGGTTCTTTCTTTGTTGTAACTCACTTCACCTTTGCTCTGTGAGAAATGTAACTCCATTTAATACTTTCTGAGGCTGACATACATTCAAAATATAAAGAAAAAATACTTTGAGGGAAAGTCAATTTTCTGGTTGAGTAGCCTTTATCAAAAGAGGGTCATAAAATGTCCACAGGCCTCCAAGGCCAGAAGATAATGTACATAACATTGTTTATGGGAAAGGTTTGCAGAAAAAATCCTGGTTTAATAAGGGCAAAACAGCTGGAGTGTTTGGGCTGATTCTGCATGACCTTGCATCTTTCATTTCCCTCTATGTACAAGTCAAGGTATAAAAGTCCCTTTTGAAAATAAAATTGTGGGCCTTGCTCACTGAAGAAGCTTGGTCTCCCCATGTCTGTCTTTCCTTTCTTTCTTTCTCTTTCCCTCTCTTTTTCAGGCTGATTTCTTGGAGCATAGAGGCTCTCTGCATTCACTTTCCTGCCTGGGCTTCTGAGATATGAACAGGAAGGCGCTCTGCATCTTCACTCGCTTGGGAGACTGGGAGGGCACTTGTGGCCTATATGAACAGAGCAAGTCCCTTGTCTTGGGAGTTTATTGGCTTTCTGTGTAAACCAAGGGATATTAGCCTCTTTCTCTCCTGTATTTTCTTATCTGCAACGTTCTTTCTTTATCTCTCTCTAAATCATTCTCTTTGTCGATGCCGTTTCTCCTGAGGGTTACCCTGGATCCAATCGTTGCAGGACCCCGGCACTGCTCAGTTCAGTTCACTGCTCTGTCGTGTCCAACTCTTTGCACCCCATGGAGTGCAGCACGCCAGGACTCCTTGTTCATTGGCAACTTCTGGAGTTTACTCAAACTCATGATTGTCACATCAGGGATGCCATCCAACCATCTCATCCTCTGTTATCCCCTTCTCTTTCCACCTGCAATCTTTTCCAGGATCAGGGTCTTTTCCAGTGAGTCAGTTCATTGCATCAGGTGGCCAAAGTATTGGAGTTTCAGCTTTAGCATCAGTCCTTGCAGTGAATATTCAGGACTGATTTCCTTTAGGATGGACTGGTTGGATCTCCTTGCAGTCCAAGGGACTCTCAAGAGTCTTCTCCAACACCACAGTTCAAAAGCATCAATTCTTCAGTGCTCAACTTTCTTAATAGTTCAACTCTCACATCCATACATGACTACTGGAAAAACCACAGCTTTGACTAAACAGATCTTTGTCTGCAAATACTGTCTCTGCTTTTTAATATGCTGTCTAGGTTTGTCATAGCTTTCCTTCCAAGGAGCAAGCATCTTTTAATTTCATGGCTACAGTCACCATCTTCAGTGTTTTTGGAGTCCCCCCCCAAATAAAGTCTGTCACTGTTTCCATTGTGTCCTCATCTATTTCCCATGAAGTGATGGAACTGGATGCCATGATCCTAGTTTTCTGATTGCTGAGTATTAAGACAACTTTTTCACTCTCCTCTTTCACTTTCATCAAGAGGCTCTTTAGTTCTTCCTCACTTTCTGCCATATGGGTGGTGTCATCTGCATATCTGAGGTTATTGGTATTTCTCCTGGCAATCTTGATTCTAGCTTGTGCTTCATCCAGCCTGGCATTTCTCATGATATACTCTGCATATAAGTTAAATAATCAGGGTGACAATATACAGCCCTGAAGTACTACTTTCCTGATTTGGAAACAGTCTGTTGTTCCATGTCCAGTTCTAACTGTTGCTCCTGACCTGTGTATAGATTTCTCAGGAGGCAGGTCAGGTGTTCCCATCTCTTTAAGAATTTTCCACACTTTGTCATGATCCACACAGTCAAAGATTTTGGCATAGTAAATTGAGCAGCAGTAGATATTTTCTGGAACTCTCGCTTTTTCTGTGACCCAGCATATGCTGGCAATTTGATCTCTGGTGCCTCTGCCTTTTCTAAATCCAGCTTGATCATCTTGAACTTCACTATTCACATACTGTTGAAACCTGGCTTGGAGAATTTTGAGCCATTACTTTACTAGCGTGTGAGATGAGTGGAGTCATGCAGTAGTTTGAGCATTCTTTGGGACTGGAATGAAAACTGACCTTTTCCAGTTCTGTGGCCACTGCTGAGTGTTCCAAATTTGCTGGCATATTGAGTGCAGCACTTTCACAGCATCATCTTTTAGGATTTGAAGTAGCTTAACTGGAATTTCATCGTGTCCACTAGCTTTGTTCGTAGTGATGCTTCCTAAGGCCCACTTGACTTTTTTTTCCAGGATGTTTGGCTCTAGGTAAGTGATCACACCATTGTGGTTATCTGGTCATGAAGATCTTTCTTGTATAGTTTTCCTGTGTATTCTTGCTACCTCTTCTTCATATCTTCTTCTGTTACCATACCATTTCTGTCCTTTATTGTGCCTATCTTTGTATGAAATGTTCCCTTGGTATCTCTAATTTTCTTGAAGAGATCTCTAGTCTTTCCCATTCTATTGTTTTTCTCTGTTTCTTTGCATTGATCACTGAGGAAGTTTTTCTCATCTCTCCTTGCTATTCTTTGGAACTTTGCATTCAAATGGATATATCTTTGCTTTTCTCCTTTGCCTTTCACATCTCTTCTTTTCTCAGCTATTTGTAAGGCTCCCTCAGACAACCATTTTGCCTTTTTAAATTTCTTTTCCTTGGTGATCTTCTTGATTCCTGCCTCTTGTACAATGTCACGAACCTCTGTCTATTTTTCTTCAAGCACTCTNTCCATTCCGAAGGAGACCAGCCCTGGGATTTCTTTGGAAGGAATGATGCAGAAGCTGAAAGTCCAGTACTTTGGCCACCTCATGCGAAGTGTTGACTCGTTGGAAAAGACTCTGATGCTGGGAGGGGTTGGGGGCAGGAGGAGAGGGGGACGACAGAGGATGAGATGGCAACCCTGACTCAGTGGATGTGAGTGTGAGTGAACTCCGGGAGTTGGTGATGGACAGGGAGGCCTGCTGTGCTGCGATTCATGGGGTCTCAAAGAGTCAGACATGACTGAGCAGCTGAACTGAAGTCAGGAAGATCCCCTGGAGAAGGGCATGGCTACCCACTCCAGTATTCTTGCCTGGAGAATGCCATGGACAGAAGAGCCTGGCAGGCTACAGTCCATGGGGTCACAAAGAGTCAGACACAACTAAGCAGCTTACACTTTTCACTTTCAGATATAAGAATTTAATAAAATTCAATTATTTTTGAAAACCTTAAGAAAGTAGAAACAGTCTATAACTTATTGAAAGATATCTAAAAATAACCAATAGCCAACCATACTTAAAGCAGTGGTTTCAGAACAAATACTGGGACTTCCTTGGTGGTCCAGTGGTTCAGATGCCACACTTCCAGTGCACAGGGCATGGGTTCAATCCCTGCTCAGGAAACTAAGATTCCACGTGCCATGTGATATGGTCAAAAAAAAGTTTTTTAATTTTAAAGAAAGAACAAATACTATAAGATTTCACTTACATGTGAACTCTAAAAGCTAATAAATATAACAAAACAAGAAGAGTCTCATAGATACAAAGAAGAGATGTGGTCACCAGAGCAGGGATAGTATGGGGATGGACAAAACAGGTGGATTAAGATGTACAAACTTGCAGTACAGTTGCAGGATATAAAATCAACACACAGAAATCCCTTGCATTCCTATACACTAATAATGAGAAAGNTCCATTTCTTTATTCTCTCTGGAGTTATTTCTCTACTGATCTCTAGTAACATACTGGGCACCTACCGACCTGAGGATTCCATCTTTCAGTGTCCTATTTTTTTGTTTTTCATACTGTTCATGGGGTTCTGAAGGCAAAAATACTGAAGTGGTTTGCCATTCCCTTCTCCAGTGGACTATATTTTGTCATAATTCTCCACCATGACCCATCTGTCTTGGTTGGCCCTACAAGGCATGGGTCATAGTTTCATTGAGTTAGACAAGGCTGTGGTCCACAGGATCAGTTTGGTTAGTTTTCTGTGATTGTTGTTTTCATTCTATTTGCCTGCTAATGGATAAAGATAAGAGACTTATGGAAGCTTCCTGATGGGAGAGACTGACTGAATGGGAAACTGTCTTGTTCTGATGGGTGGGGTCATGTTCAGTTAATCTTTAATCCAATTTTCTGTTGATGGGTGGGGCTGTGTTCCCTCCCTGTTTCTTGACCTGAGGCCAAAGTATGGTGGAGGTAATGAAGAAAATGAAGACCTTCAAAATGTCCCATGCAGGCACTGCTGTGCTCAGTGCCCCCANCTGACTGAATGGGAAACTGTCTTGTTCTGATGGGTGGGGTCATGTTCAGTTAATCTTTAATCCAATTTTCTGTTGATGGGTGGGGCTGTGTTCCCTCCCTGTTTCTTGACCTGAGGCCAAAGTATGGTGGAGGTAATGAAGAAAATGAAGACCTTCAAAATGTCCCATGCAGGCACTGCTGTGCTCAGTGCCCCCAATCTTGCAACAAGCCACTCCCCACTCATGTCTTTTTCGGTGACTCCTGGACACTCATGGGAAGTCTGCATCAGTCTCCTTGTAGGGAGTCAGACTTATGGGGGCCCGGCTTCTTATGGGGTTACTGCTCCTTTTCCTGTGCCCTGGTGTGCACAAGGTTTTGTTTGTGTCCTCCAAGAGTGTGTTTCTCCAGTCCTGTGTAAGTTCAATTGGTTCTGTGGTGGGGTTATTGGCAACCTCCTCTAAGAGGGCTTATGCCATACCCAGGTCTGCTGCACCCAGAGCCCTGTCCCTGTGGCGGGCCACTGCTGACCCATACCTCCAGAGGAGAAGCTCAGACACAGTTCTGGCTGAGGTTTGTGGATTGGGCATGTATTTTGTGCCCTTCCTAGATCAGAGCAGCTTAGGCAACCAAGTGCTTGGCAAGTGCACTGTCCCAGTGGGCCTGCATCTCAGTCACCTCCCGGGTCCCCGCTGCTCGACTTCCCAGGTGCACCGTGAGAGCACCATCACAGGTGTGCTGTATGTCTCCTCTGGAGAGCTCATCTCTGTCTGCGACCCTTCTGGTAGATGTCACCCATCCAGGATCTCAGGAAGATATGGTTAGCAGGTGGGAGCCTGCTCACAGTTTGGTGGAAGATGCAGCAGCTCCTTGCCTTCCGGTTCTGATTGTGGCAGGCTTGCCTTTCTGCCTCCAGGTGGGGAGTGACAGATTAGAGGTGGCTAGCTCTCCTTTGGTAGTCACTCAGTCCTTTGTTCTGTGAGTGGCCAGGCTGCCTGTTAGGTTTGAGCCTTTTGCAGGCAAGTTCTCTTTTCCACAGTTGCAGTTAGGTGTGTATTCGTGTATTCTGTTTTTTTGTTTTTTGTTTTTTCCTCCTGGTTATGTTGTCCTCTGAGATTCCAAAACTCCTTACAGACCTGCCTGTGAAAGGGTTTCCTACTCTGTGGAAACTTCTCCTCCTACACTACTCCATCCCCAGGATAGGTCTCCATCCCTAACTATTTTGTCTCTCTTTTTGTCTTTTATATTTTGTCCTACCTCCTTTCAAAGAGAATGGGGTGTCTTTCTGGGTGCCTGGTGTCATCCACCAGTGTTCAGAAGTTATTTTCTGCAAGTTGCTCAGCATTCAAATGATCTTTTAATGAATTTGTCGGGGTGAAGGTGGTCTCCCCATCCTTTTCCTCTGCCATCTTGCTCAATCAAGAAATGAGACTGCTAGCTGGTACATTAAACCTCCAAATGCAATTTGATCTAGGAGTACCATAGGGCTTCCACAGACTTTGTGCTGGAAGAGAACTATCTGTGATAGCAGGGATCAAACACCACTGCTGCTCTGACTCAGCTGGGAAAGAATCGTTATACTTGGAATACAATGGCCCCGGGTGGAAAGGACACTTATCATCCCCACAGGGAATAGAGTAGTACATTCTTATGTATATAGCTTATACTGTTAATATATACAGTGGATTTGCTTTGGGCTTCTCCCCTTAGTGTTTTCTTACGTGCTTTAATTATCTGTTGTTAGAAAACTTTGCTATATTGTCTGCTCCTCACTCTATGTCTTCCTGGTATCACCCAAAACATAATTGGCAACTTGGGCATCTGAATGATAGGATGGTGCCCCATAGTGGTGGAGACATTTTCAACCTAAATCCACTAATGTGCCACTGATAAGATTTTCAACTGGGCTGTAAAAGGTATAGGACAGTTTGCTGATTCAGGTATGTATTGTCGGTATCAGTGGCGACATTAAAGTGATATTTGAGTAAACCAATATTTTCCAAATGACCAAAGTATAATATTACAAGATCATTTAAGATCAAAAAGCCATTTAAAGTGCAAAATTAGTGAATTTAAAAGAGAATAAGAAGCTCATTGATGTGGTTTCAGAATCTGCATTTCAACTAAATTTTTAGAAGCTGCTACTTGTTGGTTGTGCTGAGAATCATAGAATACACAGTTTTCTGAAACTATTAAAAGTCCTCTTTTCCAAGAACACATATCTGTTTGAGATGATTTTATTTTTATATTTCAACTGAAATAATACACCACAATAGACAGAACTTATAATCAAATGTGAGGTAATCAGCCTTCTGTTAAGCCAAAAATTAAAATTATTTGCAAATAGGAAATGTAATGCCACCATTCTTAACCATTTTATTCTTGAAAATATTTACACTAAATATGTTTTTTTTTATATTTAGTATGTTCCTGTATTTTCATTTCTACCATAGAAATTCAGCACATGCCATTATTGTTTACATCATACAAAATGTCATGAATAACCTGACTTTTCTGCTAGTTCAGGACTATGAACTCTATTTTATTTGGAAAGAATGCTTAACATGAGATCTACCCTCTTAAACTTTTAAGTGTGTGATATGTTATTGGCAGAAGATACAATGTTGTGCAACACATCTCAAGATCTTATTTATCATCTTGTCTGAAACTTTATGCCTCTCAATTAACATTCTTCATTTTCCCCTCCTCTTACCCCCTGGCAATCATTGTTTCCCTCTTTGATTCTATGAAGTTGATTTTAAGATACCTTATAAAATGGAATCATGCAATGTTTGTATTTTTCTAATTGGCTTGTTTCACTTAGAATAATGTCCTCAAGACTCATGCCTGTTGTCATTATTACAGAATTTACTTTTATTGAGGTGGTATCATATTCCATTGTATGTATATACCACAGTTCTTGATTCAGTCATCTGTTGAAAATAACTTAGGTTGCTTCCACATTGTGGCCGTTATGAGTACAACAGTAAATATGGGAATGCTAATATCTTTTTCAGATAGTAATTATATATTCCTTTGATTGATTATCTATTAGTGGATTCCTGGATTATATGATGTGCATGCTGCTAAGTCACTTCAGTCATGTCTGACTCTGTGTGACCCTATGGATTGTAGCCCCCTCAGGCTCCTCTGTCCATGGAGATTCTCCAGGCAAGAATACTGGAGTGGGTTGCATGCCATTCTCCAGGGGATCTTCCCGACTTGGGGATCAAACCCACATCTGTTATGTCTCCTACATTGGCAGGTAGGTGGGTTCTTACCACCTGGGAAACCTGGATTCTATGGCAGTTTACTTTTAATTCTATGAGCACCCTCCATACTGTTACACATAGTGGGTTTACTCATTTACATTATTTCTAATAGAGTATGCTGCTGCTGCTGCTAAGTCGCTTCAGTCGTGTCCAACCCTGTGTGACCCCATAGACGGCAGCCCACCAGGCTCCCCCGTCCCTGGGATTCTCCAGACAAGAACACTGGAGTGGGTTGCCATTTCCTTCTCCAATGCATGAAAGTGAAAAGTGAAAATGAAGTCGCTCAGTCATGTCCAACTCTTTGCAATCCCATGGACTGCAGCCTACTAGGCTCCTCCGTCCATGGGATTTTCCAGGCAAGAGTACTGGAGTGGGGTGCCATGGCCTTCTCCAATAGAGTATAGGGTTCCTTTTTTTTCCTGTACTTTTCTACAACATTTTTCATTTTTTAATATATGTGAGGTGACAGTTCATTGTGATTTTGATGGACATTCCCCCAATGATTGGTGTTGATTAGCTTTTTTATTATACCTGTTGGCCATTTGTCAACTTTGGAGAAGTATCTATTAAGTCATTAGCCCATTTCTTAATTGGATTATTAATTTTTCACTATTTAGTTATAGGGGTTCTTTTTTGATGTTTAGATAGATTTTTGATGTTAATCTCTTATCATAAATATTTTTTCTAAATACATCTTCCCATTCCTTAGATTTTCTTTTATCCAGTTGATTGTATTCTGTGCAGAAGCTGTTTAGTTTGATGTAGTCTCACTTGATGAGTTTGTAATTTCAGCTGCCTGTACTGTTGGTGTCATGTTCATAAAATCATTGCCAAGATCAATATCAAGTTTCTCCCTGTTTTTTCCTAATAGTTTTATAGTTTCAGGTCCAAGTCTTTAATCCATTTTGAGTAGAGTTTTGTGTATGGTAGAAGAGTCCAATTTTCATGATTTTGACTATTGAATTTCAATTTTTCTAATCATTTATTGAAGAGACTGTTATTTACCACTGCATATTTTTGGGTATCCTTGTTGAAGATCAGTTGACCATATAGGCATGGATTTATTTCTGGGAGCTCTATTCTGTTCCATCACTAGGTATCTCTTTATGCCAATTCCACATCATTTTTATTACCATGGCTTTGTAATGCAGTTTGAAGTTAGGAAGTGTGGTGCTTCCAGCTTTGTTGTCCTTTCTCAAAATTGAGTTGGCTATATGTATTGTAGAATTCTATTTCTATAAAATATGTCTTTGGGATTTTTGAGTCTGAAGATTGCTGTGGGGAAGATGGACATTTTAGCAACAGTTAGGATTTTCAACTCATGAATGTGGAAAGTCTTTCCATTTGTTTGTGTCTTGCTTTAATTTATCAGTGTTTTATAATTTTCAGTATACAAGTCTTTCACCTCAATTAGTTTTATTTCTAAGTATTTTATTCTTTTGGTGCTATTATAAATAGAACTATCTTTCTAACATGCTTTTTATAAAGTTCATCATTAGTGTACTGAAATTCAGTTGAGTTACAAATATTAATTTTCTGTCTTGCAAGCTCATTTTATGGTATTAATAGTTTTTTTAAATAGTCGTTAGTATTTTCTTTATATAAGATCATATTTTTTTTTTGCAAATAGGGACAGTTTTACTTTTTTATTTCTGATTTCATTTGCTCTTTACTTTTTTTTTCTTCCCTAATTGGACTCCCAGGACTTACTAAACTATGTTGAATAGAATTGGTGAGAATGGAGATCCTTACTTTATTCCTTATCTTAGAGGAAAAGCTATCATTTTTCTTTGAATATTGAATGTTAGTCATGGACTTTTCATATATTGTATTGAGGTAATTTATTTATATTTCTGTTTGAGTTTTTATCATTAAATCTGTTGAATTTTGTCAGAAGTCTATTTTGCATCTATTAAGATGATCATGATTTTTTAATCTTTTATTCTGTTAATGTAGTTTATCACATTTACTGATTTGCATGAAAATTCTTGCATCCTGAAGATAAGTCCGATGTAGTTGTGGCATATGATCCTTTTAATGTGTTGTTCAATTTGCTTTGTCAGCATTCTGTTGAGGATTTTTGACTCTATATTCATCAGAGCTATTGGCTTGCTATTTCCTTTTCTTATTATATATATATTTTAACTGGTTTAATATTAGGTAATCCAGGCCTTCTAAAATGAAAGAATGCTCAAACTACCGCACAGTTGTACTCATCTCACAGGGTAGTAAGTAATGCTCAAAATTCTTCAAGCCAGGGTTCAGCAATATGTGAACTGTGAACTTCCAGATCTTCAAGCTGGTTTTAGAAAAGGCAGAGGAACCAAAGATCAAACTGCCAGCATCCGCTGGATCATTGAAAAAGCAAGAGAGTTCCAGAAAAACAGCTATTTCTGCTTTACTGACAATGCCAAAGCCTTTGACTGTGTGGATCACAATAAACTGTGGAAAATTCTGAGAGATGGGAATACCTGACCACCTGACCTGCCTCTTGAGAAACCTATATGCAGGTCAGGAAGCAACAGTTAGAACTGGACATGAAGCAACAAACTGGTTCTAAATAGGAAAAGGAGTATATCAAGGCCGTATATTGTCACCCTGCTTATTTAACTTCTATGCAGACTACATCATGAGAAATGCTGAGCTGGAAGAAGCACAAGCTGGAATCAAGATTGCAGGGAGAAATCTCAATAACCTCAGATATGAAGATGATACCACCCTATGGCAGAAAGTGAAGAGGAACTAAAAAGCCTTTTGATGAAAGTGAAAGAGGAGAGTAAAAAAATTGGCTTAAAGCTCAACATTCAGAAAACTAAGATCATGGCATCTGGTCCTATCACTTCATGGGAAATAGATGGAGAAACAGTGGAAACAGTGTCAGACTTTATTTTTCTGGGCTCCAAAATCACTGCAGATGGTGATTGCAGCCATGAAATTAAAATATCTTTCTCCTTGGAAGAAAAGTTATGACTAACCCTAGACAGCATATTAAAAAGCAGAGTTATTTGCCAGCAGAGTTCTGTCTAGTCAAGGGGATGGTTTTTCCAGTAGTTATGTATGAATGGATATGAGAGTTAGATTATAAAGAAAGCTGAGCACAGAAGAAAAGATGCTTTTGAACTGTGGTTTTGGAGAAGACTCTTGAGGGTCCCTTGGACTGAAAGGAGATCCAACCAGTCCTGGGTGTTCATTGGAGGGGCTGATGTTGAAGCTGAAGCTCCAGGACTTTGGCCTCCTGATTCGATGAGCTGACTCAGTTGAAAAGACCCTGATGCTGGGAAAGATTGAGGGCAGGAGGAGAAGGANCATTCAGAAAACTAAGATCATGGCATCTGGTCCTATCACTTCATGGGAAATAGATTGGGAAACAGTGGAAACAGTGTCAGACTTTATTTTGAGGGGCTCCAAAATCACTGCAGATGGTGATTGCAGCCATGAAATGAAAATATCTTTCTCCTTGGAAGAAAAGTTATGACTAACCCTAGACAGCATATTAAAAAGCAGAGTTATTTGCCAGCAGAGTTCTGTCTAGTCAAGGGGATGGTTTTTCCAGTAGTTATGTATGAATGGATATGAGAGTTAGATTATAAAGAAAGCTGAGCACAGAAGAAAAGATGCTTTTGAACTGTGGTTTTGGAGAAGACTCTTGAGGGTCCCTTGGACTGAAAGGAGATCCAACCAGTCCTGGGTGTTCATTGGAGGGGCTGATGTTGAAGCTGAAGCTCCAGGACTTTGGCCTCCTGATTCGATGAGCTGACTCAGTTGAAAAGACCCTGATGCTGGGAAAGATTGAGGGCAGGAGGAGAAGGAGACGATAGAGGATGAGATAGTTGGATGGCATCACTGACTCAATGGACATGAGTTTGGGTGGGCTCCGGGAGTTGTTGATGCACATGGAGGCCTGGTGTGCTGTGGTACATGGGGTTGCAAAGAGTCAGACATGACACAAGTTGGTAACTGAACTGAACTGAAGCGTATATTTGATTTTTGGCCCTTGATATTTACTACTGTGCCTCATTAGTCAAGAGGAGTCTTTTCTGGGTTTTAATCACCTTGTTTGTTAAATAAGAATGATGATAATAGTTTCTTTACACCATTGCGAGGATTAAATGAGGCAATGTATGTAAATATGCAAGGAACATAGCAGGTGGCTCAGTCTTCTTTTTCAATGTGTATGTTTGTCACTATGAACTTTTCTGTTAGTACTGTTTTTGTGGTCTCCTGTAAGTTTTAGTATGCTGTTTCTATTTTCATTTTTATGGAGATGTTTTTAAAATTTCTTCTGTGACCCAAAGACCTATTAATTTCTTCTTTGACCCAAAGTTTAAGTGTGTTTCAATTTCCATATATTGGTGAATTTTCTCATTTCTCCTCTTCTATTGGTTTTTAGTTTTATTCCACTGTGGTATGAAAAGGTACTTGTATGATTTCAATTATTAAATTTTTAAGACTTGTTTATGATATAACATATGATCTGCACTGGAGAAAGATCTCTATGCCCTGGATAAGAATGAATTCTGCTGCCCTTTGTGTAATGTTCTGCTTGTGTCTGTTCGATACATTTGATCTATAGCATTAATCAAGCATTAGTCAAGAGCCAACTCATTGGAAAAGACCCTGATGCTGGGAAATATTGAGGGCAGGAGGAGATGGAGGATTGCAGAGGATGAGATGGTTGGATGGCACCACCAACTCAGCGGACATGGGTTGGAGCAAACTCTAGGAGAGAATGAAGGACAGTGATGTCTGGCATGTTGTAGTCCATGGGGTTACAAAGAATCACACATGACTTAGTGACTGATCAACAAAAATCCTTATTGACCTTCTGTCTGAATGTTTTGTCCATTATTGAATGTGGTTTAGGAAGTCTTCCATATGGTAGAACTGATGTCAGTTTCTCCCTTCAGTTCTGCCAGTGTTCACTTTATACATGTAGGTGGTCTGTTGGGTGAATATATTTATAAACATTTTATTTTTGTGTAAGGTTGAACATTTGTCATAATATTTTACTTGTCTCTTTAATTTCTACTTAGTCTTACAGCTATAAGTACAACCAATCCTATCTTTTATTTACTATTTCATGAAATGTTTTTCTGTCCTCTTATTTTGAGACTATGTGTGTCCTTAAATCTAAAGGTTTTTCTAGATAGCATGTAGTTCAGTCTTTTTATTTTTTTCTATCGATTCAGTTACACTGTCTTTTGAGGAGTTAAAGCTATTTAAATTTTAGATAATTATTGGTAGGAAAGTATTTACTGATATCATTTGTTTCTTTTACAGNTTTGCATTAAAAAAAAAAACTCAATGTAGGACAATCTGCATAATGCGTTCAAAAATAACTTTTCTTTCTCCCTTTTCTGTTACTGTTATCACAATTTGGGTCTACTTATGTATGCTTTAATATATTTGAAAGTTATTTTAATACTTCTTTTTTTAACTTTTATACTGGAATTAAAATGATTTACCCACCCCCATTATAGATTTGTCCATAATGTGTTGCTGAGTTGGTGTTTGTGGAAGGAAAGAAGGTCCAGATCTTCCTTTACTACCATCTTGTTGATATCACCCCTGAGAAATTATTTCAGTAACCACATATTGGGATAGTTACATTTTTAATGATTTAGCAAATATTTTTAATACAACAGTTTTAATTTCTAATATGGTACATATCAGTAAATGTAATCCACATAAGCAAAAGTTCTTTGAGGCTCTCAATAAATTTAAGAGAGCAAAAACCTGGCCTCTAGGAGCATTTTTCTTCACTTAATGATCATATCAGGTTTTTAAAAGCAAGTTTGGGGAAACAATAGTTCCATGTCAGCCAGTTACTTGATTAGTGTAATGATCTCTTGTTAGCTTCTAGACTTTAGTTTTGTCTAATGCCTCATATAAGGAGGGCTGTTACTGTTTATCGTAGCCAGTTAAAACAAGAGGAACTCAACGTGTTTGTGAAAGGTGCAAAGGCAACATGACCTAGTTACACGTAATTTCTGTGAAAATACCTGTACTAATTATGAAATAAGGGCAAAGCTGTTTGACTACCAAATCTCTTCAGCTACAGTTCCAATTTTTAATACCACCCCTTCCCCTCCTCCTCTACCATAGAATTTCCATATTTAAACATATGCACTTTAGAAGATTTTTAAAATTCAATCTTTACCTTATTTTATAGAAATTACTATATACTGGGCTTCCAACTTAATAGAGTAACACACAGATCAGGTTCTGCCTCCTGCTTGTTTTTTGGCTTCTTAAGACAGAGGTTAAGTTAAAGCTTACAAGATGTGTGACCACTCGCATCATGGAACCTAGTATTTCTATCTCAATGATAGTACACTCAGTGTTTCTTGCTGGTGTTCATAAAGCTACATTAAAATTACTTGTATTCCAATCACACTTTCTGCAGAATGCAGTATGCCATTTGTGGGTGAGGCAGGGGTAGGATAGATTTCTTGAAATAGATTCTACAAACTTGACTTTTCTCACTATAGCAAATCCACCAATATTCTACCTGAAGCATCTGCTCACAGAAATTTGAAGCCATATGGAGGAGTAGTTGCCAACACAAGTAACCACTGCATTTTGTGGTATCTAAAACGCATGTCTTAATCCCCTGATATGAGTCTATTTCAATTACGGTTTACTAGTTGTCTACTGAAATTACTTTTTAACATATCTAAATCCTTTCCTTTATGTAACTTTTGAGTACTTAGCAGTCACTTGACTTGGATAACAGCTATCTTTGTAGTCTTTTAGTAAACAGTAGCCTTCATTATTTTTATGAATGAATATAATACCTTTATAGATAGTATAGATAGAATGACTTCAAATGACAGGAAAACTTTGTCTTTTCAGTTTTTCTCATGCTCCATGTTCTGCCTTTAAGGTCTCTTTGATCAATACCAGTAACAATAAACAGGGAAGGGAATTTTTCACTCCCTACCTAAGTTGGATGATTTATTAATACAACTAGCCAGTCCTATCAGATCCTAAATCTCTTTCCTCCGTGTTGCATTTGTAAACTTTGCTGCCAAAATTAGCCTTAAAGTTTTAAAGTTTTACCACTTTATATGAAGTATAAATAGGTAGGCATCCTGACGTCAACTCCTCTATTTTTCCATCTCCTACTTTAACTTGCTAAAAAGTGTCTTAGTCTTATTCATTAATATCTGTGCACATGAAAGATAAGGCTCTATTAGAAAAGCTGACTTGAAAGAGTAGCTGCTTCCTTACATCCATCCTTGTTGCTATATCGTCCTCTGTAGCACTTGGCATGTTGTGTAGTTACTGATTTTTTTTTTTTTTTTTTTTTTGGTCTATTGCCTATTTTGCCTTACCACAATACAAAATCTCTGAGGACAGAGGTTTAGTTTTGCTTCTAATACTCTATTGCAAATACTAAGCACTAGGATAAATATTTACAGATCAAATATTTGTTGAATAAATGAATGATGGCTTGCTTGAATGCATGGATAAATAAATGAATAAATAAATGATTTTTAGAAGTAGATTCAGCTAATAATATTCTCAAACATTTTCCCATATAATTAGCTGAAAGACAAATAATAAAAGCATGACTATCTTGCCTAAGTGTTTTCTCAAACACACTCAGAAAATGAATAACTTCAAACTTCTCTTTATATAGATAGCATTTAATGTTATACTAGTATTTAGAGTTGGTTAAGGTTCTCAA
This sequence comes from Neotragus moschatus, assembly GCA_006410615.1. NCBI lineage: Eukaryota > Metazoa > Chordata > Mammalia > Artiodactyla > Bovidae > Neotragus > Neotragus moschatus. The sequence goes on from SJYA01002334.1 coordinate 1,164,079, forward strand.
TCTGTATGAATGAATACACACACACCTTCAATGAGTTAACTTAGATTCTTCTGTTTTTCAAGATAGGCTTTTCTCAAAAATCCATTGTACTATTTTTTTCTGATGTACCTATAAAAATATCTCTAATGCATTAACTTTTATAAAAAGAATTTCTTAAAAATCCAGTGGGACAGACCATTAAAAATGTATTGATAAATGTGCCATAATTAAAACTAAAACCTCCTGTATGTCAAACATCAATTAGTAAGAGGAAAACTGCAAGCCACACTCTGGGAGAAGATATTTTTTAACTTTATATAATGCTGCAATTATATTTATAATAGAAAAGTCAAAGCAACGTGTTTCTCAGTAGGGGAATGGATAAACTCGGGCTTATACAACACCACTGTTAAAAATAAAATTTAGCAAGATGTAAAAAAGTATATAAATTTATAAATAAAAGCTAAAAATAAGTTACAAAAGTACATGCATGTATGATACCACTTACATAGTTTAAAATACAGAACAACAGCAGGTATTATATAAGCTTGTGTGGGAAAGACGCATTACAGAGTAGATATCTCTAAAGAGAAAAAAAAACACAGAATGGAGATTTTAAAGTATCTGAATGTTTTTTTAAAGAACTAGGAGAAATTCAACAAATCTCACCTTTTTTATGAGTATGTATGTGTCTCTTTATATCTGGCTCTCTTCCTGCCCCCAGCCAACTTTGGAACAGTCTCAAACTTAGGGAAAAAAACAGTTCAAGTAACTTACTTCTTTCCTAAACCATTTGAAAATAATGCTGCATCTACCATAATACTTTAGTATTGCATCCAAGCACATTCTTCACTATAATCACCAGAATAAGAAAATTAACATCAGTGGGTTGATACTAATCCTCAGAATTCACTGAAGTTTTAACAGTTCCTCCTATTTGACTTGACTCAAAAGAATCCAGTCTAGACTCAAATTACACTTAATTTTTGTGGTCTATCTTCTTCAATCTAGATTAATTTCTTCAGCTTTCCTTTACTTTCATCATCTTGATACTTTTGATGATTACAGGTCAGTAATTTGCAGAGTGTGTTGGGAAAATACAACTAAAAAAAAAGATCTCCTCCCAACCCACAAAAAATTGTCTGCAAGCCTAGAAGAGAAAGAAAAGTTTGGGTTTTATTACTGAATAAGCATCAAACAAAAATTTGATGGGTATCCCAGGCAGTGCACTAAGAGAGACCAAAGACAGATATTGCACCCTTGGACACAGTCAAGCAGATATAATCCACTGCATACATATTTTCAAGGTAAATAATAACTAGTTCTCAAGAATGAAGACTAGGCAACACCATTTGTCACACATGTAATTGTACTTGTGTTAGTCATTCAGTCATGTCTGACTTTTTGTGATCCCCATAGACTGTCGCCTGTCAGGCTCCTCTGTCCATTGAATTCTCCAGGCAAGAATACTAGACTGGGTTGCCATTCCTTTCTTCAGGGAAACATCCTGACCCAGGGATCGAGCCCAGGTCTCCCACATTGCGAGTGGATTCTTTACTATCTGAGCCACCTGGGAAGTCTCATTTTCACACATAGTTCATCCCAGATTCACTTGATTGTTGGGATGACCATCTGTACTTGCTTAAGTAGGATTTAGCCAAAAGAAAATGAATTTCTCACTTTTATACAGATGGTAGTTTTGCAGCTTGAGTCAAGGCTGGTGTAGAACTCTGGTTGCCACTTTCCCATAGACACTGGGAGATAGCTGTCTTCATTGATTGTTATATTTCAGGTCCTTGAGAAAGATATTCCTGGACTCCACTGGTGATCCAGTGGTTAAGACTCTGAGCTTCCTCTGCAGTGGGCATCAACTAGATTCCACATGACACAGCACCCCCTAAAAAAAAAAAAAAATTGTGAGAAAGATATTCCTGGCTCTGGGAAGCTGGAAAGAGGCTTATTTAGCTTTTGTAAAGATTTACATTTCAAACAGACAGAGAAAGAACTAAGAATTATATATTTCTGTCAAGTAAATCCTCTAAGAAAAGGGAGGTAGAAGAAATCTCTTCACTTACTTTCAACAGGAAAATCAAAAAATTTCTTTTTTTAGGTTTGTATTTACACTTTCAATCCATTGTTGTTACTATAATAAAATAGTGATATCACCTATATACAATGAACTCCATTGCCATTTTCATCTTCCTCTGAGCAAGTTGTAGGTCTCTAAATATCCAGCAAATTCATAGTAAAATGCAAACCAATTGTTAGAATTATGACAAAAAACAAAATTACTAAGTTTTGAAAAAGACAGTATGTCATTTGCTTGGAGGAATGGCCTTTGAATAAATCATGCCTGTGATGAATGGTTAAATCAAACTCTTGATTGGCAGTGCACAAAAATTTTGCTTAGTGATCCATGAATTTTACAAATTTGTGTGATGTTTTTATTGTTCACATTTTCCAGTGCTTTACTAAACATTGTGATTAGTTCTTTATCAAGTTTTAGCCAGTCCTAGTCTATGGAGCAGCTTAAATATGGAGTTTGAATACTCTAAATTTTTAATTTAGAGCTTTCCTTGCAAGGTCTAATAAATTCCTCCTGATTTTAATTCAGTGACAGAAATACCATCACATGACTGTGACAACTTAGGCTATTTAGGAATTGTTCTGTCTTCACAAATTTTTCCCAGATGTGAAATGTAAAGATACTCGTGGTCATCAACTAGTATCAGTCTTAAAATATGACACTCATTGAAGGTACAGACTGAAATTCCATTGTTTAATGTATATGGATCTAATATACATTAGGTCCACCCAATGAACCTTGTATTTTTTTGTCTCAGGTCTAAATCAGTAACTATATTATTATAGCAGTCAAATAAATCTCCATGGGTTTATCTGTCTTTATTGGGATTGGCCAAGGACGCATATCCCAAAACTAACTTAGTGCCATTAGACCTGTCAACTGCTGTCTCTCTCTGTAAATGCCAGATTTCTGTGCATCCATTATTTAAATGTTTTTCTTATACCATTCTTCTAATCAAACTAGTTAACAGAACTTTTAAAAATTAAATTTAAAGCCTAAGAACCTCAACGCTTATTATTTGTACTTTTTTTCTTACCAAAATTTACTAATGATGATGGTCCAATTTTTTACTTTGTCAATAATCAGATGTCTGGTTTTTAAGTCCAGAATCTGTTCGTACTTGGAATAGAATTTAGAGATAATCAAAAATAGAATTATGGGGACCATTACTTGGAGTACAGAAGGAAAGAGTCATGTAACAAGTTGCTTGTTTGTTTCTAGTAAAGGGTCTTCCCCAGTGGCTAAGCTGATAAAAACTGACTGCTAATGCAATTGTGATTCTTAAAGTAGTTGAAATGACCCTGCTGTGAAAAGAACAGCAAGACCGTCTATGAGAATGGTAAGTAGCTTGGGAGGATCCAGTTAAGCTGAGCCCCAATATCAATTACTAAGAAATCTGAAATTTGAAGTTACTTAGAACCATAGTCCAGTCCACATCAGGAAAGATGGGTCCAGCTGTTGGTTTGGCAGTGACTTTGACAGACATGTGAGCAGCAGCATGTAAAAGGATGTCTCCCAGCATAATGACAGCCATTTTTCCTGCAGAATATCTTTGTGAAGATGAAATCTCCTGTCCATAGAGGTGGAGAATTTCTTCCAGGAGAGTTTTTCCAGGTCATTATGACTCTGTGTCTCTGAGTTTCCAAGGAGGAGAGAATTCAAGTATTGAACATGATTATGAGGGCATTCAGCTAAATTCAGTCACAGGATGTCTTCACAGACCATGATTCATAGACTTGCCAAACATCAGCTCAAAATTCTAGAGAGGTGCTTCCCTTTAATTTTTTTTAACAAAACTAGTGGTAAAACTCTTAAGCCATTTCAGTGTTGGTGGGTTGCTAAACCAGTCAATGTGGTATTTTGTTTTTCAGTTCAGTTCAGTCACTCAGTCGTGTCCAACTCTTTGCAACCCCATGAATCGCAGCACACCAGGCCTCCTTGTCCATCACCAACTCCCGGAGTTCACTCAGACTCATGTCCATAGAGTCAGTGATGCCATCCAGCCATCTCATCCTCTGTTGTCCCCTTCTCCTCCNTTTCTGTGAATTTATATGTTTCACCTAGTTATTTTTGGTTAATTATTTCAGCTTTTAATTAGTTTAAATCCTAATTCTTTTATTAAAAATTCTTCTTGCCCTCGTAACTTCTACCAACTTCCTATTGACTTCCTAGGATTTTCCAGCAATGTTCTCTAAAAATTATTGGTGAACTATTGTGTAACAGTAGGTCCATAAAGATCCAGTGGCAACACACCAGACTTTTATTCATTAATATTAATGTTATTAACTAAAATAATAACATGATAAAAACTACTATTCAGCTCCCACTCTGTGTCAAACATTGTCCACATTCTGTTCAGTGATGTTCAACAAAAAGCATTATTGAATAACATCTATATGTATGGTGTTAGCAACTCTACAAAACATATAATTGAATTTTACACACAACTTACTTGAAAGTAATTTTGTAACTTATTAGCTAATGAACATAGGGCCAGAATTTGAATCTAGTGTGCATTTTCTAAAGCTCATGTTATATACCATTATCTCAATTGCCTCCTACTAATCAAGGATTTTTGATTCTGATTCCTATCATCTAACCCAGTAGGTCTCCAACCTCCTAGTAGCAGCCAGATTTCTGTGAACTATTTTAAAAGTCATTTATGTATGCAGTATTCCTCCACAATGACTAAATCATTCTTTCTTAATGTGTTTCCATGGAACAAGAGTCTCTGAGATGGTTCATTAAAATTTTGTGTTTAAAAAAATTCAAGTGATAAATGAGTGGGCAGTCAACCACTTCTACTTCTACCCTTATTGGTTCTGAAACATTTGAGAATTAGAATGAGTGTGAAGTTCCTGTCTTGTAATTGGTGATATTGCATTGGAGAACACAGCTTAGTTAGACCTCAGGCCAGAATTATGCCCCCTTTACTTTTAACCCTTTAGCAGCTGCTAGGTTGCAGGCCACTTCCCTTATTAGACTGTAACTTGGAATGAAAACCTTTCTGTGCATGTGAGACTGGAGTTGATTCAAGAATTCTTTTGATTCATTCCTCTGAGAGAGTAGATGCCAATAAAGGACTTGGCTATATTCACTCAGTATTTAGTATATAGCCAAGTAAATTAGTCATTCTTTTGGCAATGGATAGGATCAAGTGAAAATAGAAGTGGCCTGAAAATATTAGTTATCCCCTTTGGATGCCAAAATAGAATTTTTATCCTTTTTGCAGGCTTACCTGGTGCCTCAAATGGTAAAGAATCTGCCTGAAATGCAGGAGACACAGGTTCAATCACTGGGTTGGGAGAGATTCTCTGGAGAAGGGAATTGCAATCTACTCTAATATTCTTGCCTGGAGAATACCATGGATAGTGCAGCCTGGTGGGTTACAGTCCATGGGATTGCAAAGAGTTGGATATGACTGAGTGACTGACTAACACTATCTTATAGAAAATGAGAGAATTGGGGTAAAATATACGTTTCTGAAAGTCATTAATTTTTTTCCTAAAAGAGTTAAAAAAAGTTGTCTATCTGCCTTTAAATTATAAACACAGCCTTTAGTTTGAAAGGTTGGAATAGTATGTTTGCAGACNCCCAGTTATTTGGGTTCCTTTTCTGTGATTCCCTCCTCTTGTAACTTACCATCAAATCCAATCTTTTGTGTGTGTTCCTGTGTCTTCAACCATGAGAGGTTAAAGCTCTCTGTGTTATGAATTCCTGGAAAACGTATTGAAAAGGGCCTTTGGGAATAAATTCTGGGTGACATGGGGCTCATTTCTCACACTCTCCTAGTCTCAGGATCATAGACCTGTCTTGATTTTGTTTCCAGTGCTGTGGACGGTTTTCCAAATGTTTTCTCCTTCTTGTAGAGCTGTTACTGGTAGAAAAACAAATCCTATACTAACTTTATATCATAGCTAAAACTGAAAATACAAAAATAATTCATATTTGTATAATAGACTTTTATAGTTTATTAGTTATAATCAAGACTTGGATATATCAAATTTTTGGTGGTGTTCAGATAGGAAATTAAAACAATAGTTTCTCATGTTAGACAGTTTCTTACCTGTGACACAGACTGAGAAATTAATTGGCAGAAATAGTGTCTAAGAAATAATACATTCAAGTAACTTTTAAAAATAGTCAACAGACCAATGTATCAGACATACTAAATTTGATTATTAAAGTGGCGAAGGGGCTAAAATTTTTAACCTTTCCACATACTTGTAATGGGAAAAGTTGATGTCCAAAATGTTAGATTTCTGATATCCTGATATCACAAACAACCCTTAAATAATAATTAGATTGAAAGTGAAAAATTAAAGTGTTAGTTGCTCATTCATGTCCAACTCTTTGAGACCACATGGACTGTNTGGCGAAGGGGCTAAAATTTTTAACCTTTCCACATACTTGTAATGGGAAAAGTTGATGTCCAAAATGTTAGATTTCTGATATCCTGATATCACAAACAACCCTTAAATAATAATTAGATTGAAAGTGAAAAATTAAAGTGTTAGTTGCTCATTCATGTCCAACTCTTTGAGACCACATGGACTGTCTCAAAGGAGCCCTACCATGCTCCTTTGTCCATGAGATTTCCCAGGCAAGAGTACTGGAGTGGGTTGCTGTCCCCTTCTCCAAGAGATCTTCCTGACCCAGGGATTGAACCTGACTCTCCTACATTGCAGGTGGATTCTTTACTATCTGAGCCACACTTCTCTGGAAAATATTTCCTTAAACTTTACAGGTTTTAACACTAGAGATATGTTCTTAAATATTTCATTGCCATTATCTAATGTTGAAATAATAAAGTCATAAAAAAATTCCTGGGAATGTAGAGAATACTGAGAAGTAACCTATCAATAACATTCTCTTTAGCAAGTAAGTGCTTCCCAGCATTGAGCCTTCAAGTTTACAGCCTGCAGTCCCTGGAGGAAGCTTGCTCAGATTTTTACAGGCTATGTGTATTCAAAATACTGACCTGCATCTTCTTTCCCTGTATGAGTTATCTAATACTGCTTATTTTTTTAAACTTTTTATTTTGTATTGGGGTATAGTTGATTAACAATGCTGTGATAGTTGTAGGTGAACAGTGAAGGGACTCAGCCATATATATATGGGTACTCATTCTTGTCCAGACTCCCCTCTCATCCAGGCTGCCACATAACATTTAGCAGAGTTCCATGTGTTATACAGTAGGTCCTTGTTGGTTGTCCATTTGAAATATAGCAGTGTGTACATGTCGATCTCAAACTCCCTAACTATCCATTCCCCCTAATTCTTCCCCCCAGCAACCAGAAGCTCATTCTCTAAGCCTGTGTTTCTGGTCTGTAAGTAAGTTCATTTATATCATTCCTTTTTATAGTCCACATAAAAAGGATATCATATGATATTTCTCCTCTTCTGTCTGACTTACTTCACTCAACTCCTGGAGTCATATAAAATGAATGTGCCCTTCTCATATTTAATAGTTGTTAAAGAATTTAGAAAGTTCTTGTCAAGGTCACTAATCCTCCTTCCTTGATAAACAGGACCTGTGTATTTCATTCCAGCTTCATCTATTGGGTTAATTCCCCTGGCCTATCTCCTTTAAACAAGGCCACAGTCTTTGGTATTCTTTCTTAATGTTGTACCCAGGTGTGGTCTGCATAGCACAGAGAACTTAAGGACATTTGCTTAGCTGAAGTCTACATCTACTAATGTAATATAAAGTAGTTATATGGCATCATGTACTCATCTTGTGCTTTTATTTAACCAGAGAATTCAATAATTTTATGTTTACTATTGCTGTGTTGTGAAAACCAGTTGCTTTCTGTGAATTTATATGTTTCACCTAGTTATTTTTGGTTAATTATTTCAGCTTTTAATTAGTTTAAATACTAATTCTTTTATTAAAAATTCTTCTTGCCCTCTTAACTTATACCGACTTCCTATTGACTTCCTAGGATTTTCCAGCAATGTTCTCTAAAAATTATTGGTGAACTATTGTGGAACAGTAGGTCCATAAAGATCCAATGGCAACACACCAGACTTTTATTCATTAATATTAATGTTATTAACTAAAATAATAGCATGATAAAAACTACTATTCAGCTCCCACTCTGTGTCAAACATTGTTTGTCCACATTCTGTTCAGTGATGTTCAACAAAAAGCGTTATTGAATAACATCTATATGTATGGTGTTAGCAACTCTACAAAACATATAATTGAATTTTATACACAACTTACTTGAAAGTAATTTTATAACTTATTAGGTAATGAACATAGGGCCAGAATTTGAATATAGTGTGCATTCTCTAAAGCTCATGTTATATACCATTATCTCAGTTGCCTCCAACTAATCAAGAACTTTTGATTTGATTCCTGTCGTCTCACCCAGTAGGTCTCCAACCTCCTAATAGCAGCCAGAATTCTGTGAACTATTTTAAAAGTCACTTATGTATGTAATATTCCTCCACAATGACTAAATCATTCTTTCTTAATATGTTTCCATGGAACAAGAGTCTCTGAGATGGTTCATTAAAATTTTGTGTTTAAAAAAATTCAAGTGATAAATGAGTGGGCAGTCAACCACTTCTACTTCTGCCCTTATTGGTTCTGAAGCATTTGAGAATGAGAATGAGTGTGAAGTACCTGTCTTGTAATTGGTGATACTGCATTGGAGAACACAGCTTAGTTAGACCTCAGGCCAGAATTATGCCCCCTTTACTTTTAACCCTTTAGCAGCTGCTAGGTTGCAGGCCACTTCCCTTATTAGACTATAACTTGGAATGAAAACCTTTCTGTGCATGTGAGACTGGAGTTGATTCAAGAATTCTTTTGATTCATTCCTCTGAGAGAGTAGATGCCAATAAAGGACTTGGCTATATTCACTCAGTATTTAGTATATAGCCAAGTAAATTAGTCATTCTTTTGGCAATGGATAGGGTTAAGTAAAAATAGAAGTGGCCTGAAAATATTAGTTATCCCCTTTGGATGCCAAAATAGAATTTTTATCCTTTTTGCAGGCTTACCTGGTGGCTCAAATGGTAAAGAATCTGCCTGAAATGCAGGAGACACAGATTCAGTCACTGGGTTGGGAGAGATTCTCTGGAGAAGGGAATTGCAATCCACTCTAATATTCTTGCCTGGAAAATACCATGGATAGTGCAGCCTGGTGGGTTACAGTCCATGGGATTGCAAAGAGTTGGATATGACTGAGTGACTGACTAACACTATCTTATAGAAAATGAGAGAATTGGGGTAAAATATACGTTTCTGAAAGTCATTAATTTTTTTCCTAAAAGAGTTAAAAAAAGTTGTCTATCTGCCTTTAAATTATAAACACAGCCTTTAGTTTGAAAGGTTGGAATAGTATGTTTGCAGACTGCTTTGGGAAGCCGTGGGTTATTGACATAGTCTGTCTCCACGTTAGATGTGTAAGAGATGCTAAAGGTGGACCTTCTCCCGGTAAGCCTTGCATGTACTTGGCAGCCACAGCTCTTCCTCCCTGCCCTTTTGCATGTGGCTCTAACCTTAACTCTGCCTTCCAATTCCTTTAAATGAAATGCCCAGCCACAGTTGTTAAAACTTGAGAATAATTCCTTCATTTTCCTAGAATCATTTCTGACCAATTATCCCACTACCTTAATTTCATCTGCACTCTTACTAAAGCTCCATAAAATCTTTGCCTTTTCCCAAGTTAGAATGTTAATGCTGTGGTGGTAATCATATTGTAATATAAATATGTCAGATCAACACATACACCTTAAAAACATTATGGCAGTTATATCTCAAAATTGTAAAATAACAAATGTTATTATAGGCTTTGTTTAGTTAAAAAAAAAATCTAAAAATAAAAAGCCATTGAGAACAATACTAACATCAGAGAATGGTATTTCCAGGAAGGTAGAAAAAGAAAAGAAACACCCATGAGTTTTAATTGCATTAGTTAATTTTAAAAAATACATAAATCAGTATGAGAAACAATATTGCTCCTTGTAAAAAACCACAAAGTGAGTAGATGAGAAAATTGTTTATCATTCATCAAATTCTTAAAGGATTTCAGCAATGAAAACAACTTAGGTTTTGAAAAAATAAAATTTTTCCAACTTTCAAAAAAAGGAAAATATTATTTCAGGGAATGAATGTGATAGACATTGTGTAATGCATTAATAAGTGCTTAAAATGCATAGAAAGAACTTTAAGAGTGCTATATTCTCAGTATGATGAATAGTGTAAGTTCAGTAAATGTACATAAGGATCACTCTGTAGCACATACAGATAAGTGTTGGGGGAAAAATAGTAGGAAGAAGTTTCAAAAGAGGAAACATTATAGCTGACACCACAGTAATACATTGGCATAAAAATAGATAGAACAATGGAATGGAATTGATTGCCTGGAAATAAATCCATGCCTGTATGGCNGGAAAAACTTTGGTGTCCATAGACTGCTGAATAGACTAAGAGGTGTGTATGTTCAATTACTATGTAGCCATCACAATGAAGGAAATCCTTTCATTTAGGACATGGATGGATCTTGAAGGCATTGTAGTCAGTAAAATAAGTCAGAGAAAAAGAAATACTGTAATATCTCACATATAGAATCTTTGCAAAGCCTCATTCACAGAAAGAGTCAAATGGTGGTTCAAAGAGACTGGATGTTTTGGAAATAGGGAGATGTTGTTTAAAGGATTCAAAATTCCAGTTATAAGATGAATACTGAATTAGAGCTTATATACAACCTGATGATTATAGTTTACAATGCTATATTACATACTTAAGAGTTTTTAAGTTGTTGTTTGTTGTTCAGTTGCTAAGGCATGTCTGTTCTTCAACCCCATGGACTGTGTGGCATGCCAGGCTCCCATCCATTCACCCACCCTCCCACCTTGTAGCATATTGGACACTTTCCGATCTGGGGACCTTATCTTCCAGTGTTGTATCCTTTCATGTTTTCATACTCTTCATGGGGTTCTTAAGGCAAGAATACTGGAGTGGTTTGTCATTCCGTCCTCCAGTGGAATGCATTTTGTCAGAACTCTCCACTGTGATCCATTTGTCTTGGGTGGTCCTGCAAGGCATGGTTCATAGCTTCATTGAGTTATACAAGCCCCTTCACCAGGACAAGGCTGTGATCCATGAAAGGGAAGCATTTCTAAGAGTACATTTTAAATATTTTTACCACACACAGACACACATTGTAATTATGTCAAGTATTCTAAGTATTACCTAAACTTGTGATAGTCATTTCTGAATAATGCATGTATCAAATCATTACATTGTATATTTAGAATTTACACAATGGTGTATGTCAATTATATCTCAAGGCTATTGCTATTGCTAAGTCACTTCAGTCGTGTCTGACTCTATGTGACCCCATAGATGGCAGCCTACCAGGTTCCCCCGTCCCTGGGATTCTCCAGGCAAGAACACTGGAGTGGGTTGCTATTTCCTTCTCCAATGCAGGAAAGTGAAAAGTGAAAGTGAATTCGCTCAGTCATGTCCGACTTAGCGACCCCATGGACTGCAGCCTTCCAGGCTCCTTCATCCATGGGATTTTCCAGGCAAGAGTACTGGAGTGGGTCGCCATTGCCTTCTCTGAAAAGAAAAACTGAGAATATGTGATAGACTTCTTCATTAGCTTTCAATTCACAGTGCTGTGGTTGGATTTCTTCCATTGGAGCAGGAATCCATCCTACAATAATCCCGTACCTTGGTGTGACTGTAATACTCTATACATGTCAGTGAAGATGGATATGTACATACATACACGTGTCAAGTGTTGCCCATGTGGTTCTCTATACATTGCCTGGCTGACTTATCCTTGTGTAAGCATTACTGTTTTAGGAATGCTTTTGTACTATTGCCTCACATTTTTGTAGAGAAACAGTATAATTCTATGAAAATATGACTGATTTTTTTTTTTTCATACAAATTAACCAACAATCAAAATGAATCTATGCCGGTCATAGGATTAGGTTTTTGTGACACAGTGCTATTTAATACAGTTACCTGCAGGTGTTTTTACAGTATATTCCAGATTTCACTTTTGCAGGAGCTAATATTTTGATTCATTGAATAAATACTATGTAGCAGTTAGGGTGGTGCTGTGATAAAGAACCACCCTGCCAATACAGGAGATGCAGGTTCATTCCCTGGTTTGGGAAGATCTCNATACATTGCCTGGCTGACTTATCCTTGTGTAAGCATTACTGTTTTAGGAATGCTTTTGTACTATTGCCTCACATTTTTGTAGAGAAACAGTATAATTCTATGAAAATATGACTGATTTTTTTTTTTCATACAAATTAACCAACAATCAAAATGAATCTATGCCGGTCATAGGATTAGGTTTTTGTGACACAGTGCTATTTAATACAGTTACCTGCAGGTGTTTTTACAGTATATTCCAGATTTCACTTTTGCAGGAGCTAATATTTTGATTCATTGAATAAATACTATGTAGCAGTTAGGGTGGTGCTGTGATAAAGAACCACCCTGCCAATACAGGAGATGCAGGTTCATTCCCTGATTTGGGAAGATCTCCTGGAGAAGGAAATGGCAACCTACTCCAGTATTCTTGCCTGGGAAATCCCATGGACAGAGGAACCTGGCAGTCTACAGTCCATGGGTTGCAAAGAGTCGGACACAAATGCGTGACTGAGCACGCACATTTGTAGCAGTTAGTGTGCCAGGCACTGTTTTTTATTATCTTAAAGTATTGGCTCATTATAATCCTGTGATGGTTAGGTACTAGTGAATATATCTATGGAAAGCTATACGTCCATTTTACAGATGGGGAACCTGAGGGGAGGTATATACAGGTCAAGTATCTCTTCCCAACTAAGAAGTGCTAGAGTCAAGACCTAGTCACATGGTCTTTGGCTCCAGAGTCTGGGCTTTCTACCACCAGACTTGGCAGCTTGCTATAATCTGGAAACAAAAGGTCATTTATTTTTACTTATGTCTGATCTAATGTTATAAGAAAATTGCAAATATTAAAGCTCCTTCTACAAATAATTAAGATCCAAAATTTATCAAAGTATCATCAGTAAAGAGAAATAGCCTGGAAAGTACCAAAAACTAGTCCTTTGAAATGCTGCTCTCAAAATAATGGAAATTTATATTGAAAATAGAGAACTGAAACGTTGAATTTAGTAGGGAACATTTGAAAATTCTATTTAAGCAGAAAACATTTAAATGATAGTAAGTCACCTTTCAATTCTAAAGGAAAAAAAGCAAAACAAAACACTCAAGACCTTATCAATGAAACAGACTAATAAAACTATATCTAAAGGCAAAGTAAAAGTCAGTCTCCATGTGAAAATATTCTAATATACTAATTATGCCCTGAAATATGTACAGTGTGCTCACATATCCTCACAGACCTGGCGTCCCAAGATGAGGACCAAAAAAAAAAATAAAACTGTGGTTGATTTTGCAATACGAGTCACTACCAAGTTTAATTTTCCTCTATAAATGCAGCTTACATTACACAATGGATGTCACATAAATGAATTGAAACATCACTACAGCATACGGTGCCAAGTACTCTAATGCCTTTTAATGAAGAGTAAAATATTGATCACTTCAAATTGTCAGTTATGTGTTTTCAGACCAAACAGGAGAGCTCATCCTACATTAATGGGAAATCTGTATTCATCCAAAGAGTCACTTTAATAAAATGCTTACTTCTTCCTTGCATTTTCTTTTTTTGGACATACGTGAAATGCCTTTGTTCAGTGGTTTTGGAAAAGAGAAATGTTCCAGATTATCTCTTTCTGATTCTTTCAGAGCTAGTTTAGATGAGAAATACAAATTAGATAAAGCTTAAAGTCAATACTGTGTTTTCTTGCCTCACATAATAACTTTCTCTTAGTCCAGGCTTCCATATCTTCAGGAGACTAATTAGAAAATTAGAAATTAATTCATGCAGGTTTCAGATGTAATTATGCCTTCATTCCTCTTTCCTAAAGAGTATTGGGTTCTTCACATGAAATTGAAATACTTTATCCATAACTTTTTGTATTAATCAATTTTAAAAAATGACACGAGAGTCGTTGGGAAGATGTTTATAAAATGTAGAATCCAGAGCACTTCATCAGATAACTTGACTCAATAGGTCCTGGGTGTGGCTTAAGAAAAGATGTCTCCAAGTCATCTTAATGTACTTGGCTCAATAGCCACACTCTAAGAAATACTGTTGGAGAAGGAAATGGCAACCCACTCCAATACTCTTGCCTGGAAAATTCCATGGATGGAGGAGCCTAGCAGGCTACAGTCCATGGGGTCACAAAGAGTCAGACATGACTGAGTGACTTCAGTTTCTTTCTTTCTGTAGTTCCTTTTGGAAAAGGAAATGGCAACCCACTCCAGTGTTCTTCCCTAGAGAATCCTATGGATGGAGGAGCCTGGTGGGTTAGAGTNGAGATGTGTATAAGAGACAGCTACAGTCCATGGGGTCACAAAGAGTCAGACATGACTGAGTGACTTCAGTTTCTTTCTTTCTGTAGTTCCTTTTGGAAAAGGAAATGGCAACCCACTCCAGTGTTCTTCCCTAGAGAATCCTATGGATGGAGGAGCCTGGTGGGTTAGAGTCTATGTGGTTGCAAAGAGTCAGACACGACTAAGCAACTAATAAACACACATATGTAAGAAATACTGTAGTAAATAAGGTGGACATTTCTGGCTTTATGGATGAGGGGGGTACAGATATTTTAAGGCAGTTTTTGTTCAAACATCTTCAGTATCAAACAATACCTTTTAATATCAGCACTAACAGATACATATAGCCATTATATCATATTTTTTATATAAATGTAGAAGAGGAGACGGAGAAGGCAATGGCACCCCACTCCAGTACTCTTTGCCTGGAAAATCCCATGGATGGAGGAGCCTGGTGGGCTGCAGTCCATGGGTCGCTGAGTTGGACACGACTCAGTGACTCCACTTTCACTTTTCACTTTCATGCATTGGAGAAGGAAATGGCAACCCACTCCAGTTTTCTTGCCTGGAGAATCCCAGGGACGGCAGAGCCTGGTGAGCTGCCGTCTATGAGACTGCACAGAGTCAGACACGACTGAAGTGACTTAGCAGCAGCAGCAGAAGAGCTGAAGTATATAATTGGTTAAATCTCTTATGGCTTAGGATTTTAGTTGTTACATACAGAATTGGTGGTAGGGTGTGAGGCTATTTTTCTGTACTTGTGTACTTTAAATGACAATATGTTAGCTAAAAAGTCAAATTCTAGAAATTGTACAAAGGAACCTTTGGAATTTATTTTCCTATGACCATTTTCCACTGCGGTTAAACACAAAAGCACGTGTTATCAAACACAAATGCAGATTTTCAAATATTTAGTTATGGACATTTGCCTACATGAGTTTCTCCAAGAATAGCTTGTCTGTACAAGTTGGGGTGCATCCTTTCAAGGTGTTGCCATGATAAGCATGCTGCCCTTTTCAGTCTCCCAATCTTCAAGTTGTCGCTTCACTTTTAAGGTGAATTTTTATGCCCCTACTTTGCACATAAATGAGAATGCACAGTTCACAGCTCTGCTTGGAGGTGAGTGAGAAAATAATAGACTTCATCTGATCTGCACTTCAAATGGAACATTGTCTTTGACATATGTGAAAATTTAACATCTCATATTTTACTTGAAAAAAAATAGCCATGGTGTTCATTTTTGAAACACACACACCAAATATTTCACACACATCTTTAAAACACATGATACTACAAATACAAAAATGAAATTAATACTGTAAAGAATATAGATTTAGCCAAGATTTATCACCCACCTATTTTTCATCTAAGGATGTAGTTATTTTGAGTATAAATATCACAGAAGTTAGGCTGTGACTCTGCCTAATTGCAAACTTTGCTTATTAAATGCTCTTCCTAAGTTACATTGTGAGATAACTCTTCAAGCGTTTTCTCAAAGTAACTTTTGTTATACAGTTGGGGCAATTAATTTTCCTATGCCTGATGTCCTTTGAATGCACTATCTGAAGGCAGAGTCTTTATTTCATTAGAATCCAGCAGATATTTTAAGTAAAATTATGCTTTTTAAAAAAAGTTAAATTGAGTTGAACTTGTAAAATAAGCTTATTAAATCTCTGACAGTTGAGATGAGGACTCTTTAAGAAAGATTCTGCTATTATATATGTTAGTAAATTTTGATATTGTAATATCCTTCCATGAAAAAAACATTAATATGGAATGGGCTTTTTATTATTTTCATAGTTTTCACCTTAAGCAGATTATTAACCTAGTGGATTTTGGGAAAGGGGAAATTGAAGCATAATTTTCAGCAACTTATCTGAAGTCATATTCCCATTTTATATTTATAAAGCTACTCCCAAATTTCTTTCTTTTGGGACCTGGTTTAAATGGAATCTACTAATGTCCTGAGGCTTGAAAGTTATTCTGGACTTAAAGAAAACTGTTTATTTTTGAAGTATTTTAACACTTAGGAAATAGTGTGTACTTAAAAAAATTATATTCTACACTTAATACCAACAAAAGTTTATGCCTTTCAGATTATTGTTGTATTCCCATTTTATATTCAAAGTAAAATAATAAACTGAATACAGGTGGCAAAAGGCTGTGATACTTGAAATTCAGTTGAACTTGTCAGCCATCCACTTCTTCACCACTTCCCATGTCCTTCTTTAAATCCTTGAATTAAGAGAGCAGATTTTTCCAGACAGAAGTGGACAACTGCTTGGTTAAATATATATGACTTATCATATAATGCCAATATATGACTGAACAAATAATTACCATTAAATATGAAAATACTGATTTTAATTACTTCAATTTTGAGAGTAATATATAAAATGGACCTTTGAAATGTAATACAGACTACACCAAAGACAGATGTTTGCATTTGTTGTTTCCTGAAATAAACTTGCACACAGATGAAATAGAATAAAGAATAAAACTTCAAATGCAGTTGTTGATATAAATGATATAACATAGTACATCTAAGGACTGAATAAAATAGCCTTCTGCACATAGCAGATGTAATGTCTGCCCTGGAGGGAGATTGGAAGTACTTATGGAAAGGCTAAAAACACACACAAGTCCATTTACTCGATACATATTCATCCTGTCAGGTTGACCTAGAATATTATGTAAAGTTTCTGTCAAATTATTCATGAAATATGAATATCCTTGCTTTGGGGATGGAAATTCAATCTTAAAAGATACCAACGAAAGTGCTGATTTTATTAAAGAGACAGAAAGGCCAGGACATGAAGAAATAATGTTAGAACTGCAACTATTATTTCATGATTATAAAACATCTTATCAGAGTGTTATGTGCTTTTGATTGATTTTTTTTCTTAGCTATCCTAGATTTTAGTTTGAGAAATAATTAGAAAAAATTCAAATTGTCATCCTTTGCCATCCACCAAGTTTAATTACCTGCTAGCCCAAATTCACTTTGAAGTCAAAGATGAAAATTAAAAATATCTTACTTGAGGTTAAAGTTTTCAGCATTAAAGGAAATGCCAAATAGGAAAATACATCTAAAAGCTATTACTGTAACTTCATATCCATTTAATAAAGTATGCAGAAACTGATCATTTAAGATACAAATGAAAACAAATGACTCAAATGAAGTGACTTTTTGAGACAAATTAACTTATGAAAAGTATTTAAGAAGTTGAAAGCATTGTAATAAAATCACTTTGTAAATACTGTAACTTAATATATAATGTTAAATAGGAAACAAAGGCAACCCAACTAGAGTTGGGACACCCTAACTCAAACTTCCATGATACTTGTGTGTGCTATTCACTGTTCTAAGTGTGTTACTTTTATAGGTTTAAACTGTGAGGGCCATAATGATTGCCAATCCTATTATGTAGATAATGCAATGAAGGCACAGAGAGACCAGGTTCCTAGTCCCTGGCTGTATAGCTGCTAAGTGGCCTTTACAGAAACCCAGATCTCAGACTCCAGAGTCCATGATTTTAGCCCTAGATATACGGCTTTTAATGACCAGAAAGAAACTGGCTACAGCATTGGTGACCTTAACACTTACAATTGTGAACTGGAAGACAAGTAAAGTAAGGTACATTAGTCTAGTTCTGTATAGCTGGCAAGTAGTTTCTAGATCAGGCTTCAGTCTGCAGCCCACTGTTTCTCTAGAACTAGGTCAAACAAGCATGCATTTTGAGCTTAAGATAAAGTTGCATCTGTGGGTGTTGTGTAACTTATTTTTAAATAATTTTGATTTAGTCTGCTTGCAACACAAGCCAAACAGAAACTGTGGAAGGAAGAGAAAGAAAAAGAAAAATGCCACTCTAATAAATTTCCACCACATGCCCAATTGATTATTGAAGGCAATGAGAATATCATTGATGTGAAAATTTGACCAGGAAGATGTGCCCTTGGTCTATAAAGGTGACTGACCACCAGTGAACAGGAACAGAAAGGGGGAGTAGGAGGGTGTAAGAGAAAAGAATTGGCTGCTACGGTGATGGGAATTCATTCAAGTGACACTTACTTAGCCTACCTGCGTGTCAGGTCCCTGACTTTCTGGCATGCCTAGTATATTGGTGAAATCATAAGTTACATTATTAAAAACGAAGTAAAAATAGAAAACTCCTTTTAATGGTATATATGAATGGTATATGTCTTAGAGCATAAAATAGGCTGATGATACCTTGTTAGTGGAACTTAGGAAGCCATACATGAAAAAGTGACAGTTTTAGCAAATATCTGCAAAGTGGGCATTAAGTAGGAGAAACATGAAGGAAGTATGTCCATGGGGAGGTGAGAGTATGTTAAATCTTGTGAGGTTGATGGAGGTGTCGAGGGTTCGAAGGACCACCTCTCTGACCAGATCACAGAAAGAGGCACATCACAGATGAGCTGTGAGATAAGGTTGGTAAGGTCCAGACCCTGCAGAACTTACAGAATTCTTTATAAGTTTTTTGAAATATTTTCTGGAAGGAATAGGACGCCATTGAAATAATTCAAAGTATGGATGGAGGAGGATTTAGATTTTTTATTTTAAATAGAGGGTTCTTGGACTGCAAGGAGATCCAACCAGTCCATTCTGAAGGAGATTAGCCCTGGGATTTCTTTGGAATGACTGATGCTGAGGNATTCTTTACAGACAGAGCTATGAGAGAAGCCTCACAGCTTTTGGGGGTCCTGGAGCAGTGAAGACCAATCTCCTATTAAATATCCCAACTTGGATGGATCCTAGGGATTTCTGACCCCCTATAGAAGGAGATCATCCCTGGGATTTCTTTGGAAGGAATGATGCTAAAGCTTAAACTCCAGTACTTTGGCCACCTCATGCAAAGAGTTGACTCATTGGGAAAGACTCTGATGCTGGGAGGGATTGGGGGCAGGAGGAGAAGGGGACGACCGAGGATGAGATGGCTGGATGGCATTGCTGACTCGATGGACATGAGTCTGAGTGAGCTTTGGGAGTTGGTGATGGACAGGGAGGCCTGGTGTACTGTGATTCATGGGGTCGCAAAGAGTCGGACATGACTGACTGACTGAACTGAACTGAACTGGCTTTACTTTTTTTTTTTTCCCCTAAAAAAAGGAAACAATGATAGAATACATGTGAGTAGAAGTTAGAGGACTAAATCCCACTGCTCCTAGTTAAACAATTGAGAGGAGAGATGGGTATGACATTAAGCTGTAAAGCTGGCCATTCCTGAGCTGGCTTGTGTGACGGGATGGATACTGCAGCCATGCCCCAGCATAGCGAACAGTGGAATAAACCAATCTTCTTTTTTTTTTAAAAAAAAATTCATTAATATTTTACAAAAGAATGTGGGTTTATTTCATACATGTTGAATGTTGAGTGAATATGTTGAATCATTTCCAAGAAGCTACCTAAGCAATTCGAGATACAAGTTGGGAGACATAAATGTACATGTCTTGTGCTTGTGGCTAAGAAAGTGAAGCCATGTGCCCAGGTGGAATTACTTGAAAGTGGTTATGAAGGCAGAGGTCTGATCTCTATCTTGAAAAAACCTAATATTTAATATTTGGTTAAGATAAACCAAAAATTAAAAATTGTACTCAGTGATGTAAGGAAAAAAAAAAAAACATGAAATCTGTTTCACAGAAGCTAAGACGAGTATTTCAAACACGACATAATACTAAATGTATCATCCATATAACAGCATGTCAACCTGAGGGTTAAGAAACTTGAGGGCTGTGTCATGGCTATTGAATGTGACATCAAAGAGAGCTGATAAGCATCACAATAATTACTTGGGATGGTTAACAGTGTGTTAGGTCTAGCTTGAGAATGTCAAAAACTTGGAGATAAAAATGTAGAGATTCCTATTATGAATTTGCTAAAGAGGAAAAGAATAGGCCAATACCTGGAAGATGATACATATAAGACTGAGAGGTTTCCTTGAAAACTCGGGAAAATTATATCATGTTAAAAATTCAATGCATCACTTTTAACATTCTGGCAGACCAGATAAACAACACAACTTCCCACTTAAAATATAAAAACATTCAAATGCATATTTTATATATAATATGGCTATAACATGTCATCCATTTTTTGTAGAAAATAGGGTATATATTTATAATATGCAGTTAGCATCTGACTCTTTGTCTCTTGCATTGGCAGGCAGCTTCTTTATCACTAGCACCACCTGGGAAGCTATATAAATATGTATTTTATATTTGTGTTTATTAATGCATTCTTGACTTGTAAGGAAAGAAGGCAACCCTCCTCAAAGAGAAGAGGGTTTTCTCGGAGAGGCAAAAAGAGGAACAATTTTAAGATATTACAATAAGATATAGTGGGAGACATGATGCCATAATGATGGCAGTGCAAATTGTTTCAGTTTTGTTACAAAATAGTTGCTCATTAAAGTCGATGTTTCACAGACTCTATGGTCTGGAATTTCCACCCTTAGAATTCTATGCTAGGAGGCTTGTACAAGAATGTTCCTGGCCACATTTTTTGCAATAGCAAACAAAGCAAAGTAGTGGAATCAACTTGTAATGACAAATACTGTTTTATACATACATATATCTTATGCATGCATCTATAATAGTTATCCACATGCTGTATTGATGGTATACAGCAATGAAGATGATTGAACCCTAGCTACTTAATTTAGTGTTGAATCTCATAAATATAAAGTTAGCACAAAGAAGCAAATTATAGGATTTATTATAATATGGATTTCAAAAGAAATAAGTGTACAACTAAACAAATTATGAAACATACTTTGTATATATCATTATGTTTTTATTTGCAGTTTGCATTTCTTTATAGTTTTAAATATACAAACACATTTATATCCTTGTGAGTGCTCAGCTGCTCAGTCCTGTCTGATTCTTTGCAACCCTTTTGACTATAGCCTGCCAGGCTCCTCGGTCCAAGGAAGTTCTGAGGTATGAATACTGAAATTGGTTGCCGTTCCCTCCTACAGAGGATCTTTCTGACCCAAGGATTGAACCTGTGTCTCCTGCATCTCCTGCATTGCAGGCAGATTCTTTACTGTTGAGCCATCAGGAAAGCTTCATTTATATATACAAACATGTATATTTAAAATTATAAAAAATGCCAATGTTAAAGACAGGGTAATTGTAACCTATGCTGGGGTCACAGATTCATTTGATCAAGAAGAGACCCTCAGGGATTCAAAGAGATTAATAATATATCTTAGAGTGAGTGTGTGTGTATGTGTGTGTGTGTGTGTGTGTAGCCGCTCAGTCGTGTCCGACTCTTTGAGACCCCGTGGACTGTAGCCCACCAGGCTCCTCTGTCAATGAGACTCTCCAGGCAAGAATGCTGGAGTGGATTGTCATTTCCTACTCCAATCTTAGAGTATAGTACTTACGTATATTCTTCGCAAGGAAAAAATTGAAGCTTCCCTTTATGAAATGGTCTAAATCATGCCTATTGATTAGATACCATAGAATATGGAAGAAATTACTACACTGAAAAAGCTTTTTATTGCACTTGAATGTGACTTTGATTACTATGGGATTAGCTACATACTGCAATGATCATAATTCAGTTTTGCCTACTATGCAACTTCAGTGAACTGAGATTTCATTTTGGAGGGGAAGCTATTCAAATGACTTGACACTTTTGCTTTGTGTATTTTATTTTCCAAAAATAGAAAATACATTTTTAGAGGTTAATGTACATGTACACACCCCACTCACATACTTTAAAGATGCTACACTTAAATATATCTTACTTTAAATACACCATCTTTCATTTCTTTCCTGCTATTTGAAACACAGCAATGTCTAGATAATCAAAGATCCTTGTGCTCCTCTCTTTGGATAAAAGCCAAGCTCATGCTTTTGTTTATAAGCAGAGAACAGTAAATAATTTTTAAAATGAAATACTTTAAAAGAAATGAAGCCATTATCAACCTGCTGAATAAGGAAGCAATTCATATTATCCTGGACCACAAAGGTCTTTAGAAACAATGAATAACAAGCCTAATTGCCACTGAAGTCGTTAGAAAACACATTAAAATGTTTACTCAGGCTTACTTAACAACAAAATACAATAACGGGTAGATTTATGTATAATGAGGGATTCCAGTTAATATGCAGTGTGACTCTGAGTCCCAAATCCTTTACGCCCTTTGTGTGCTTTAAAGGTTAGTCTGCTACTTGCTTTTTCTGAAGTCAACACTCTAAACCAGTGTTTTACCTCTGTTGTTCATGTGCAAATAAAACAGAGAGGACACAGAGGCAAATGCCTAGTTCCAACCAGTGACTGAGAAAACCCACAATGTTTTCCTGCCCTGTTGAGCCGGATGAAATAAGAATGTAATTCTTATTTTCTTTTTTATTATTTCCATTGTTTAGAGAATATTTTCCTTATGATTGAAATTATGCTAAATGATTCACATGGACTACTTCTCTTAATCACTTCTCAATAAGATTTCTTATCACCTCTGTTATACAATTAAACACCAATCAGAATGGTCTTCATCAAAAAAAATCTACAAACAATAAATGCTGGAGAGGGTGTGGAGAAAATGGAATCCTCCTACATTCTTTGTGGAAATATAGATTGATACAGTCCCTGTGGAGAACAGCATGGAAGTTCCTTAAGAAACTAAAAATAGAGTAATCATGATGCAGCAATCCCCCTCCTGGGCATATATCCAGAGGTGAACATGGTTCGAAAATATACATGCAACGCGGTGTCCATTGCAGCACTATTTACTATAGCCAAGACATGAAACAGCCTAAATGTCCTCAGCAGTTAACTGGATAGAGAAGATGTGGCACATAAATACAATGGAATATTCAGTTCAGTTCAGTTGCTCAGCTGTGTCCAACTCTTTGCAACACCATGGATTGTAGCACACCAGGCTTCCCTGTCCATTGCTAACTCCCGGAGTTTGCTCAAACTCATGTCTGTCGAGTCAGGAGATGCCATTCAACTATCTCATCCTGTCGTCCCCTTCTCCTTCTGCCTTCAATCTTTCATAGCATCAGGATCTTTTCAAATGAGTCAGTTCTTCATATCAGGTGGCCAAAGTATTGGAGTTTCAGCTTCAGTATCATTCCTTCCAATGAAGACTCAGGACTGATCTCCTTCAGAATGGACTGATTGGATCTCCTTGCAGTCCAAGAGACTCTCAAGAGTCTTCTCCAACACCACAGTTCAAAAGCTTCAATTCTTTGGCACTCAGCTTTCTTTATAGTCCAACTCTCACACCCATACATGACTACTGGAAAAACCATAGCTTTCTTTGATTAAACAGACCTTTGTTGGCAAAGTAATGTCTGTGCTTTTTAGTATGCAAATGAAATCTTACTCATCCATAAAAAAGAATGAAATAATATCATTTTCAGCAACATTGATGGCCCTAGAGATNTTGGCACTCAGCTTTCTTTATAGTCCAACTCTCACACCCATACATGACTACTGGAAAAACCATAGCTTTCTTTGATTAAACAGACCTTTGTTGGCAAAGTAATGTCTGTGCTTTTTAGTATGCAAATGAAATCTTACTCATCCATAAAAAAGAATGAAATAATATCATTTTCAGCAACATTGATGGCCCTAGAGATTATTATACTAAGTGAAGTAAGTCAATGACAAACGTGAAATTACTTATATGTGGAATCAGGAAATGATACAAATAAACTTATTTACAAAACAAAAACTCACATACTTATAGAATAAAAAAAAGAAGAAAAAATTTAAATAACTTGGAAAATTCACATGGTTAACAAGGCTGAGGCATGAATTCAGTTCTTGAACCTCAGCTCCCACATTCTCAGTCACCATGCTGGCCCTTCTTGTTACTCAGCCCTTCCCTCCAAGGTCTCCTTCAGAGAGAAGCCTTCCATGAAATGACTAAATCTGAATGTAGCTAGTCACTGTCAACAATATAACCTAGTAGATTGTCCATAGCACTAACCATTACCTGTAGTTACTTTGCTCACTTGCTTTAACCCTTTATTATCCATCTCTCCTTCACAGGGGCCATTCAGTGTCTTATCAGTCACATTCAGCACCGTACTTGCTTTGCCACAGTAGTAGTCTAGTGCATAAGTGCCCTGTAGGTACTTGTTGAACAAATTAAAGACCATTTGCTGCTCACTCACCTGAGATAACATTTATAATTTTTAAATCCTATATGACCAGCTGCCTGTATATATTTACACTCAATTTCACTTAGATCTTTAATATAACATATCTAAGTAGTGTAGTGTTAGTCGCTCAGTCGTGTCCAACCCTGTGACCCCATGGACCATACCCCGCCAGGCTCCTCAGTCCGTGAGATTAACCAGGCAGGAATACTGGAGTGGGTTGCCATTTCCTTCTCCAAACATATCTAAAGGTGAACTCATTTCTATCATCCCAGTTAATAAAACTATTATCCTTTTCTTTCTCAAGTTTTAATCCTAAAATCTATTTTGTCTCTTATTTTTTCTATCTTAGTATATATCCAAAATAATAATGTGTATAGATTCATCCTTATAAATATTTCATGGCTCCTTCCATATCTCTTCATTCATTGCATTATCTATAGCTAAAGCTGTTATTATGCTTTACTTAAATGATGTCAACACATTGTTATGACCTTGTCTTTTGGTATAATTTGCCTGTAATCTGTTCTCCATACTGTATGTTGAAAGCTATTTATTTAGGTATTTATTTGGCTCAATAAACACGGAAGGTCTCTGTTTACAACAATTTGTTGGGT
This sequence comes from Neotragus moschatus, assembly GCA_006410615.1. Lineage (NCBI taxonomy): Eukaryota > Metazoa > Chordata > Mammalia > Artiodactyla > Bovidae > Neotragus > Neotragus moschatus. Next base: position 1,189,331 of record SJYA01002334.1, read on the forward strand.
CTGCATTGTTCTCAGAATGAAATCCAAATTATTTCAACATTGCACATGAAATTCTAAATAACTGAATTCTATTTCTTTATCCATCATTAGGATTGCTCATCTTCCAGTAAACAAGCTTTATAAGTAATAGCTGAGAGCATAAATTTCTAATTCAACTTTGTTAGATTCCAAATGGAGATCGATCCACTTAAGACTGTGCATTGCCTCTAAGTATATATCATTCTAACATGATTCCTTTTATGCAAGAATATGCTAGTCAAATGTCTATTAAAATCAACCCCAAAGAGTTTACATAATAGGCCAGTTTTGCTAAAAGACAAAATTCCACATAGAAGCAATGTATTTTGAAGTTATTTCTCATTTTCTTGAAAGGATTGACTAGGGGTAGAAGTGGAGAATCACATATAAAGTCAGTCCTTACTTCCTCACCTTCACAACAGGATGCAGATTAAAAAAAAATAATAATGGATATCATTTCTCTCCAGGAAGATAGAAGTATTATAAATGCATGATTTGGCTTTTTTCCCTAGGGTAACATGTACCATTTTGATCCTGGTTTTGGTTCAGGAACTAAGAGGTTCCAATGATGGGGATACTGACTAAAGTGGAAATATTGTTTGTGAATACAGTTCTTACATTATGTTAGCTGTGAACTTCAAGATGTTCAAACTGAATTTAGAAAAGGCAGAGGAACCGGAGATCAAATTGCCAACATCTGATGGATCATAGAAAAAAACGAGAGAATTCCATAAAAACACCTATTTCTGCTTTATTGACTATGCCAAAGCCTTTGACTGTGTGGATCACATCAAACTATGGAAAATACTTAAAGAGATGGGAATACCAGACCACCTGATCTGCCTCCTGAGAAATCTGTATGCAGGTCAAGAAGCAGCAGTTAGATCTGGACAAAGGACAGCAGACTGGTTCCAAATCAGGAAAGGAGTACATTAAGGCTATATATTGTCACCCTGCTCATTTAACTTAGATGCAGAGTACATCATGTGAAATGCTGGGCTGGATGAAGCACAAACTGGAATCAAGATTGCTGGGAGAAATACCAATAACCTCAGCTGTGCTGATGACATCACCCTTATGGCAGAAAGTGAAAAAGAACTAGAGTCTCTTGATTAAAGTAAAAGAGGAGAGTGAAAAAGTTGGCTTAAAACTCAACATTGAGAAAACTAAGATCATTGCATTTGGTCCCTTCTGGTTACTTCATGGCATCTGGTCCCATCTGGTCACTTCATGGCTAATAGATGAGGAAACAATGGAAACAGTGGCATATTTTATTTTTGGTGAGGGAGCTCCAAAATCAGTGCAGACGGTGACTACAGCCATGAAATTAAAAGATGCTTGCTCCTTGAAAGAAAAGCTATAACCAACCTAGACAGCACATTAAAAAGCACAGAGACATTGCTTTGCCAACAAAGATCCATCTAGTCAAGGCTATGTTTTTTCCAGTGGTCATGTATGGATGTGAGAGTTGGACTCTAAAGAAAGCTGAGCACTAAAGAATTGATGTTTTTGAACTGTAGTGTTGGAGAAGACTCTTGAGAGTCCCTTGGACTGCAATGAGATCCAACCAGTCCATCCTAAAGGCAATCAGTCCTGAATATTCATTGGAAGAACTGATGCTGAAGCTGAAACTCCAATACTTTGGCCACCTGACATGAAGAGCTGACTCATTGGAAAAAAACTCTGATGCTGGGAAAGACTGAAGGCCAAAGAAGAAGGGGACGACAGAAGATGAGATAGTTGGATGGCATCACTGACACGATGGACATGAGTTTGAGTAAATGCTGGGAGTTGGTGATGGACAGGGAGGTCTATTGTCTGCAGTCCATGGGGTCACAAAGAGCTGGACACGACTGGGTGACTGAACTGAATTGAACTGAAGACTTGGTAAGACCAAAAGAAGCTGTGGTGAGATAAGATGCATCTACTTATATAATCTGTCACCAACTTCAGGTATTTTTTTTTTAAGTAAGTTGAGAAATGAATGCAATTTTACCCTGCAATATTTTCTGTTTCTGAGAGAAAACCAATTTTTGCCAAAATCAGTGTATATTTGAGAAAATTCAGGAAGTTTGCCATGCCATATGAAAAGATTTATCAACCAGAATGGCAGCCCTGTGCTGAAAAGGTTGATGTTTTTTTTGAGTTAGAGACCAGTGACCTTATTGTACTACATGATCAATAAATATCTCACTATTTTCCAGGTAAAAATGTTTTTTGTTTTCTTAATAAGACTAGGCTTATACCACACACATTTATTAATGACTGAACTTAGGCTTAATAAAATCCCATTGATATAGATTTTAATAAATCCATTTATAGATTACTAGCCCACTACAATCCTTTTTTAAGGCAATCTTTCTCTGTCTCCTCCCTCTACCTGTTTTCCTTAAGAAAGGCATATTCGTCATTGAAAATCGACTGGATCCTCTATTCCAATAAATTTAATATTGATTTGACCCTTTTCTCCTTTAATTTTTGCTACAGTTTTCCTTTGATTGAAACATCACATCTCTACAGCAAACCAAAAAATATATTGACTAGAGCTATATACTGTACTTAAGACAAAATTAGAGCTGTGGGAAAACATGACGTATTCCAGAGCCTAATGTGGTTTATAGCCTGGATGGGAAGATGAACATTAAATACATGTTGAAAAACATGAAAACATAATGACAAGTTACACATAATATACAAGGAAAATGAAGGTAGCTACCAGATGATGTAAGATTAACATTAAGGTCAGGAAATACTATTCTAAGTTGCATTTGAGGTAATGACTCCTGGTTGAATCCTTACCTTCATCTCATACCACTTAGATTTTAATTTCATGAAATATTCTAATATTCTAATATTTTCCAAACACCTTTTCTCTTAACAGAGTGTCTTGTGCATTCAACTACTACTTCCATTGCTGAATTTTAAAATTCTCTTTAGCAAAGACACAAATGCAATTTATTGCAGTTAGGGAATATAAAGACAAACTCAGGGACATATTATTTCTCCTTTACTTTTCATAATAATATAATCTCTCATTTTATCTGTTAAAAAAATAAACTACCAATCATGTTTAGTAACATTACATTAAAAGACAGCAAACAAATATAAACTGACTTTGAAAAGTACCCTCTTCATTCAATGCCTCCGCTAATTCAATAGCTCACTTGCCAGGGTGTTTGAATATTTTATAAATTGAGTCTAGCTCTTAGCAACAGAATTAATTTAAATATGGAATGCCTCTTGAACCCATTAACCATTTTCATTAATGACTTCTAAATAACAGATTAACAAGCAAACACTTAATTACTCTCTCCTTNTTTGGCTCCATCCCTTCATTCTTTCTGGAGTTATTTCTCCACTGATCTCCTGTAGCATATTGGGCCCCTCTGACCTGGGGAGTTCCTCTTTCAGTGTCCTATCATTTTGCCTTTTCATACAGTTCATGGGGTTCTCAAGGCAAGAATATTTAAGTGGTTTGCCATTCCCTTCTCTAATGGACCACATTCTGTCAGACCTCTCCACCATGACCTGCCTGTCTTGGATGGCCCCACTGGGCATGGCTTAGTTTCATTGAGTTAGAGAAGGCTCTGGTCCTAGTGTGATTAGATTGATTAGTTTTCTAGTGATTATTGTTTCAGTGTGTCTGCCCTCTGATGCCCTTTCGGAACACCTACTGTCTTACTTGGGTTTCTCTTACCTTGACATGGGGTATCTCTTCACTGTTGCTCCAGCAAAGCACCTCCTTACCTTGGATGAGGGGTATCTCCTTACCGCTGCCCCTCCTGACCTTGAACGTGGACTAGCTCCTCTCGGCCCTCCTGCACCCGCACAGCCACCACTCCTTGGACGTGGACCGCTGTGAAGCACGCTGTTTGTGATGGACATAGCAGAAGCAGGGCCGAGAGGAGTTACCTCATGTCCGAGGTCAGGGGCAGCGGCCGAGAGTAGCAGGCAGTGATGGTGCAGGAGTGGCCGAGAGGAGCTGCCTCACGTCCAAGGTCAGGGGGAACAGCTAGGAGGAGCTTCCCCACGTCAGAAGTCAGGGGCGGTGGCCAAGAGGAGCTATCCTGCGTCCAAGCAAAGCAATATAGGAAACAAAAGAAAAAAGAAAGAAAGAAAATTGTCCCTTTCTCCTTTGAGAACCCCAGACCCCTTTCTTCTCCTTGAGGGCTCAGGACCTCTTTCTCTTCTTTGAGGGCCATGTGTACCCTGTTTTTTAAGATATACTGCTTTTTCAAATTAATAGACTACAGTGTTGTGTGACCATGGCTTTTATAATTGGTGGAAATCAAAATATTGTGTGATTCACTTTGTTGTGCTACTTACTTTATTGTTCTGACCTGGAATCCAATCCACAACATCTCTAAGTTATGCCTGTAACCCCAGTTCCTCCCTTTCATCTTCTATGATATCAATATCATTCACTATATTTGTTCTTTCTCTGATGCTCTTCTTTATGTAGAGCAAGTTTCTAATCTATGTAAACTCTGAAGAAATTTTTTGACCTATATTGGAGGATAGGTATCCTGAAGATGTATTTTTTGTCTGTATTTGTGTTTTGTTAAAATCTGAGAATGTATGTTTTCTTTCTTAGTTTCACTGGACATAGGATTCTAGGTTGTTTTTTTTTTCCCCCAACATGCTAGTATTTTACTGCTCTCCATGTTTCCTAGGGTTTTAATGAAAAATCCAGTGTAATTCTCATCCTTGTTTGTGTATGGGTCAGGTATTTCTTTCCTACACCCTGGCTTCTTGAACATTTCCTCTTTGCCTTTCTGTAGTTTGAAAATATGTTTAAGTCTAGATTTTTGGGGAAGGTGGTATTTATCCTTCTTGGTGTTCCCTGAGATTCTTGGATCTGTGGTGTGTTATGTTTTTGAAACATGTGTTATGCTTATGAATTTTGAAAAGGACTCAGTCATTTCAAATAACTTGAAATACTTCAGCTTATTTCGCTTCATCTTCCTTCTGTTATTGCAGTTACAATTACATTTTTTAGGAATTGTCATATAGTTCTTGGATGTTCTTATTCTTCTTTATTTAATCTTTGCTTTTCTTTTCTTTGCATTTCAGTTTTGGAAAATTAAGAAATTTCAATAAATTTGTCATGAAGCTTAGTGGTCTTGGCTGTGAAGGTCTTTATTAGCTAACATCATTCATTTCTGATACCCTGTTTCTGACACCCAGTGTTTCCTATTAATTTCTTCTTAAAGCTTCCATCTTCTGCTTACATTACCCTTTTGTTCTCTACTTTTTCTGTTAAAGCCATTAAAATAGTAATCATAGATAATTTAAATTATGTGTCTGGTAGTTTCAAAATCTGATTCATAAATCTGGTTCTGATATGTTCTTTGTCTATTTAGAACATTTTTTTTTCCTTGCACTGTGATTTTTTTAATAAAGTCAGCATGTTGTACCAAGTGATAGAAGCTGAGGTAAATGCACATTCAGTGTGAAGTTTAAATGCTAATTTCACGAGGACTTGGGCTGTGTTGATTATTTGCTATAGCTCTAGGTATTGGAGGATTGAAATTCCTCTAGTGTTTTTGTTTTGTCTCCTTTCTTAACTTTGTACTTTACTTTTACTTGGTTATTTTAGAAGGAAAATCAAAGCCAAGTCAATTTTGATTCAAGAGGTGTTTAAACTGGAGCCTGGGGGTTCACTGAGGAAGTGTGAGTTGTTCACGTATCAGCCTGGATGGGATCTCACTTCTTGATCACTAGCTGCCCTAGTGAAGGCATCTAGAAAATTTGTCAGAAACTTAAGATACATGTACTGGAACTTTACCCTAAAATAACTTATGATTCCCTTAGGACAAGTATCTCCTGACTTGTCAGTTGTTGCTGTTCAGTTGCTCAGTCATGTCCAACTCTTTGAGACCCCATGGACTGCACCAGGCCATGCTTCCCTGTCCTTCATTATCTACTGGAGTGTTCAGACTCATTTCTGTTGAGTCAGTGATGCCATCCAACCATCTCATCCTCTGTCTCCCCCTTCTCCTATTGCCTTCAATCTTTCCTAGCATCAGGGTATTTTCCAGTGCATCAGTTCTTCTCATCAGGTGGCCATTATTGGAGTTTCAGTGTCAGTCTTTCCAATAAATACTTAGGATTGGTTTCTTTTAGGATTGACTGGTTTGATCTCCTTGCAGTCCAAGGGACTCTCAAGGGTCTTCTCCAACACCATAGTTCAACAGTGTCAATTCTTTGGTATTCAGCCTTCTTTATGGTCTAACTCTCATATCCACATATGACTACTGGAAATACCATAGCTTTGACTAGACGGACCTTTGTCAGCAAAGTTATGTGTCTCTTTTTTAATATGCTGTCTAGATTGGTCATATTTTTTCTTCTAAGGAGCAAATGTCTTTTAATTTCATGGCTGCAGTCACCATCTGCAGTAATTTTGGAGCCCACGAAAATAAAGTCTGTAACTGTTTCCATTGCTTGCCCATCCTAACAGGGTTCTGAGCAGCAACAGAGAAGCTGGGGAGCGCTCTGCTCTTGAGCATCCTCTAATTTCAATCAGCTTCAATCAACTGACAACTCCAGCAGGGTTTCTGCCCAGGCCCCTGGGTAGCCCATTGACCAACATCCAGTGGTCAGTGAAGGTTTACACACTCAAGAGGACAAGCAGTGGGACAACCAGGGTGCCAGACATGTCCTCTGGCTCTGTGGAGGGCATGTCCCTTTTCTAGTCAGGGTCTCACAAACCGTGGTACACTGTAAAGAGAATGGCAAACCATTTCAGTATTCTTGCCTTGCAAACCCCTTAAATAGTATGAAAAGGCAAAAAGATATGACAGTGAAAGATGAGCCTCCCATGTCGGTAGGTGTCCAATATACTACTGAAGAAGAACAGTTAAATAGCTCCAGAAAGAATGAAGAGGCTGAGCCAAAGCAGAAAGAATGTCCAGTTGTGGATGTGTCTGGTGATGACAGTAAAGTCCAGTGCTGTAACAAGAAATATTGCATAGAAACCTGGAATGTTGGATCCATGAATCAAGATAAGTGAGATATGGTCAAACAGGAGATGGCAAGAGTAAACATCAATACTTTAAGAATCAGTGAACTAAAATAAACAGGAATGGGTAAATTTAATTCAGATGACCATTATAATTACTACTTTGAGTAAGAATCCATTAGAAAAAAATGGGGTAGCCCTCATAGTCAACAGAAGAGTCCTAAATGCAGTACCTGGGTGCAACCTCAGAAACAACTTGATCTTGGTTGAATGATGAATGATCTTGGTAATCCAAGTAATCCAAGTCTATGCCCCAACCACTAATGCCAAAGAAGCTGAAGTTGAATGGCTCTATGAAGATCTACAAGACCTTCTGGAACTAACACCAGAAAAGATGTCCTTTTCATTATAGGGGACTGGCATGCACAAGTAGGAAGTCAAGAGACACCTAGAGTATATAGGCAAGTTTGGCCTTGGAGTACAAAATGAACTAAGGCTAATGTAGTTTTGCCAAGAGAATGCACTCATCATAGCAGACACCCTCTTCCAACAACATAAGAGATGACTCTATACATGACATCACCAGATGGTCAATACTGAAATCAGATTGATTATATTCTTTGTAGCCAAAGATGGAGAAGCTCTAGACAATCAGCAAAACCAGGAACGGGAACTGACTGTGGCTCCGATCATGAACTCCTTATTGCCAAATCTCAGACTTAAATTGAAGAAAGTAGGGAAAACCACGAGGACATTCAGGTATGAACTAAATCATATCCCTTATGATTATACAGTGAACGTGACAAAACACTCTTGATTTTACCCAGATTGCAATTTGTAAGACCTCAGATAAAGCTCTTTTTTCTCTGCAACCTTGATACCAATTATTGTTTGATCATAAAAACTCATCCTCAGAGAAAGGCTACCGTCTATGGGGTCGCACAGAGTAGGACACGACTGAAGCGACTTAGCAGCAGCAGCAGCAGAGAAAGGCTGCACCTTGTATATTTTTGCTATAAACCACTCCTATTCTGTTGGAGTTCTGTTGGTGTGGTGTTCAGGCATAGAGGATAGGGAAGTGCTCAGTAATCGCAGGAGCAGATCTCTGTGTTTCAGTGGACCTATGACTCTGGAAAGTGACCTTCACAAGTGTTTCTCCAGTAAGACAAGGTTTTTCCATCTCAGCTGAGACAAAAATACTAAAGGAATGTTCTCTCCCAAATTACGATAATACACTGATCACTTCCTTGGCCCAGGAGAGTGGGTCTTTGTTTTCAGACATGCTATTGTATTTCACAATGATTTATTTCCCTTCCCCTGCCAGAAATGTGAGAGACTCTTTGATCTTCATAGGGAGAAACCTATGGGATTCCTGGAAGTCTAACCCACAGAAAGGTGGCCTTTCTATGACCATGACCCCATACGTTTTGTACTCAAGCTTGTCCACATTCAGCTGGCCAGCATTTTGTCAAAACTACCATTTAAGTATTCTGTCCATTTAAGTATTCTGTAGTGTGAGCTTTAACAGTAGACTTTTCTTCTTCCAATGCAACTGCCTGACTTAAGCTTTGATTGCGAGGCATCCACTTTAAGGAAGGCTGTCTCCTGTAAGCATATTGCCAGCCACAGAAGTGGATAAAGATCCAGGACATCCTTCTCTCATCCCAGACTGTGAGACTCCTTTGTTTTAGAAATCGTGATTTACTTTGATTACTGGCCTTTTTGGCTTCTTATTTTATTTTTCTTTATTCTCTTTTCCTGTGCTTAAAATTCCCTTATTGGCCTGGTGGTGAGCCCATGAAACTCATGATCTCCACCCTTGACTCCATAAAAGCAGAACCCCAGGCCTGTGCTCACTTCTCTCTCTACCTAGGACCTTGCTGTGTGCCCTATGCTGTGCTTTGTATGCTCCAGGGCTTGGAAGTAACCAACTCTTTTTCTTCAAATCTTCCTAATTATTGCTGAAGGGCATCTTTCAATCATAATAAGAACAAAAAGAGTTGGTCCTAACTTTGGTTTGGGAAGAGTAGTTGTCCTGGGAAGCTCACCTGGATCCATGTGAGAGCCCCCAGGCATTTCTAGCACATCATTACTGTTAATAGTCTGAGACCTGCACAGAGCAAGTTTCAACTAGTTTTTGGCTCCCGCAGCTGTACTCCAATGAAGCTTGTCTCAGCTGTGATTCTGAATTCATTGGTGTCCAAATAACTGGGTGGCAGTTAAAGATGCTTGTTATTTCTTTGCCCATCCTGCTCTCACATAACTGATAGCAGGCCAAAAAATACCCATGAATTTTTATCCATTTAGACATTTTGTCAAAGTAAATATTAATTATGACTAGTTCAAATTTTAAAAGAAACTTTTCCTGGAATTAAACTCTAGACACTACTCTCATATCTAACTAATACAGAGAGTTGTACAGTTGTTGATAGAGATTTTAACTGTTCTTATGACATTCACAGACTGTTTTGTTTAAACAGAAATTTGTTCACTCATTCATTCACTGGCTTATTCTCTCAAACTTGTATCATGTATCCTCTCTTGCTGAAATTGCTACAGGCACTTGAAACACAGAGGTGAACAAATACCTTCATATCAAAATATCTGTAGCTTTCTCTGTCATACATAGAGATAAGACACATCTTTCAATTCTCCCTTCTCTTCTCACAATGACCTTTCAGCAACGTTTGACAGAGTTTCAGGGCTGACTATATACTTTGTAAATGCCTGTAAAAAGTGAAAAAAGTGGGACTTGCGTAAAATGCAGGTATGAAGTCCTTTTAAAGGTACTAAAATATGAACATTTATCTCTTCCTTTAGCTTCTCTCTTAACAGTTGTCATAGTGTTCATTTTCTATTTAATCCTTATTTCAAGTAAAATATTAAAAATTTAAATTCTTGAATGAATTTTTTCACTTACCTTCATATTGTTCAAAGACAGTTTCATTGACCCTAAATAAATAGACTACCAGTTATTTCTCCAGTAAAAATGGGTTTACTTGGGATCAACAACAAAAAAATAACATTTGAGGTCTGACGCTGTGGCAAGCCAAGTTCAATTCTCCCACAGAAATGGAGAGACCTCTTTTTCTAGAAGGGAAAGAGAAGTTCTGAGGCCTATAGAAACAAAGCGTTGATTGGAAGAATGGAGTCTGAAGTGTAGTGGTTCTTCATTTCCTGAATTGTGATCATCTTTCATTGGCTGAGCTCTTGCTAGGAGGAAGAAGAAGTCTGTCTTCCTCCTCTTGTACTTTGCTGTCATCAAAAAACATGAAAGCTTTCCCTTTGGACCTCCTGACTACTTTCATTGAGATCTCTCTTTATTAATTTCTTACAGTTTTAAAAACAAGAAATTTACTTTACATGTATGCGTGCATGCTAAGTCATTTCAATCATGTCTGACTCTTTGTGATTCTTTGCCATGCCTCCTCCAGGGGATCTTCCCAACCCAGGGATCAAACCTGTGTCTCTTATGTCTCCTGTATTGGCAGGTGGGTTCTTTACCACTAGTAATACCTGGGGAGCTCACATTTTTTTTATGTAGAATCATTCAATTGATTCAGTTTATATTTTTGTTGCTTATGTATGCATATATATTTTGTGATTCTAAGAATAGAATCATTGAAAAATATTGATATAAATAAACTATTTTTATTTTACTTCTTAATATGCATTCTACTAATGATCTGTACTTTTGATCTAATCATAAGTAAGGAAGGCCTGAGGCAAAATGAACTTTGGATTGCCCTATCTTTCCATTTTCTCATGACATTATTTTTTTCCCAACTTTATTGAGGTATAATTGATGCATAAGGATTGTTTATGTTTAGATTGTACAATGTTAGGTTTTTTTTTTTTTAAGGTAGATGACATCATGTAATATATCTATACACTGAAATGATTATCATAATCAAGTTAATTAACATATGTTGTCACTTCACATGGGTTTTCCTGGTGGTTCAGATAGTAAAGAATCCACCTGCAGTATGGGAAACCTGGGTTTGATCCCTGGGTTGGGAAGATCCCTTGGAGGAGGGCATGGCAACCCATACCAGTATTCTTGCCTGGAGAATCCCATGGACAGAGGAGCCTGGTGGGCTACAGTTCATGGGGTCACAAAGATCTGGACACAACTGAGCAACTAAACACATTACTTCACATAGTTAGTCTTTTTTTGTGTGGTGAGAACACTTCAGATCTACTCTAAAGTAAAGTAAAGTCACTCAGTTGTGTCCAACTCTTTGAGACCCTATGGACTATAGCCTACCAGACTCCTCTGTCTGTGGGATTTTCCAGACAAGAGTACTGCAGTGGGTTGCCATTTCCTACTCTATTGCTGCTGCTGCTGCTGCTAAGTTGCTTCAGTCATGTCCAACTCTGTGCGACCCCATAGACGGAAGCCCACCAGACTCCCCTGTCCCTGGGATTCTCCAGGTATTAGGAGACTTCAAATACCCAGGACATACTGGGGAGTGACCAAGATGCTCGAGTAAGAAGACACTGACACTTCTTGTCACGAGTACACCCAAATCATAACAGTTTACAGAGCAACTATTGATGAGAATGACCTGAAGACTAGCAAAAAGGATTTTCCACAACTAAAGATATAAAGAAGGAACCACATTTAGATGACTAAGAGGAGCAAAATCATGGTTTACATCCCTGGCTGGGTGTGACCCATAAAAAGGAGGATGCTTAAAATTGCAGAAGTTCACCCCAGTGACTGAGGGATCCAAACCCCACATTAGGCTATCTAACATGGTTTTCCTTCACCAGGAACATGAGCCCTGAGAATATCAGACTCAAGTCCAGCAGGTGCAGGAGAGCTCAGAGAGCTGTAGAAAAGAGATGCTCTGCTCTTAAAGGGTACACACAAAACCTCATGCTGAGACCCAGTGCAGAGGCAGTAACTTGAAAGGATCCTGGGTCAGATCCACTTGCTGATTTTAGAGACCCTTTCAGAGAGACAGGAGGCCAACTCTTGGGACTCACTCTGGGGATATAGAGGCCAGCAGCTACAATTTTGGGAAAGTTCTTCTGCTTTGAGGACATTGTGGCTAAAAACTAACATTGTAGAATCCTCCCTTTAAACATCTAGTGGGTGGCCTTGGCCCAACCAAAAACTGGTTGGTACCAGTCCAGGACCCTTTAGACTGTGCATGGTTCAGACTGGTGTCATGGGTTCCCAACCCTACCCACCAGCAAACCAGCACCAGCTCTCCCAGGTCACCCAGTAAGTAAGTCACCTGGGAGAGTGACCTGGACCTGGAACTGCACTTAGAGTGGTTCAAGTCTACCTCAGGAAAAATAAAAATATCAACCTACCCTTACACCTAAAGGAAGTAGAAAGATCCCCACAATATCAGTAGAAGGAAAGAAACAATAAAGATGACAGCAGAAATGAACAGATTGAACAGTAGCAAAAATATCAATGAAATTGAGTTTGATCTTTGAAAAGATGAACAAAATTGAGAAACCTTTAGCCAGACACATCAAGAAGAACCCAAATCAGAAATGAAAAAGAAGTTACAACTGACACAAATACAAAGGATCATAAGAAACTACTATGAACAACCTAGGATGGAACAGCCTTGAAGATGGTTAAATGGATAAATTCCCAGAAATATACAGTCCCTCAAGACTGGACCAGGAAGAAGTAAAAATATGAACAGACTGATTACAAGTAATGAAATTGGATTAGTAATTTAAAAAAAAGTTCTCAACAAACAAAAGTCCTGGACCAGATAGTGTCACAGGAGAATTTTGAATTTTATTAATTTTATTTATCTGTTTATTTTTGGCTGTGGGTCTTTGTTGCTGCACAGGCTTTTCTCTAGTTGCAGAGAGCGGGGGCTACTCTGTAGTTGGGGTGTGTAGACTTCTCATTGTGGTGGCTTCTCTTGTTGTGGAGCATGGGCTCTAGGGTGCACAGGCTTCAGTAGTTGCAGCTCCTGGGCTCTAGAGCACAGGCTCAGTACTTGTGGTGCACAGGCTTAGTTGCTCTGTGGCATGTGGGATCTTCCTGAATGAGGAATGGAACTCCTTTCTCCTGCAGGCAGATTCTTTACCACTGAGCCACTTAGCAAAGCTCTCACAAAGTAATTTTACCAAACATTAAAATATATCTATCTTTCTCAAAACTATTCCAGAAAATTTAAAGGGAGAAATGCTTCTTAACTCATTGTGAGTTATTGGCAACACCTTGTTACCAAAACCATGCAAAAACTTCACACAGACACACAAAAATTAAGCAGTAACATCCCTGATGAACATAGATGTAAAAATCATGAACAAAATAGCAAATTGAATTCAACAATACGTTAAAGGGATCATACACCATGATACAATGATCAAATAGGATTTATCTCAAAGATGCAAGGATGAGTAAGTATCTGCAAGTTAGTCAGTGAACAAATTGAAGAATTAAAAAATCATTAGTTCAATAGATGCAGAAAAAACTTTTGATAATATTCAACATCCATTTACTGATTAAAAAAATGTCAACAAAAGGAGGTAAAGAGGGAACCTGCATCAACATAATAAAGGCTATATATGACAAACAAACAAACCTAACATAACTCAACAGTGAAAAGTTGAAAAAAAATTTACTAAGATAAGGAACAAGACAAGGATACCTATTCTTGTCACTTTCATTCAGCATAGTATTGAAAATTCTAGCCACAGCTATTAGACAAGAAAAGGAAATGAGAGAAATCTGAATTGGAAATGAGGGAAAGCTCTTCACTTTTGCAGATGACACAATCATATATATAGAAAGTTCTAAAGGAGCCACCTGCTCACCAGAAAAAAATCCTATTAGAGGTAATAAATTGCAGAATACAAAATTAATATACAGAAATCTGTTGCATTACTATAACTACAAAATGGCAGAACTAGTAGTCAAGACAACAATAGCATTTGCAGTTGCATCAAAAAGAATAAAGTACTTAGGAATAAACCTAAAGAGATGAAAGATCTGTACTCTGAAATCTGTGAAACTCTGATGAAAGAAATAGAAAATAACACAAACTAATGGAAAGATGTACTGTACCCATGGATTGAAAAATGAGTATTGCTTATTATGTTCAACAGGCATCCCAAAATGTGTGCCAATACCTTTCCTTATTCTTAGCAATCTTGGAAATTGCACATGCATTCCTTCAGAACAAAGATGTTGATATCCTTCAGACTTAACTTCTTTCATTGACACCACTCATCAATACTTTGAATACTACCTCAAAATGTTATCTTAGTTTAAGCACATTTTGCCTCTGATTTTTACTGGTAATACTTTAGTTTAAGCACCGTCATCTCACACCTGAACTACTAAAACTGCTTCAGAAGTGGGCCCACTAGACTTCACTTACAAGGTTATTTTCCAGTAAACAGCCAAAGCAACTGTTAATAAGTAATCAGATGAGGTTACTTCTTTCTATGAACCCTCCAATTGATGACCTAGTGTCAAATCCAAAATCCTTAGCAGGTTCTACAAGATCTTACCTCTTCTGGTTCTCTCTCCAAATCCATCTTCATATCTTTGCTCCAGTTTCACTGACCTCTAATGTTGGAATCACAGCACAGATAAACAAGTTTCACTCATACAAATGCTTAGTGAGGATCTGGGTAGGACCCTCATGTTAAGCCAATTTGATTAAAAAACAGCTACTTTATAACCACAGTTGGTTAAGGTTGTTTCCTTCTTTCATACCTTTTTATCCTTTCATCTATCTGCTTCTGACAGGTGATAGAAGTGAAACCTCAGAACATGTTCATACAAAACTAATTTTCTTTACTATCATTAAAGATGCCAGTAATGTCAGTTTAGTTAGCCTCCAATAGGAAGGTTCCTGGTAATGCATTTCTGCAGAAAAACAGTAAGCAGTAACTTGACTACACAGGGATATAACTTTGAAAAAGCTGTATGTGTTTATATATTATTTTTTCTAAATATAGCCAGATTCCAAAAATATGGAACTATAAGTCAATCATCTTTGCTATGTGGAAACAATGATATTTTACAAAAGCAAATACAAATTTAAAAAATTTAAACATAATTGATGTTTAGAAACATTTCATTAAAACAAATGTAAAAAGTTAACATAAAATATCAGTCTCTGAAAGGAAAGGGATATAAATGAGTAATGAAATCAACTGAAATGATTCTGATAACAAGAAGCAAAATGAAGAAAAAAGCCATATCCCACTAAAGAAGTCATTCACTGAAAGAGATACATTTTGAAAAGTAATGAATAGAATCTTGAGTTGTTTGAGAGTTCAATTAATGAAAAGAGGAGAATAGTTTACATTTTTCCACATTCTAATTTCCTGCTGATTTAACATGAAATAATGGTAGTAACAAAGATTACAAAAAACTAGTAAGGTAACACTATAGTGAGTCTACATCTAAAACTAATTATTGTTATCAATTCAAAAATTTTTACAATTATAAGAAAAATTAAAGTGCCCTGAGACTTAAAGTTTATACATGAAAAGAAATTCTATAAGGATGATAAAAGTTTGACAATAATCCTAAAAATTCACATGATATTGATAGTACTTGCTTTAAAAAAAAAAGGAAATTTTTTCTAACCCAGTAATAAAGGAAAACAAATTTTGATCAACTATCTAAAGAGAAGAATGAATTATCCTTTCATTTTCTTGTTAGAAAATTATTAACATACAAAGGGTTTTCAACAGGATGGAAAACAACACCTAGAAAATTTAACACATAAGTATGTCAGTTAATTCATAAACTATATTGAGGTTCCTGTACTTTGTAGTGTTTGTGTTAGCCACTATTTTAAAATTTCTAATTTATTATGATTTATATTGTCATTTCAAAAACCTAATTTTTGTAACTAATTTTATTTTGCCCTTCTTCACTTAAAAAAAAAAAAAGAATGTCAGGCTCTAGTGATCCTCTGTTCATCACAGGTGGTCTGGTTGCTGAACTTCAGTGGTACTTTTCAGCTCCCTCTACCGCATGTTAGTGGAGTCTCCCATGATGACCAAGTCAAAATGGCAGCTCTTTCTTCTCTCACCTTCAAGCACCCTCTATCCATTTTCCTTGTTTTTGCTTTATCAACAACAACAATGCTTTTCCCTGACACTTAATCTCTATAGAATGTAAAGTTAATGTTGTTGTTTGTTTAGTCGCTAAGTCCAATCCAGCTCTTTGTGACCCCTTGGGCTGCAGGCTGTCAGGCTCCTCAGTCCATGGGATTTCCCAGGCAAGAATTCTGGAGTGGGTTGCCACTTCCTTCTCTAGGGGATCTTCCTGACTTAGAGACTGAATCCACATCTTCTGCACTGGCAGGTGAATTCCTTACTGCAGGGAAGCCCCAAACCTCTGTCATTAACCTCTGTTAATGACAGAGGTTTAGTGTCTGTTTTAATGACAGTTGAAACTCTAGATCTTAGAATAGTGTCTTGCTATGAGCCATTAAAAAAGTGAATCTGAAATATAAGAAATTATATGTTTTATCATTTTATTTAAATTTTTTCATCTAACAGTTTTAAGATATAGTTCATGTATTCTACACTTAAATGACTTCAGTGCATTTGCAGAATTTTGCAACCATTACCCCGAACAATTTTGGAACAATCACCTTCACCAAAAACTTGACACCCGTTACATGTGCATTTCCCCTTTCTCTCCTGATTTTGTTGTTGTTCAGTTGCTAAGTCATGTCCAACTTTTTGCAACCCCATTTACTGTATAGGATCCTTTATCCATGGGATTTCCCAGGCAAGAATACTGGAGTGGGTTGCCATTTCCTTCTCTAGGGTATCTTTCTGACCCTGGGATCAAACCTGAATCTCCTGCATTGGCAGGCAGATTGCTTACCAGGGAAGCCTCCATGGAAGTCCACCTTTGATTTTGGGCAACAGCTAATTTACTTTCTTTCTCTGTATATTTGCCTGTTCTGTCCATTTCGTATAAATGCAGTCATGTAACATGTGGTCTTTTGCGACTGGCTTCTTTAACTTAGCACAGTATTTTCAAGATTTATCCATGTTGCTGCATGTTTGAGTACTTTGAGTACTTTGTATGGGCAAATGATAGTCCATTGTATGGACAGACTACATTTTATCAATCAATTTATTGTTTGGACATTTGGATTATTTACACTTTTTGCTTGTTATGAATAATGCCATTTTGAATGTTTATATACAAGTTTTTGCCTGGGGATATTATATCCTTTTAAACTAATTCTGTATGAGTGCATATATTATCCATTTTTTCTCATATATTGCCACATATAAAACAGAAGTCAGAATAGAATTACATCATAGCAAACAAGCATTTGGCCAAAATTTTAGAATATGGCTAAGCAGCTATATATTATTGTACTAGATCTTCATTTAAATATGAATAAAATGTAGACCTTTAAATAGTCTGTACCCTAAATATTAGTAGTATGCTATGAGAGACAAATGTATACATACCCATCACACACAGAAATCAATTAATTGTGTATTACAGTAAATTTAGTAAAGTAAGGAAAAATACAATAAGCTCTTTTAATAATATGGACAAAAGGAGAACTGAGTTTTAGTCTGTTGATTCACTTTATTGCACTAATATGATGTGAAGAATTTTAACTCAGCACTTTATTTTTAAATAAAATTAAAATTATGCCTAAATATAGGTCTTTTGTAATTAGTCATTCCTGACCGAGAAAGAGTAGGGATCAGGGACAGTTTTGTCAGAGCCCATACTTACTGAGACCTCAGTCTTTGGTGGAATGATATGAAAGAGGCAGTGTTTTAAATATGGAATGAACAAATGGTATTTTTTTTCCTCCACAATATTCTAAGAGATTTATCTTGGAGTTATACCATGTTTTCAAGTGTGAGGTCTAAAGAATCTGTATGTTTATTGATCTTTTGGTTACTGTTTGCTTTGGCTTATTAAAGTAGGGCTTAGGAATGACGCTGCTGCTGCTGCTGCTGCTGCTGCTGTCGCTTCAGTCATGTCCGACTCTGTGCGACCCCATAGACTGCAGCCCATCAGGCTCTCCTGTCCCTGGGATTCTCCAGGCAAGAACACTGGAGTGGGGTGCCATTGCCTTCTCCAATGCATGAAAGTGAAAAGTGAAAGTGAAATTACTCAGTCGTGTCCGACTCTTAGCGACTCCATGGACGGCAGCCCACCAGGCTACTCCATCCATGGGATTTTCCAGGCAAGAATACTGGAGTGGGTTGCCATTGCTCTGCTCACCCTTTTCTCTGAGGGCATTCTTGTGTAGAATGGAGCAATCTGCAGATACTCAAAATGTTGCTGGTGTAGAACTCAACATCTAACATTTAACAGTAATAAAAACTAGTAGATAATCTTACTTTGCTTTTGCCAATCAAGGTAAAATAACACAAATTTGAATACCTGCTCTGTTACTTATCCAGTCCTGTGAACTTGGGCGGTTGACTTGACATTCCAAGACTTATTTTTCTTGTCTGCAAATTGAGTTTAACGTTTATACCTTCCTCAGTGGACTGTTTTAACGTGAACAGCAGATCATTCATTTCAACCACTTGGCATAGAACCCTGAATATAATAAACTAAAAATATTGAAATATTATCCAGTAAAATGAAACTCTGATATTCCAAAAGGAAGGCCTTGTTTGTCACCCATCCCTGTATATCTAGATGTTTACCTGACAAATAAAGAAGCATAAAGTTTGTTTGCCCTTGGAAGCACTGAAAGCAAGACTGCTAGTCAAGAAAGCAATGCTTTCTCAGAATTTTGGATATTATATCTTGCATCTAAGAGGGAACTAGTGCAGTGTGATTCTTGAGTAAAAAACACTAGATTTAAACTGTATTTTGTTTATTGACTACAGTGGGGATAAGCACATATCACTTGATAGATAGTAGACAGTAATCATTACTTTCTTATTTGGCTCCTACATAAATGGTTCCTTATACAAATCTTAGAAATCAATTCCACCCACCTGATGTACATACACACACACACACACACACAGACATAGCACTTACATCTTATTTGGGTTGAGGATGTTTAAAAATGCATATGGAATGAGATATAGGTGACAGTGTTAGGTTAGAGGCTCATCTCCTGTTTTATTCTGTATTATGCCTTTTCTCTACAACCCAGATAAATAGAGGTAAGCACCATCCTGTATGTCTACAAGGCCAGATGCCAGCTCTGTTGTGATGCTACTACTCTGCAACCCCCACCAAGGGCAATGAGCTTCTCTTCTGTATCACCCACCAGTCCCAACCCACTGGGCTTACAGTGGAGCCAAAGTCAACCTTGCTTTTCACTCCTGTATCCAGAGAGGACAACTCTCTCTCCCTTAACAGTATACAGAATAGAAGCTCATCCAACCATGTTATGCCACTCACTTACCCTTATCACAAGTAGCTCTGTGGACACATGAGTGACTCCCCCTGTATCCTGGATTTCAAATCCATTTCAGTTATTTTCCGCAACAATAATCCTCTTTCATTTCCAAGGCAAACCATTCAATATCATGGTGATCCANATTCATGGGGTCACGAAGAGTTGGACACAACTGAGTGACTGGACTGAACTGAACTGAATCCTCTTTCTGAATGATTTATTCAGGACAAGGCTTTTTTCTCTTTTTGTCATACTGAGAGTAGCAGAATGTGGGCACTCTTTGGAGGATTTTAAAATAATAAGACAGAAGATTTGGTTGGTTTTTACGTGGGAGCATTTCTAAACAGCATTTCTAGACAATGCCAGGGATAATATATTACTATGTCAAAAAAAAATCTTTTAATGGTCTATGTGCTAATCAATTGTTGTTGTATGATTTCTAAAATAGAATCTATATTTAGTTTCAGTTAGCACAATTATATTAATTTTCTTTCATAAACATTTTAATCCATAGGAAGCTAATTAAGAGAACTCCCAACTCTACATTGCTGCTGCTGTCTACATAAAGACATGCCTACAGGTACATATTTTAAGAGAAAATTCTTAATGGTTTGCATTTGTTGGGAGTTATGTGTGTTCTCCTTGGTAGTACAGCTACCAGTGTTCAAATAGTCAAATAATTCAAATGATTGTGTATGAAAGCACAGTGAAAGAAAAGTGTAAGCAACTGTATTTTTTTTTACCTGTTCTTTATTTCTCTGGTTTCATGGTTATTACTTAAAATAATTTTGTTACATAGAGAAAGAGGGCTAAAGGCAACAACTCCCCTCTAAATATTGTTTCTCTATTATTACTCAGCAGTCTATGCATAGATTGGGCATTTTTTATTTCCAGTGATAGCTGTCCTTCATAAGTGTGCTTTAAAGTAGGTACTTCCCAGCAATACCTCTTGTCTTAGGACCATTCCTATTAGTACAATGACTCCACAATCTTCTACCCACTTCAATATTCCCAGTACATTCAGCATATCACTTTTGCATGGCTCTTTCCTTGCCTTTTAAGACATTCTTTATATGTTTGACTTAAAGGCCTGTGTATAATCATTTTCTTTTTGTTGTTCAGTCACTCAGTTGTGTCTGACTCTGCAGCCCCTTGACATGCAGCAGGCTTCTCTGTCCTTCTCTTTCACCATCTCCCTGAGTTTACTCAAACTCATGTTCTTTGAGTCAGCGATGCCATCCAACCATCTCATCCTCTGTTGCCCCCTTCTCCTCTTGCCCTCAGTCTTCCCCAGCATCAGGGTCTTCTCCAGTGAGTGAGCTCTTTGCATCAGGTGACCAAAGTGTTGGACCTTCAGCTTCAGCACTAGTCCTTCTGATGAGTATTCAGGGTTGATTTCCTTTCAGATTGACTGGTTTGATCTCCTTGCAGCCCAAGGGACTGGTGTCCAGCACCACAGTTTGAAGGCATCAGTTCTTCAGTGCTCAGCCTTTTTTATTGTCAGCTCTTACATCTGTACATGACTACTGGAAAAACCATAGCTTTGACTATATGGACATTTGTCCACAAAATTATGTCTTTGCTTTTTAGTAGATTGTCTAATTTTGACATAGCTCTTCTTCCAAGGATCAAGCATCTTCTAATTCTGTGACTGTAGTCACTGTCCACACTGATTTTGGAGCCTAAGAAAAGGAAATCTAATGCTGNCTACTGGAAAAACCATAGCTTTGACTATATGGACATTTGTCCACAAAATTATGTCTTTGCTTTTTAGTAGATTGTCTAATTTTGACATAGCTGTTCTTCCAAGGATCAAGCATCTTCTAATTCTGTGACTGTAGTCACTGTCCACACTGATTTTGGAGCCTAAGAAAAGGAAATCTAATGCTGTTTCCATGTTTTCCCTATCTATTTGCTATGAAGTGAAGGACTAGATGCCATGATCTTTGTTTTTTAAATGCTGAGTTTTAGGCCAGGTTTTTCACTTTCCTCTTTCACCTTCATCAAGAGGCTGTTTAGTTTCTCTTCAGTTTCTGCTGTTAAAGTGTTATCATCTTCATATCTGAGGTTCTTGATATTTTTCCTGGCAGTCTTGATTCCAGCTGTGATTTATGGAGCCTGGCATTTTACATCCCTTATTATACACAGCCAACTCTTTCTGTCTTTCTCTTTAATTCTCCCATTTAAAATTAATGCTAAATTAAACTTTCAAACTATTCTATGTATAGCCTTGGGTACCTGAACTTGCTGGAGAAAAGCTACTAGTCTCAGCTCTACTGCACATTCCAGAATCAGGCACCCTCCATTCTGCCAGGTGACTCCTGTCTTCTCCTCTTTCCATGAGCTTTCAAAATCCTCCCACAACCAATCCTCTGAAGCAACCACCTTCCTTTCAGTCCACTGAGAAAATTGTTTCATATTCCATAAACTGCCATCTTGCTCTCTCTCCAGCTATCTGCATCTTTCATCATACACTTTGTGTTGCCCTGTGTTACTGGACATGCGCTGTGTATATTCCCTGCAAAATCAGTTCCTCTACTTGTACACGAGACCTTATAACTTCTCACCTGTGTCAAGGAATTGATCCTACAGTTTTCCCATCTCTGTGCTGTATCATAAGCTGCCTTCTCTGCTGAATCATTTCCATCAATGTCATATTTGCTTATAGACTGTTTTAGCTTTTACATGAGAGAAAAAACCGTTTTCCTTTAAATCTATGTTTTCCTCTAACTACCATCTGGTTACTTTGTCCACCTAACAACAAATTAGCTTTAAAGTTTTGTCTAGACTTGTGTTCTCCAGTTTTTATATCCTCAGGTTTCTTAACCCAGGCTTTGACTTTTTTCACTTACCAATGAAATAATCTATGATGGTTATCAGTGACTGCCATGTTGCTTTATCCAGTGGTCAATTGTCTGTCATCTTACTTGATTTCTCACACAATTATATGCACAATTATTTCTCACACAGTTCTCTCCTCTTGGAAATGCTTTCTTTACTTGGTCCTAGGGCCCTTTCCTCGGAAAAGGCAATGGCACCCCACTCCAGTACTCTTGCCTGGAAAATCCCATGGAAGGAAGAGCCTGGTAGGCTGCAGACCAGGTGGTCGCGAAGAGTCAGACACGATTGAACGACTTCACTTTCACTTTTCACTTTCCTGCATTGGAGAAGGAAATGGCAACCCACTCCAGTGTTGTTGCCTGGAGAATCCAAGGGACAGGGGAACCTGGTGGGCTCCCGTCCATGGGGTCGCACAGAGTTGGACACGACTGAAGCGACTTAGCAGCAGCAGCAGGGTCCTTTTCTATCTTGATTTATTCTTTATTCTCTCTCAGTTCTCTTTGCTGGATCATGATGGTCTCACATTTCCAAAGTTTCAACCCAGACTGAGTGATCGAACCTAGTGATCTTCTCTGTTCCCTCTATGACGTCATTATCTGTTCACTGTATAGCATCAGTCTCAAGATTTTGTATACAGTCACCCCCCACCTTAAGACTGTCAAATGTATTTCCCCAGCCTAGAATTGTCTTGATCTCTAGACTCAGAAGCCTATTTAATAGTTCCACTTACATATGTATATTAGACACAAGAACTAAACAGAAAAAAACAAAGTCCTAACTTTTTTATATTAAAATCAATGATCTCATAATATTTACTGATCTCAGTAAATGGCAGTCCTATCCTTTGAGTTGTTCAGGATAAAGATCCTTAGTGAAACTTTTCTTTTTTCTCTTTACAGTTCACATCCAACTAATTAGCAAATTCTACCAGTTTTACCTTAGCTGCCCCTTTCCCCCTGCACTGCAAACTCCACAGTCACTAACCCAATCCAAGCAACTGTAATTTCTCAGCTGGGGTTTTGTAAAATTTTCTCATCTATAAATGACCTCCTTGCTTCTATTATTGCCACCCATATGCCAGTCTATTCTCAGTACAGAAGCCAAAGTTACTCTTGGAATGTAAATCAATGGTGTCAATTTGATTTACATTGGGCACAATGGCCTCTGTTTCTTCCTTGAACAACCAATGTTTCCAACTCAGTGTCTTTACACTTGCTGGTCCCTCTTTTTGATGGCTCTCCATGATCACTCTACATGGTTATATTGCAGACATACTAATATGCCTGATGAGTTCGTTCTGGGAGAGACGAACTCATAGCATTACTTCAGAAGGTATGTGTGTTTATTAACCTTCTAAAAGAAAAACTACTCAATCCAGAATCACAGTTTGCTCTAAAATGTCACAAATGCGATTATATTTCTGGGCTTCTCTTGTAGCTCAGTTGGTAAAGAACCTGCCTGCAATGCAGGAGACCCAGGTTTGATTCCTGAGTCTGGAAAATCCCCTGGAGAAGGAAATAGCAACCCACTCCAGTATTCATGCCTGGAAAATGCCATGGACAGAGGGAGTTGGACATGACTTAATGACTAAACCACCATAATGATTACATATCTACTGCCTTGTATATTTTACTTTACAGAGCATTTAAGTTTTATTTTTTCATCCAAAGATAGGTTTTATTAAAGACTCTACTTCAAATTTCTGAAGACTAATATAGAACCTAACCTCTAGTGAAATGTAATTCTCCTGGGTTTTATCTAGATCCTTAATCACAACCCTCAAATAGTTATTATAGCGCTCTTTATCAGAAGAGAAAACTGAGACTCAAAATTGTATAAGTAGTTGAGAATGATAGAGATTGAAGAAGAAAACTATAGTTAAAAACAAGGCAAAACTTGTTCCAAAGTCTATGTTCCTTTCATTGCTAAAAGCTATTTTTGAAACAATTATGGAGAATCTGCAATAAGTATCAATTTCTTCTTAGTAGGTAAATTTTAGTCTAAAATCTGTTAATCATGCATTTTCAAAGATGTTGAAGCCATCACAGTCAGCAATAAGTGTATTTTAAAACTTGTGAATTTCTTGTGTGAACAATGTGAGGCCTTCATTGGCAGACACCAGTTTGTTTTTATGTCTGTATACCCAGCACCTAGGAGTATTTTGGTAAAAGATTTTGTAAAGGAATGAAAGATATTTACAGTGCCAATGTAGGTAAGATACTGGCCTTATTCTCAAGGGACATATAAGCTTATTGATAAAAATAAATCTTTCATTTCAGTGTAAGCAATTAGTTTTCCTGTCATGTGGACTCCTGACCTTGTCTGAATTTGCATGCCATGTTAACATGATCATTAAAACAATATCTACAGTTAATGTGCTTTATTTTACTTATTCTTTTGAAAGACTTCATGATTGATGTATTTATGGACATATTCCATATATTGAGATAAATTCTACCCTGAAATTGCTAGTGATTATGTTAGGCGAATATTTTTAAAGTTGAGTTTGTCTTTATATGGACACTCTGTGTTTTAATGTCCTAGACATGCTTATAAAACTGTTAGCATAATGCCATTCATATCAATTTGTTTGTGACAAATTGAGCCAAGATTAAATTCTAAATTACATTATTTTCTACTTTTCAGATGGAAATAAATATGGGAAATTAGTGTCCTCTGCTCAGGTTTACTCTGGTATTTATCTTAGAAATTTAGTGTCACACTTTACCTGCCCATTTCCATTTCTCCTTATGAGACTCTCTATGGCATTGAGAGCACTTGATTACAGATGTATAACAAGGCAAAGCACACCAACTATTCTTGAAATTTCTAGTTTTACTTTCAGAGAGAGTAATATCATAACAAGCAAATTAAAGAGCCATGAAAAAGTAAGGAAAACAAGCTTATGTCAAAGAAATAAATGGTAGCAATTGAAAATGAGCCACCTGTTTCTCATTAAGCAAACAAGTGATGTGGTGTATAATTCAGTGGCTGAAAAATATATCTTACATCCAGAACCTTTTTTAATACTAGAATTCTAGGCTGTTGAAAATGATAGCAAGGGAACAGTGTACCCTAATAGTCTCTTACAGGATCTTCAGTATAATGCAGAGGGATCCTTAGAAACAGAAGTCTTTTGTCGCAGGATTGTAGACAGTGCTTCTATTTTAATCCTGGAGTTAGCAGAAAAGGAAGTCAGGAGCAGCTGCAATTAATAGACGTCATGTCTTTTATACCTATGCTAGAGAAGTTGTTCTCAAACTTGAGCATTCCTTAGAATCACAGGAAAGCCTTATGGATGCAAAAACACTGTTGGTTCCATCCTCAGATTTCTGGTTCAGTAGATTTGACGGGGTCATTGTTTAGTCGCTCAGTCATGTTTTACTCTTTGCAATCTTATGGACTATAGCCCACTGGGCTCCTCTGTCCATGGGGATTCTCTAGGCAAGAGTACCGGAGTGCATTGTCATGCCCTCCTCTAGGTGATTTTTTCAGCCCAGAGATCGAACCTGCATCTCCTATGTTGCCAGGCAGATTATTTTTTTTTAATTTTTATTTTTGCTTTATGTTACTTTATAATACTGTATTGGTTTTGCCATACATTGACATGAATCTGCCATGGGTGTACATGAGTTCCCAATCCTGAATTCCCCGCCACCTCCCACTCCATATCATCTCTCTGGATCATCCTCGTGCACCAGCCCCAAGCATCCTGTATCCTGTATCGAACATAGACTNGCATGGTAGTAATTGTCAGATTTTTTAGTTATGCTCTGCTAATCAGGATGGAGATGTAAAAAACAACCAAAAAAGCTAAAATAAAATATAAATATAAATGAAAGAGAAAAAGAAATAGAAATTTAATTACAGCTGACTTTTCAGTGCTTCTCATACTTGAGAATAAATTTCTTCTAGCTTTCCAGCTGTGAAGGCAGCCATTGTTCTCAGGGGAGCTAATTATTCTAAGAAGCTTGCCTTCCTGGTGGGCTGTAATAAGCACAGTTCATTGCAGAACTTTACCAGTGTGTGTCAAAGACCCACAACTGTGTGGGGCCGGTGCTAGGGGCATGCCATACAAAACTATGTAGCAGCAGTAAACACATACNCAGCCATTGTTCTCAGGGGAGCTAATTATTCTAAGAAGCTTGCCTTCCTGGTGGGCTGTAATAAGCACAGTTCATTGCAGAACTTTACCAGTGTGTGTCAAAGACCCACAACTGTGTGGGGCCGGTGCTAGGGGCATGCCATACAAAACCCTGTAGCAGCAGTAAACACATACACCATTACTAGGAAACTGCTGGAATAATACAGAGGCCTCAGGAATGGGAAGTTATGGTTCCATTAACGCTGAACTGTAGGGGTCAAAGAGCTAATGAAGGGGGCTAAAGGGCTAATGATCCCACCTATGATAAACACTATTTACCATGTAGTCGTGAGCAGACTTCTATGTTAGCAGGAGTCTCATGGAGGGGACTGTGTTAGCCATCTGCTCACTGAGCTAGCTGCCATTTTTTCTACTTGCTTGGTTACTAGAAACAGTGACCTAAAAGGCAATGCAAAGGCAGAAAATTACATGCTAGGAGGGGATTTACAAAAGAAGCAATGAAGTAGATGCAACATATAAAACTTTGCTTTTAGTTTTACAGTATAGTTTTATAAAAGAGTGCTTGTTTAATAGACATAAATTTCTGAAGCATTCACCTGTTGACTTTATTTCTCAAATGTGACCTTGTGATCAAGGGTTTTTAGGTCTTCATGGTGCCAAACTTTGAATATAGCCACAAGAGTCAAAGATAAAGGCATTTAAGTGACAGTTACTGTGAATGGACTTTCAAGTCTCTCCAGTGAAATAAAATGGATATATGAATTGGACACACCCAAATGAGCAGCCTGAGATTTTTCTATAAATTCCCATACATTTGCTTTTATAGTGAACTTTCATTTTGGTTACTTTTGTCCTTGGGATAAAATAGGTATCAGTGAATATGGAGAAAATGGTAATGTTTTGGTGCCACAGTAAAGAACGTTTTCCAAGAAGAATTTTTGAATAATTCTTTTTGTTGTGACTCATATCTCTTTCTTCCCTCTTCCAAATGATTGTCAAAAATAACTCTGTCTACAGACAAATTTGGCTCTTTATAATGTTTTTGCCAAATAAAGTTCTGTCTGTAATACTCCAACTATAAGCAATAGAATTAAAAGAAAACTATCCAAAATTTATAATCAGCATAACACATCAAAATCCTGGAAGTTTCTTTCAGATTACCAATTTTGCTGTGCTTAGCTGTGGATGTAAAGATGATTGCTACTTTAGTTGTACCGAAACAGCTACACTCCAAAGGAGGATTCTTTGAAATTTTCCACTGCCAATTCCATGAGTGAGTTTCATAATGACCTTATGGAAACAGGCTGCTTTTCAACACATCCCTGTCGCTTCAATTGAGCAAAGTTGGCCAGCTGTAACAAATAGCACAGCAGTTTTCTTTTCCGGTATCCAATTCAGATCCATTTCATCTCACTTGGGAGGAAACTGTGATTTAGTCTTAGGATTTATGGCATGAAAGCAGATGTACTACTCAAAGTCCATGGAACTGAAGACAACAAAAACATCCTCACAGTTTATGGAATAAAGCAAACTCTTTATAAAAATGAAAGTAATTCTTTTACAGAACCTGGTAAAAAAGGAGAACCTTTGGCTTCAAAAATAACAATAAAAAGAGCAAGAACAAGTACACACAGAAAATTTGCTCTTTTAAGGAAATAAAAGCAAATCCATAATGGAATATAGGAGAAAACAAACACTTGTGTAGAACCAAGTAACCAATGAACAGATTTTGGTCCTCTGATATTTAAATTCTCTCAGAACATGATTCTGTCAACCTAATTAAATTGTAGAGAACAAAGTATAGTATGCAATATCATGAAAAATTATATTATAAAATTGTATATTTTGGAAATCTTAGGCTAAATTCATAGACTTGAAATCAATAGACATTTATTAAAATAGTAAATGGTCGATTGATGATCTTTTAGAAACTTCATAAAACATGAAAGCATATATTTAATTTTAGATAATCAGCTATTTAGGTTATTTTTTAACTTATTTTATGTTGGAGCATAGCTGATTGGGAATGTTGTGTTAGTTTCAGGTGGACAGTAAAGGGACTCAGCCGTGCATATACATGTACCCATTCTCACCCAAACTCCCCTCCCATCCAGACTGCCGCATAACATTGAGCAGAGTTCCCTGTCATATACAGTGGGTCTTTGGTGCTTATCCATTTTTAATATAGCAGTTTGTACATGTCAATCTCAAACTCCTTAACTATCCCTCCTCCTACCTTGTTCCCTGCCCCCCCAAACCATAAGTTCACTCTTTAAGTTTGTTTCTGTTTTGTAAATAAGTTTATTTGTATAATTTTTTAGATTCCACATATAATGATGTCATAAAATATTTGTCATTCTCTGATATACTTAACTAAGTGTGACAGTCTCTAGATCAGACCCTGTTTAGATTTTTAACCAACTCAAAAAATGGCTACATCAGAAAGGGAACTGAACTGGGGATCAGATACACTTAAGTTATAAGCAGTGACCTTGATCTTCATTTTTCTTTCACTATTACTATGACTTTGATAATTTTCTTACTTATACAAATTGGATGAACAGTCTTTGGCAAAGTACATAGAATGCATAAGAATCTAATAAAACTAATATTTTCTTTGAAATACATGTTTTTAAAAAATACATGTTTTTAACAAATAGCTTTAACATTTTTTTTTTAATAATTCTAAGGAAAATATTTGAAGACCATAAAGTCAGATGTGGAAGAATCAGGGCAGAGTCCTCCTTTTCTTGTTGCAGGAATTTGTA
The DNA here is from genome assembly GCA_006410615.1 of Neotragus moschatus. Classification (NCBI taxonomy): domain Eukaryota; kingdom Metazoa; phylum Chordata; class Mammalia; order Artiodactyla; family Bovidae; genus Neotragus; species Neotragus moschatus. The sequence goes on from SJYA01002334.1 coordinate 1,218,395, forward strand.
GACCTTGTGTAATTTTGTTGGAAAATCTCACCTAACCCCAATAACCCCAAATTTAAAGCTAACCTACAGAGTAGCAACTAAATCTTTCCTAGGAGATTGTCGAGGGCCTTTCTCTTGTGTCTGTTTCCAACAAGTATTTTTTTGTTTGTTTAAACTTGTGTGCAGAATGGCTGGAGCTTTGTGGTTTCCATTTCTGAAATCTTTGCTCCCTATTCTCAGAATAGCTCTATGCCCTAAAACTCTAGAAAACCAGTCCCCTACTGAATGCTTCCTCAGACTTTCTTATCTTTTGTACATCAGCTAATAAGAAGTTATTTGTTTCTGCTAGTCTTTGGATTTAGTTCAGTGTATTATGAAGAGAAACAAAAGGAGGAGGCAGTGGTACAGGAGAAAAAGAGAAATAGAATATAACAACTGCTGCTGCTAAGTCCCTTCAGTTGTGTCCGACTCTGTGCGACCCCGTAGACGGCAGCCCACCAGGCTCCCCCATCCCTGGGATTCTCCAGGCAAGAACACTAGAGTGGGTTGCCATTCCCTTCTCCAATGTATGAAAGTGAAAAGTGAAAGTGAAGTCGCTCAGTCATGTCCGACTCTTCACGACCCCATGGTCTGCAGCCGACCAGGCTCCTCCACTCATGGGATTTTCCAGGCAAGAGTACTGGATGGAAGGGGTGTCATTGTCTTCCCTGAGAATATAACTAGATTTTTCAAAAATGTAAAATGTCTCATTAAGATTCTTAAATATTGAGTTTATTGTACCTTAGGATGTTGGTAGATCAAATATGAATCTGTAGATATTTATGATGTTATAGGTGTGTTTTTGAAATGGTACCAGTACTTAGTTAGTTGGTACCATTTTGCCAACTAAAATTCAGTTTAAATAACTTATACTACTTAAAGTTGTAAAACTATCTAAAATCTATTATGTGACTTAAGTCCTCTGTCCATGGGATTTTCCCAGAAGGAATACTGGAATGGGTTGCCAAGCCCTCTTCCAGGGGATCTTCCTGACTCAAGGATCAAACCCATGTCTCCTGCCTTGCAGGTGGATTCTCCACCTCTGAACCACCTGTGGAGCCCACACAAGAGGTGTTATTTGACTTAAGTGTTCTTGTCTGTAAGATGGGGATAAATATTAGCTACTCCATAATGTGAAAATTAAAAATGAAAATATATCATACCTTGCACTGTCCCTGGTTCATGACAACATGTTTCTTTCCCTGTTTTTTTTTTTTTAATAAATAAGTGAATTTTTGAATTTTCTAATTTTCATGATTAGAGCTATGGGAGATTGCTATATATAATAATTCACTCTTTCTATGCAAAGACTATGAAGACAACATGGGGAAGAACTGTAGGGCTTGGACATGTAGTGACATAAAACTTTGTATCATCCACTGAGATGCTGATCACTGCAGTCTAACCCTGTCCATTCTGACTGATATAATCATGGCACTCTGTTATGTTCCTTAGTGACTTTACAAACTTTGAAAAAGGAAAATTTCTACTATTAATGTGGTACACTGTTGTTGCTGCCCAGGGACTAAGTCGTGTCCAACTCTTTGTGACCCCATGGACTACAGCACTTCAGACTTCTCTGTCCTTCACTGTGATTTCCCAGAGTTTGCTCAGGTTCATGTCTATTGAGTCAGTGATGCTATTTAACTGCTCATCCTCTGCCACTCCCTACTTCTTTTGCCTTCAGTCTTTTCCAGTATCAAGATCTTTTCCAATTAATTGGCTCTTCACTTCATGTGACCAAAGTATTGTAGCTTCAGCTTCAGCATCAGTCTTTCCAATGAATATTCAGAGTTGATTTCCTTTAGGATTGACTGGTCTGATCTCTTTGCTGTCCAAGGGACTCTCAAAAGTCTTCTCCAGTGTCATAATTTGAAAGCATCAATTCTTCATTGTTCAGCCTTCTTAATGATCCAACTCTCGCATTCATACATGACTACTTAAAAAATGAGTGCATATTTACTATGTGTTGGCTTCTGTTCTAAACCCTTTTTTTTTTACTGAAAAAAATCTTCCTCTTTGCCAGACATCTGATTGGGAATCATTTAACTATGGGTTAATTGAATAAGAACTTAGAGGAGCATATATTTGGGTTTTTAAATATTAATTCCATTGGGGGATATAATCATGGGCAAGGGTTTATGTTTAAATCAGGGCCATCCTTTCTGGTTTAGTTTGAATTCATTGTGTACATTCTGATGAATGCTTTTAGATAATCTGGCAGAGAACAGAAGATATTTTCTTTCTTGGTCCATGTTGCATTATGGCCTTAAAGTTCATTAATACTGAGACTAATGAAATATTCATTAATATTTCAGAGACTTATGAGAGCTAAAACAGAATACCAGTCCTCACTGCTCCCAGAAGAAAAAATAAAAGGACAATGATAGTTTTAAAAGTTATCTTTTAAAGCAGGCAGATGGTGACTACTTGGGTCACCTTTCAGTATTTTCCTCTTAAGAGGATCATTGTATCAGATGACCTGAAGCTTAACTCTTAAGACCAATGAATTAATGGCACCCCACTTCAGTACTCTTGCCTGGAGAATCCCATGGACGGAGGAGCCTGGTGGGCTGCAGTCCATGAGGTTGCAAAGAGTTTGACATGACTGAGAGACTTCACTTTGACTTTTCACTTTCATGCATTGGAGAAGGAAATGGCAACCCACTCCAGTGTTCTTGCCTGGAGAATCCCAGGGATGGGGGAGCCTGGTGGGTTGCCATCTATAGGGTCACACAGAGTCAGACACGACTGAAGCGACTTAGCAGCAACAGCAGCAAAGCTGCATTATTTACAAGGATATAGACCCTTTCTCTTCTCACACTTTTGAAAGCACAGTAACCTGTTTGGCAAAAAGATCATGAAGAACATCTTTCAGCCACATAGCACTCGAGGCTGGCATTGCTTTATTGAGAAGAGACAGTGTCCACCTTTGGTGATCAGAACACGCAGCATGGACATTGTCCAAGGTTTCCATCTGGGTTTCCTAGAGAGTAATGTAACCATTAGAGAGAAGGATGGTGAGAAAGGCAGGGGGTTCGTTTGAAAGTGAGGAGAGGAGTGAATGTAATTAAACTTCATACCTGCATGTGTTAGAAATCTCTTTGGCACACTGGTGGGTGCATTCAACAAGGACTGGGTATTAGACATCTCATTTCAAACTCCTGATGGAAAGTGATATATAGGGTACAGCATAAAAGACAATTAGGGAAGACTTGTCACTTTCTACTCTTTTCTTTTAATATTTAAGAGTATGTTTTCACAAACATGGTTAGCAAAGCTGAGGATATGACATTCCCCCTTCCAAAGAAATGAATTCTTATTTACATGGAACTTATACTCTGGTGAGAAGAGAGAGAATAAGCAAACAAAAAATAATAGTAATAATTATTGTGAAGAAAATATGGCCAGTTAAAAGGGATAGAAAGAGGTAAATAATACTGTTTTATGTAGAGATTCAAAGAAGGCCACTGTGCTGAAAAAATTGTGAGTAGAGTTGGAAGGGAGCAAGGAAGTTTTATGGGTACCTGGGAAAACATGCTATGAAGTTAATGATGATAAGAACACAGGCTTTTAGGTGAGAATTAATGTATTACTTTAAGGCAACCAAAAACATGAATTTGGAACTTGAAAAGGATAAATAAAGGTTAATATGTAGATTTAGCATCAGGTTCCCTAAAAAATTATATTGTTAATTCATGTTAGTTGTTAAACACTATTAAATGACTATATGAGAGTCATCAATTTATATGTGAGAATACAAAATAAGATAAGAATGATACTCTGCTAATGGGAGAATCCAAATTGGTAACTGTTATTAACTATAATGCAGAGTAAAAATCATGATGATAGGTATATGCACAGCATTTTGAGATAATTATAGGATACTGACATGGACAGGCATGGATGAGGGAAGATTCTTGGTTAAGGTTTTAAAGGAGAAGTGGAGTTGATGGCGTCTGTGAGGTAAGAGGAGAATGTCAGGATATCTGCACAAGGCTAATTTCAATTTAATTTTTACCAGAGGGTTAACTATAAAACAGAGAGTGGCATAAAGTGATGCTTCAGAGAATAGATGCTACCTTGATGATGGGTATCCTTGTATTAAGAAAATAGCTAATTCAACCTGCAGGTCAGTAAGGATCCTCTCAGTTCAGTTCAGTCACTCAGTAATGTCTGACTCTTTGGACCCCATGGACTACAGCATGCTAGGCTTCCCTGTCTATCACCAACTCCCGGAGCTTATTCAAACTCATGTCCATGGAGTCGGTGATGCCATCCAACCATCTCATCCTCTGTCATCCCCTTCTCTTGCTTTCCATCTTTCCCACCATCAGGATCTTTTCCATTGAATCAGTTCTTCACATCAGGTGGCCAAAGTATTGGAGTTTCAGCTTCAGCATCAGTCCTTCCAATGAATATTCAGGACTGATTTCCTTTAGGACTGACTGGTTGTATCACCTTGCAGTGTAAGCAGCTCTCAAGAGTCTTCTCCAACAGCGCAGTTCAAAACCATCAATTTTTCAGTGTTCAGCTTTCTTTATGGCTCAACTCTCACATACATACATGACTACTGGAAAGACCATAGTCTTGACAAGGTGACCTTTGTCAACAAAAGTAATGTCTGTACTTTTTAATATGCTGTCTAGGTTTGTCATAACTTTTCTTCTAAGGAGCAAATTTCTTTTAATTTCATGCCTGCAGTCAACATCTGCAGTGATTTTGGAGTCCAAGAAAATAAAGAGTTTTTATGTCTTATACCAACAACAGAAGAGATGACTCTACACAGAGACATCACCAGATGGTCAATACTGAAATCAGATTGATGATATTCTTTGCAGCCAAAGATGGAAAGCTCTAAACAGTCAGCAAGAACCAGACCGGGAGCTGACTGTGGCTCAGATCATGAACTCCTTATTGCAAAATTCAGTCTTAATTTGAAGTAGGGAAAACCACTAGACCATTCAGGTATGACCTAAATCAAATCCTTTACAATTATACAGTGGAAGTGACAAACAGATTCAAGGGACTAGATGTGATAGACTGCCTGAAGAAAAATGGGTGGAAGTTCGTGACATTGTACAGGACGCAGTGATCAGGACTATCCCCAATAAAAGGAAATGCGAAAAGGCAAAATGATTGTCTGAAGAGGGCTTACAAATAGCTAAGAAAAAAAGAGAAGTTAAAGGCAAAGGAGAAAAGGAAAGATATACCCATTTGAATGCAGAGTTCCAAAGAAGAGCAAGGAGAGATGAGAAAGCCTTCCTCAGTGATCAATGCAAAGAAATAGAGGAAAACAATAGAATGCGAAAGACTGGAGATCTCTTCAAGAAAATTAGNCAAACCCAAAAATGTATATAAGATACAAAGTAAGGAGGACAGAGGGCAAAGGCATAGTATCGAGAAACCCGGGCACTGAAATATGTGGAGAAAAATAGAACCTGAAGCAATATTCATAAAAAATGTGCCATGGACAGAGTAGCCTGATAGGCTGCAGTCCATGGGGTCCCTGAGGGTCGGACACAACTGAGTGACTTCACTTTCATTTTTCACTTTCCTGCATTGGAAAAGGAAATGGCAACCCACTCCAGTGTTCTTGCCTGGGGAATCCCAGGGACGGGGGAGCCTGGTGGGTTGCCGTCTATGGGGTCGCACAGAGTCGGACATGACTGAAGTGACTTAGCAGCAGCAGCGGCAGGAAAAGAAAGAGGAATTAGTGAGAACATTCCAGCCGGAGGAAATATGTTGCAAGCAGATGTTTTTCAGTCAATTCTAACAAATAGTGCTGAAAGATCAAAATCTTACAAAGACTGAGAAGTGGTCATTGTATTGTGTTGGCCAAAAAGTTCATTCCTAATTTCCATAAGATGTTAAGGAAAAAAAAAACAACAAAAACAAAATGAACTTTTTGGCCAACTTTTATTCACAAACTCTAAGGTCATTAGCAGCACTGAGAGAAAAAGCTTGAGCAAGCTTGTAGGGTGGAACAAGGTAGTACTGCACTGAGGAATGAAGAAAGTGTGAAATCTGAACAGATTTGGTGATAAAAGGCTGGATAGCAATCTTTTGTCTACCTCTCCCTATTGTGAAATCCACTTTTATCTGCAATGTTAGGGAGGCTCATTTTGGGGCCACAGCTCTAATCACAGTATCCTAATAGAAGAGATTGGTTTTCTTAGTACTTGATGGCAGCCAACACACAGGCCATGGTCCAGGTTCAGGGAACTGATGCAAATGACACCAAAGAAAGGATGTTTAAAAATGCATTTCACCAAGAGGAATAAAGCATTCAACCTTGGCCAAGAGAGCAGTCTAGTCAGAGTGGTCATGAGGAGCATAGCTGACGTGCTGGACAAGTGATGTCTGCTATTTATTTTATAGGGCCTCTAACTTTTCTCAATTCCGAAAGCTCCCCATTTTTCCCCAAGACTTCTTAAATTCTAGCTGTTTATGCAAAATTATCTCTATTGCTTACAAACAGAAACTCTGACCTTCTGAAACAACTGTTACAGGAAGTTTAAGAATAAGAGAGATGATGATGATATACTAAGAATTGTGAAACATTTTATTATTGTTTTTAGCTATTAATGGAAATTGTGTTCTCATAGAACAGAGAATAGTGAAGAATTATACCTCCTGTGATGATGCAGTAGAGTCTATGGAAAGCATTGGTAGAAGAATTAACCCTTAAGTGGAGAAGGATTTGTTGCATGGATGTTTTAGACTAGAGAACATGAGATAACTATAGGCTTGGATGAGTAGAACTTAGGTTTTCTGATCTGGGCAAGTAGGAAGATTTGGTGGATATTCTCATCTTCTGTGTGAGGTAAGAGATAGGATTTGGCTTGAGGAATGATGGAGAAAAGTTTTAAACAGACTACAGAGAATTGATAAGGAAGATACTAAAGACAACTACCCAGATTGCCTCAAGAATTTTGAGAACCTTCAAAAGTTACAAACAGACTTGGGTTTGGCCCCAGGACACATAATCCTGTGTCTTTCTATAATTTTACAGACATCTAACAGCACATGAATAAAGACAAGCTTTAAGATCTGGTATCTGGGTTTCTTTTGTATCATTTATAGATTTTCAATTCATTTAAAATTATGTATGTAAAAAATGAATTTTGAAATATTTTCACCATGTTGATGAAATGTTATAGATAAATATTATACCTATCTTTCCCTATAATTCTAAATATTAAGTTACTTTTATCTATCAAAAAATCCAGATAATAATTCTTAAAACAGATTATATTAACTGCTGTATCAGAGCTTCTCAGGATTTCAGACTGGTTATTGCTACTCGGCTTTTTGTTTGTTTGTTTGTTTTCTTTTAGAGTAACATAGCTTCCCTCCCTTTTAAAATTAAGGAAAATAAACTGTAGAATTTCTCAAGTCCTATAGGGCTCTCTCACTTGATAAATGGTAAAGAATTTACCTGCAGTCTAGGAGACCTGAGTTTAATCCCTGGATTGGGAAGATTAATCCCATGGAGAAGGGAATGGCTATCCACTACAGTGGATGGGGTTGCTACAGTCCATGGAGTTGCAAAGAGTTAAACACAACTGAGCAACTTTCACACATATACGGATCTCTCACTTGATAAACTATTTTAACATAGATATTTATTCATTTTTTAAACAGTGATTAAATCAGTATTTATTCTGACAATGATTATTCCCTTGAACTAATAAATATATCTAGCAGGATTCACTATCTAAATTTATTCCATGCAAAATGTAAGCAAGTAGAGTTTGTTGCATAATGAAATAAGGCCTAAGGGCTTGAGTTTAGTAGTTTATTTTACCATTGAATCAATATTCAACTTGAGGCATTTTTTCAGCTTTTGATAAATTTCCTAATCCATAAAATGGAGTGGTTAAGACTGATTTGCTTTAGAGTTTTTCTGAATAACTGCTAAGAAAATGTTATGGGACAGTTTTTAATTATAATGTTGACTGTTGTGTGGCAGGTGTCTAAAAGCTAAATTAACTAAAATCTTCAATAATACATAGCATAAACACTTGGTATTTAGGAGAAAATATAACTGATATTTTTCTTTAGTGTTTAATGTCATTAATTTGTTGATCAATTCAGAATTAATGACTGAAGATATTTGACCAAGTATTTGGTTTAATAATAAGTATATAATGTTTGAAGAAACATAAATTCCCTCTCTCCCATTACAAGAATCACTTCAGTTTAATTTGTTGTTCAGTTGCTAAGTTGTGTCCAACTCTTTGTGACCCCATGGACTACAGCATGCCAGGCTTCCCTGTCCTTCACTATCTCCCAGGGTTGGCTCAAATTCACATTCAGTGAGTCACTAATGCTATCCAACCATTAAAAAAAATTAATTGAAGGATAATTGCTTTGCAAAACTTTGTGATTTTCTGTCATACATCAACAAGAATCAGCCATAGTAATACACATAGTATTACACATAGTAATACACATTACTTTGCCAACAAAGGTCCGTCTAGTCAAGGCTATGGTTTTTCCAGCAGTCACGTATGGATGTGAGAGTTGGACTGTGAAGAAAGCTGAGCACCAAAGAATTGATGCTTTTGAACTGTGATGTTGGAGAAGACTCTTGAGAGTCCCTTGGACTGCAAGGAGATCCAACCAGTCCATTCTGAAGGAGATCGGTCCTGGGATTTCTTTGGAAGGAATGATGCTCAAGCTGAAGCTCCAGTACTTTGGCCACCTCATGCAAAGAGTTGACTCATTGGAAAAGACTCTGATGCTGGGAGGGCTTGGGGGCAGGAGGAGAAGGGGACAACAGAGGATGAGATGGCTGGATGGCATCACTGACTAGATGGACATGAGTTTGAGTGAACTCCGGGAGTTGGTGATGGATAGGGAGGCCTAGCATGCTGTAATTCATGGGGTCACAAAGAGTCAGACACGACTGAATGACTGAACTGAACTGAAGTGACCTGAAACCCATGTTCTCTCCCTTCCAAATCTCCCTCCCCATCCCACCCTTCAGTCTTTCACAGAGCCCCTGTTTTGAGTTCCCTGAATCATACAGCAAATTATCATTAGCTATCTATTTTACATATGGTATTGTAAATTTCCATGTTACTTTCTCCATACATCTCCCCTTCTCCTTCCTCCCCTCCCCCCATGTCCGTAGTTCTGTTCTCTGTGTCTCTTTCTCCATTGCTGCCCTGAAAATAAATTCATCAGTGCCATCTTTTCAGACTCCATATATATGTGTCAGTATATGATATTTATTTTTCTCTTTCTGACTTCACTTTGTATAATAGCCTCTAGGTTCGTCCACCTCATTAGAACAGATTCAAATGTGTTCCTTTTATGGCTGAGTAGTATTCCACTGTACATATATACAGTGGAATATATATGTACCACAGTTTCTTTATCCATTCATCTGTTGATGGACATGTAGGTTGCTTTCATTTTCTAGCTATTGTAAATAGTGCTGCAATGAACACTGGGGTACATGTACGTTTTTAAATTTTGGTTTCTTCACGGTATATTCCTAAGAGTGAGATTGCTGGGTCGTATGGTGGTTTTATTCCTAGCTTTTTAAGGAATCTCCTTACTATCTTCCATAGTGGCTGTATCAGTTTACATTCCCACCAGCAATGCAAGAGTGTTCCCTTTTCTCCACACCCTCTCCAGCATTTATTGTTTGTAGACTTTTTGATGGTAGCCATTCTGCCTGGTGTGAGTTGGTATCTCATTGTAGTTTTGATTTGCATTTCTCTAATAATGTGATGTTGAGCATCTTTTCATGTACTTGTTAGCCATTTTGGAGAAATGTCTCTTCAGGTTCCTTTCCCACTTTATTGTTGGGTTGTTTGCTTTTATGACATTGTGTTGTATGAGCTGCTTGTATATTTTGGNCCTGGTGTGAGTTGGTATCTCATTGTAGTTTTGATTTGCATTTCTCTAATAATGTGATGTTGAGCATCTTTTCATGTACTTGTTAGCCATTTTGGAGAAATGTCTCTTCAGGTTCCTTTCCCACTTTATTGTTGGGTTGTTTGCTTTTATGACATTGTGTTGTATGAGCTGCTTGTATATTTTGGAAATTAATTTATTTTCAGTTGTTTCCTTGGCTATTATTTTCTCCCATTCTGAGGGTTGTCTATTCACCTTGTTTGTAGTTTCCTTTGCTGTGCAAAAGCTTTTAAATTTAATCAGGTTCCACTTGTCTATTTTGCTTTTATTTCCATTACTCTAAGAGGTGGGTCATAGANAGGCAGGAGGAGAAGGGGCTGACAAAGGATGAGATGGTTGTATGGCACTGATGATCATGAGTTTGAGCAAGCTCTGGGAGTTGGTGATGAACAGCGAACCCTGGCGTGCTGCAGTCCATGGTGTCACAGAGTCGGACATGACTGAGTGACTGAACTGAACTTATAGTTGGTTTACAATGTTGTGTTAGTTTCTGCTGTACAGTAAAGTGAATCAGCTATATGTATACATGTATCTTCTCTTTTCTAAAATTTCCTTCCCATCTAGGTCACCACAGAGCATTAAGTAGAGTTCAGTGTCCTATGTTGTTGTTTCTCTTTAAGGAGCCTGGTAGGCTGCAGTCCATGGGGTCGCTGAGAGTTAGACACGACTCAGTGACTTCACTTTCGCTTTTCACTTTNTGTATCTTCTCTTTTCTAAAATTTCCTTCCCATTTAGGTCACCACAGAGCATTAAGTAGAGTTCAGTGTCCTATGTTGTTTCTCTTTAAGGAGCCTGGTAGCCTGCAGTCCATGGGGTCGCTGAGAGTTAGACCCGACTCAGTGACTTCACTTTCGCTTTTCACTTTTATGCATTGGAGAAGGAAATGGCAACCCACTCCTGTGTTCTTGTCTGGAGAATCCCAGGGACGGGGGAGCCTGGTGGGCCGCCATCTATGGGGTCGCACAGAGTCAGACCCGACTGAAGCGACTTAGCAGCAGCAGCAGCAGCAGTCTATACTTGTCAATCTCAGTCTTCCACTTCATCCAATCCTCTCTCTCTCCTCCTTGGTATCTATACCTTTGATCTTACATCTGTGTTTCCATTTCTACTTTGGAAAATAGGATCATCCATATCATTTTTCTAGATTCCACATACATGCCTTAATATATGATATTTGATTTTCTCTCTCTGACCTGTGTTAATAAGAATAATCAGAGTCCCAAAAGGAGAGGAGATAGTGAGTGAGGTAAGAAAAGAATATCTGAAGTGACACTGGCTGAGAATTTTTGAAAACAGATAAACCTTTTAATTTACTCGTCGAAAAAAACTCAAAGAACCTGAAACAGGATAAAGGAAGGAAAAAAAAAATTTGAACACGTCATGTTTAAATAGCTGAAGCAAAACATAAAACATTAAAAGTAGCCAGAAGAAAGCAGACACACATATACCCTAGAACAGTGATAATAGTAAGTGGGTAGCTTCTCAGCACAGAAGGAGGGGGCCAGAAGACAAGGGAGAAGAGATTGAATGAGGGTCCGGATTGGGAACTCAGGTACACTTATGGCTGATTTATGTCAATGTATGGCAAAATGAGTACAGTATTGTAAAGCAAAACAAACTAAAAAATAAAAATTTAAAATAAATAAATAAATAAATGGAGGAAAAGCCCTGTCCCTCGAAAAGTCCACATCCAATTAGGAGAAGCCACCAGCACCTGCAGAATAGCCACTTCCCTCTGCTTTTGCTTCTGCCGGTGCCTCTTTGTGCATTGTGTTAGTCACTCAGTTGTGTCCGACTCTTTGTGACTCTCTGGACCATAGCCCACCTCTCTCCTCTGTCCATTCACAACAAAATGGTTGCTGGCAAGAGAGCTTTGAAAGTATGGTTTGGAGATAGCAGCCTCCCTAAAATAAAACAGATCACAGAGGAGAAGAAATGAATCATGAGAGAGCACAGGCAAATAGCTGGGGCTGTTCACAGGCTGAGTGGGAGGAATTAGGAATGATCCATGTAGTTACTTTCTTAATGGGTTTTGCTCAATGTTTAGTGGCTGGCAGCCAAATGACATTTTGTATTATTGTGCTGTCAACCTTGCTGTTGTCTGTTTAAGACTGTCAGTTTTTGGAGGAGGTGCCTTGCTGCAGTTTCTGTAGCTACATATTTGGATATCTGTGGAGTATGTCTTACCTCACCTCCAGTCTGGGTTCAGCATACTTGCAGGCAATCATAGAGGTCACGGGTATTGAAATCCGCTTACTGGTTTTTCATGGTTGTTTGCCAGCTGAGTGAGATCATCACAAATATCTCAGGAATGCAAGAAAGTCTTTTATTTTAGCTAATACTGTGCTAAATCCAAATTCATAAGCATTGTAGATAATTATCATACTTTAATCATAGATAGGACATTAGGATATGAATTTTGTTAAGGCTACCGAAATAAATCACTGTTTTTGAAAGGAGTAGATCCAGCCCTTTAGATATTGACCATATTTGTTGCAAGCTCTAGATATATTTATACCTTTTATTTTCCTAATTAAAATAAACTATTTGCTATGTCACAAGTTGACAGCAAAGATTTAAGAGTAGAAATCACTGGTCTGGACTATTAATGTGAACACCAGGAGAAGGATAAGAGGGAAAAGT
>SJYA01002334.1:1231279-1275079 GCA_006410615.1 Neotragus moschatus
CGCTTTTCACTTTTATGCATTGGAGAAGGAAATGGCAACCCACTCCTGTGTTCTTGTCTGGAGAATCCCAGGGACGGGGGAGCCTGGTGGGCCGCCATCTATGGGGTCGCACAGAGTCAGACCCGACTGAAGCGACTTAGCAGCAGCAGCAGCAGCAGTCTATACTTGTCAATCTCAGTCTTCCACTTCATCCAATCCTCTCTCTCTCCTCCTTGGTATCTATACCTTTGATCTTACATCTGTGTTTCCATTTCTACTTTGGAAAATAGGATCATCCATATCATTTTTCTAGATTCCACATACATGCCTTAATATATGATATTTGATTTTCTCTCTCTGACCTGTGTTAATAAGAATAATCAGAGTCCCAAAAGGAGAGGAGATAGTGAGTGAGGTAAGAAAAGAATATCTGAAGTGACACTGGCTGAGAATTTTTGAAAACAGATAAACCTTTTAATTTACTCGTCGAAAAAAACTCAAAGAACCTGAAACAGGATAAAGGAAGGAAAAAAAAAATTTGAACACGTCATGTTTAAATAGCTGAAGCAAAACATAAAACATTAAAAGTAGCCAGAAGAAAGCAGACACACATATACCCTAGAACAGTGATAATAGTAAGTGGGTAGCTTCTCAGCACAGAAGGAGGGGGCCAGAAGACAAGGGAGAAGAGATTGAATGAGGGTCCAGATTGGGAACTCAGGTACACTTATGGCTGATTTATGTCAATGTATGGCAAAATGAGTACAGTATTGTAAAGCAAAACAAACTAAAAAATAAAAATTTAAAATAAATAAATAAATAAATGGAGGAAAAGCCCTGTCCCTCGAAAAGTCCACATCCAATTAGGAGAAGCCACCAGCACCTGCAGAATAGCCACTTCCCTCTGCTTTTGCTTCTGCCGGTGCCTCTTTGTGCATTGTGTTAGTCACTCAGTTGTGTCCGACTCTTTGTGACTCTCTGGACCATAGCCCACCTCTCTCCTCTGTCCATTCACAACAAAATGGTTGCTGGCAAGAGAGCTTTGAAAGTATGGTTTGGAGATAGCAGCCTCCCTAAAATAAAACAGATCACAGAGGAGAAGAAATGAATCATGAGAGAGCACAGGCAAATAGCTGGGGCTGTTCACAGGCTGAGTGGGAGGAATTAGGAATGATCCATGTAGTTACTTTCTTAATGGGTTTTGCTCAATGTTTAGTGGCTGGCAGCCAAATGACATTTTGTATTATTGTGCTGTCAACCTTGCTGTTGTCTGTTTAAGACTGTCAGTTTTTGGAGGAGGTGCCTTGCTGCAGTTTCTGTAGCTACATATTTGGATATCTGTGGAGTATGTCTTACCTCACCTCCAGTCTGGGTTCAGCATACTTGCAGGCAATCATAGAGGTCACGGGTATTGAAATCCGCTTACTGGTTTTTCATGGTTGTCTGCCAGCTGAGTGAGATCATCACAAATATCTCAGGAATGCAAGAAAGTCTTTTATTTTAGCTAATACTGTGCTAAATCCAAATTCATAAGCATTGTAGATAATTATCATACTTTAATCATAGATAGGACATTAGGACATGAATTTTGTTAAGGCTACCGAAATAAATCACTGTTTTTGAAAGGAGTAGATCCAGCCTTTTAGATATTGACCATATTTGTTGCAAGCTCTAGATATATTTATACCTTTTATTTTCCTAATTAAAATAAACTATTTGCTATGTCACAAGTTGACAGCAAAGATTTAAGAGTAGAAATCACTGGTCTGGACTATTAATGTGAACACCAGGAGAAGGATAAGAGGGAAAAGTTGACAAGTGAAATCAAATCCAAGAAAGTTATATGGAATAGTTCTAACTCATTTACAGGCTGCCTCACATTCTGTGAACCTGTGTAATTTTTTTTTTTTTTTTTGAAGACAAGTGGCCATCTAAGTTTGGGATTTAAAGGTTGAAAAACTGACCCTGTGGTTTCAAACTGAATTTAAAGTGGTACCTATGTAATAGCAAATTGAGCAGGTGTTATATCTGAGAGATGTGACAGGTACCTGCCAGATGTAAGAATATTTTACCTCTGTGATCAAGTGAGTCTTACATAATTCTTGTTGTGAAGGCTGTTCTTACTCGAACCACTTATTTTGAAGTTATATAAATTAATTTGCACTAGTGTGTGTGTGTGCTTGGTTGCTCAATCATGTCTGACTCTTTGTGACCTTTTGGACTGTATCCCTCCAAGCTCCACTGTCCATGGGATTTAGTCCTAGTTTAAAGACTTTGCGTGAGTTTAATAAGGTAAAATTACACAATTAAGTAACCAGTTAATGACATAAGGTGATAATAATGTTTACTTTCAAAAATCAATAGAGTGAGGCTTATAAAGGTTATTTAGCCTTACTTGAACCCATAATCTATAGGTAGCTGAATATCAAACTTAATTATAGATTATTTAAAATATGAAGGAAGATGTCAGAGTTAGATACTAAAAATAAATTTCCATGAAGATTTCCATGTTTACTATTTCAGTTCTGTTCAGTTCAGTCACTCAGTTGTGTCCAACTCTTTGCAACCCCATGAACCACAGCATGCCAGGCCTCCCTGTCCATCACCAACTCTCGGAGTTCACTCAGACTCACGCCCATCGAGTCAGTGATGCCATCCAGCCATCTCATCCTCGGTCGTCCCTTTCTCCTCCTGCCCCCAATCCCTCCCAGCATCAGAGTCTTTTCCAATGGGTCAACTCTTCCCATGAGGTGGCCAAAGTACTAGAGCTTCAGCTTTAGTATCATTCCTTCCAAAGAAATCCCAGGGCCAATCTCCTTCATAATGGACTGGTTTACTATTTAGATGAGGCATATCTTGAAATAAAAGGAGAATTTAACAGAACACAAGAAAAGAAGATGGAAACATTGATTCAGCTTTTTGTCTGTCCCTTTCCAGGTCTGATGTTAGGAGACACTTTTGACTGTAAAACTGGTGATAATAAAACTGTCCTACTTATCCAAGAGGGTTGTTTTGATGCCAGAGTCCAACTCCAGCAGCCAGGGATTCAACCTGAAGAGCTGAACAGTGTCAGCGAATGAGACAGCCTTTCATTTTTCTATGGACTGCTGTTTATTCCAAGTTTAAGATTCTCTTTTATACATTTACAAAAACATTAGGCCAGACGTTTGACATTTTCATTTCCTCCTCTCCCAGATTTATTATCTCCATAAATCATTGTTGCTCCTCAAACAGAGTTCCTGCTTCAGTGATTCTCTGGGAATCAGCCTTATCATCTATTATCTACCTCCTCTAATGTGTCCTATAGTTAACTTGTGATTCCATTGTAACTCTTGCTACATTCCTCAGTTTACTACTTATCTTCCTAAATCCTTTCTGCCCCTAACATCCTGAGCTCACTATCTCTTAAAAAGGCTTTTAGCTATAGCCTCTCTAAAAATTCCTAACTTCTATAAGCTATAGTAAAATATGCTAACTTTACAACATTCCTTAAATCTTTAACTTCTAACTGTTTTAATTATTTGTAAGCCCTAAATTCAGTAAACTCCTTTGCCATAAACATTCTTCTCACAAATAGGCTTCAGATAGCAATCCCTCCCATGGCCTCAAACTGTGGCCTATGTGCTCATCCTGGAACACTCTTTTGTAAAAGTCCTTGAACAAATGTCAATGATTAACTTTATGAATTATTTTCTGAGCAATGCTGCAGAAGGCTTTGTGCCTTCCCATGCTCCTCTCAAGAACAATAAGCACCTTAATATTCCTTTTCAGTCAACTCAACTGAGGAGAGGAAAAGACAAGTCAGAATTACAAGGCCTAACTCCTTCATCCTGGGATCTGTGCCTGCGGAATGAAGAGAGGGGGCTGGGGACCATGCCTCCATTTTGTCAGTAATGCCTAATGCGGCTCCCAACATTTTGAAGACCAGATTTTTTTTAAGAGGGATTTAGGTGGAAAAATACAAAGAGAATTGTAATTTCTTGAAAAATAATTAATTTTTTAATTTTAGGTATTAGCACAAATATATTTTTAAGAAAAAATTATTGTAAAGGACAGATAAAAGTTTGAATTTAGAAAAGGTGAACTTTTTGTTGAACCCCCAATAATTAGAAATAATTCAATTGAATAAAATATTTCTGTATGTTTGGGTTTGTCATTGAGATAAATGCTATATATTCCTGGTTACACAGTAGGCCACCTATATTAGATTCACTTAATGATCATTAATTTAATTAAGTTCTGTGCTGAGCTAAGTTGCTTCAGTCTTGTCTGACTCTGTGACTCTATGAGAGTACACCCTGCCAGGCTCTTCTGTCCATAAGGATTCTCTAGGCAAGAATACTGGAGTGGGTTGCCATGCCCTCTTCCAGAGGATCTTCCCAACTCAAGGATCAAACCCTCATCTCTTATATCTCCTGCAGGTGGGTTCTTTACCACTAGCACCACCTGGGAAGCCCTAAATTAAGTCAGAATTTATATTTAAATATATCAGTCACACAAAATACTAAGTCAAAATTGTATGCTTATTATTATTTCACATAATCTTTGAAATTAATTAGATTATTGTGATTTACATATCTGAATATTAGTGCTGAGCATTGTAAAAAATTAAATCATGTGTTATCTAACCAAATTCAGTGGTTTGCTTACTAGGGACTATAGCTTGATTTTCTTTTATATAAGTTACTAATATTTTCATGTGGGAAAAATAAAAAGATCTTGGTAAATCTCTTCATTTTCATAAATGGTAAGTTAAACACTTCGAGCTGATTACTTAATATTCTTAAAAATATATACACCAGGTAGTCATTATCTAACAAAAACAGTAAAGCATGAATCGTGTATGTGATATGAAAAGGAGGTTTATGTATTGAATTTAAACAAAATATAGTACTTCAGTGTTATATCTCTGTGGAGTTATTTAGAAGGTATGTTTCTGTATGATATCGTTAGTGTTTCTTAAAATATCAAAGTGTCTCATAAAGACCCCTGAGTGCTCCCTTCTGCCGCACTTTGGACCCTGGTCATGCAGTTTTTCCTGTGAGCTCTCCAGCATCAGACACCAAAGAGCTGAGAACTTTGCCAGCAACGGTTCTCCAGGACGTTTCCTCTAGGTCAGCCTGCGTCTGTATTGACTGATTACAGTTTACTAAAAAACTGTGAAGAACGTGATAGATCATCCTGTGCATAAGGAATATTAAGCCAGATGATTTTGTAAAAGAACATTTGCAGACATCCTTCTGTCTTCCTCACAATCAAGTTGAACTCAAACAACTTGAAATCGAGAACAAAACTTGAATTGCTAAAGCATGGGGAAGGCTCTCATTTTCTGAGAAACTTTATGTGTAGTCTCTCCTACTTCTAGTTGTAACATACATCTCTGCTTTATTTATTTATTTTTTATCAAAATAAGTCTTAGTTCATTTTACTTTGTGGGTGTAAAAGGTAAAACAATTTACTATACAAAATGCTGGCAAAGTAATTTTTTCTATATGTCACAATTTTATAACAATATATATTATTAAATTCTGATTGAGCACAAATACTGAAATTATAAAACATAGATTAATAAAAATCTATAAGGTGCATCAAAAACTAGCAGAACACTTGCATCACATATGAAAAAAAGCATACTCTCAATATAAAAGAATATATAAAAATATTAAAACTGAAGAAAGACATTAAGCATTTATATTAAAAAATATATATATATGATAAATTCATGACAAGTTATTCAATTTTGCTAATAAACAAAAGCATGCCTGACAAAATTAATACACAGTTTGTATGTTATAAACTGACAAGTAAGACAAGTATTTAAGATGTTTAGCCAGATTTTGAAAAGAGAGTTCAGATATACTCTAGGTATTTCTGCTAGAGGTCAAATTAGTCCAAGTATTCCAGTAGTCTTTATAGGTGAATGTGTAGTGTATCTTAAGTATAAGTAGTTATTTTTGACAAAACCAAAAAATTTCTAGGAACTTATAATAACGAACAGCAAGGAGATCAAGCCGTCAATTCTAAAGGAAATCAACCCCAAATACTCATTGAAACGACTGATGCTGAGGTTCCAATACTTTGCCCACCTGAGGCGAAGAGCTGACTCATTGGAAAAGACCCTGATGCTGGGAAAATTGAAGGCAGAAAGAGAAGGGGACAACAGAGGATAAGATAGTTGGATGGCATCACCGACTTGATGGTCATGAGTTTGAGCAGACTCTGGGAGATAGTGAAGGACAGGGAAGCCTGGCATGCTGCAGCCAATGGGATAGCACAGAGTTGGACACGACTAAGTAACTGAACAACAGCAACACAATATATATTTCATACATGGAGTTACCCCAATTATGGTTTATAACTGTTAAAATGATTATGACACTGTATTTAATGTTTTGGAAAGATGCCTGCTATATATGTTGAATGAAATTACCTCATATGAAGTACGTTCTCATTTTGCAAGTACACATGCCCAGTGAGAACTGTTATTACATTTTAATGTGATTTAGGATGATGTTTTCTTTCTTTGTTATATCTCTCTGTATGGCTTGAATTTCTTTTTATACTGTAATTGCTCACTTGTACAATCAAGAAAAAAGATGAGTTTCAAGAACAAAATGCTGAGAAAATAAATTACTGGATTTACAAGACAGATGAAATGATAGTTTTCATCATCTTTGAGCCAGTACTTCCAAATAAACTGCCATGAAAAAATGTGAATTCTATGGTATTTCTTAGGAAAAGGTAGTAAAAGATTAAGCTTGTTAGAAAGATTCAATATTTGAAGTGGCAGAACTCAATTAGAAGTGTAAAGAGAAAGTTTAATCAAAGGAAAATAAGTTGAATGAACATTGTCAACATTTGAGAATAACCCATATGTAATCTCTGGAGAATATTAGAAGTCCTGTAGGAACTTGAAAACCAGGCAAAGAGCTTTTTGGAATTAGATATTTTATTAGTTTTCTCAGTGGAAACAATTATAGCTCAGTTTTGAATAGAAAGGTAAATTTCATTTGAAAAGAAAGAAAATCCTGANAACATTGTCAACATTTGAGAATAACCCATATGTAATCTCTGGAGAATAATAGAAGTCCTGTAGGAACTTGAAAACCAGGCAAAGAGCTTTTTGGAATTAGATATTTTATTAGTTTTCTCAGTGGAAACAATTATAGCTCAGTTTTGAATAGAAAGGTAAATTTCATTTGAAAAGAAAGAAAATCCTGAGTGTATATATCTTGAGAAATATCTTTCTCTCTGACTTGATCTCACCCACATAGTAACAATGATGACATTCAGGCTTATGATAATTTGAAGGAAAATGATCATTTTCCTCTGATTTTATCATGCTGTGGTCAGGCTGGTCTTCTTTCTGTCACTGGAGCATGTGAATTTTTCCGCTATTCTAGTACATCAGCTATGACTGCTCCCTTACCCAGAAGCACTCCTGGCATAACCTGTGTGTCTAGCTGCCTCACATCTTTTGGGTATCAACTAAAATCTGAACTGCTCAGAAATGTTTTTCTTGACTCTTCTATCTGCTACAATTACCAGCATGTTTTCTAGTAATTTGTGGGCTTCCCTGATGGGTCAGAACATTGTCTTGATTTTTTTCCTTTTAAGTAATTATCACCATCTTTAAGTATTTATCTTTGGAGAAGGGAGTGGCAGTCCACTCCAGTATTCTTGCCTGGAGAATCCCATGGACAGAGGAGCCTGGTGGGCCACAGTCGATGGGGTCACAAAGAGTCGGACATGACTGAGGGACTGACACTAAACTATTTTACTATTAATACTTTATTAATTTAAATTTTCTTCTTGCACACATGCTCACTTACTTAGTTGTGGCCAACACTTTGCGGCCTCATGGACTGTAGCCCGCCAGGCTCTTGTATCCATGGAATTTTTCAGGCAAGGATATTGGAGTGGGTTGCCGTTTCCTCCTCCAGGGTATCTTCCTGCCCCAGGATCAAACCTGTGTCTCCTGCACTGGCAGGTGGATTCTTCACCACTAGTGCCACCTGCGAAGCCTTTCTTCTTGTTGTAGGATTTAAACTTCAAAAGACATTGAAACTTGCTGATTTTGTATATGGTTGTATTTTTAGCAGCTAAATGAGGACCTGGTTAAATGAAAGGCATCAATATGTATTATTGATTGAGTAGAAATTAGACATTGCTAGACTCACTTGGAATTCAATGCACCAAAAACAGTTTAGGCAAAAGTCAAGATCTGGGGAAGGAAGTGACTTATGAATGTCATTATCTTTAGAAAGTGTGCAGTCAGATTGGGGAGACATTCTACAAATCTCTGAAGCTTCTTTGAAGTTGTTTGATATCTGTATACATTTAAGAATTTCTTTAAGAACAAAATGTTTCTGTCAGGTGTGCTGTTTTTAAGTTAAAGAAGCCTAGTCAAGGAAGTAAGATTTAGGCAGAGACACTTGTACNCCAGCTTGTACTTCATCCAGCTCAAAATTTTGCCTGATACACTCTGCATAGATATTAAATAAGCTGTGACAATATACAGCCTTGGTGTACTCCTTTCCAAATTTGCAACCATTCCATTGATCTGTGTCCAGTCCTAACTGCAGCTTCTTGCCTGCATACAGGTTTTCAGGAGATAAGTAAGGTTATCTAGTATTCCTATTTCTTGAAGAATTTTCCACAGTTTGTTGTTATCCACACAGTCAAAGGCTTTAGCATAGTCAGTGAAGCAGAAGTAGATGTTTTTTCTGGAACTCTCTTGCTTTTTCTGTGATCCAGCAGATGTTGGCAATTTGACCTCTGGTTCCTCTGCCTTTTCTAAAGCCAGCTTGAACATCTGGAAGTTCTCGATTCATGTACCATTGAAACCTCACTTGGAGAATTTTGAGCATTACTTTGCTGTGTGTGTGTTAGTCACTCAGTTGGGTCAGACTCTTTATGTCCCCATGGACTGTAGCCTATCAGCCTCCTCTGTCCATGGAATTCTCTGGGCAAGAATACTGGAGTGGGTTGCCATGTCCTTCTCCAGGGGATCTTCCTGACCTAGGAATTGAACCTGGGTCTCCTGTATTGCAGGTAGATTCTTTACCAATTAAGCTGTGAGGGAAACCCATACTTTACTAGCATGTGAAATGAGTACACGTATGCAGTAGTTTGAATGTTCTTTAGCAGTGCCTTTCTTTGGGATTGGAATGAATCTGGCCCTTTCCAGTTCTGTGGCCACTGCTGAGTTTTCAGAATTTTCTGGTATATTGAGTGCAGCACTTTCACAGCATCATCTTCTAGGATTTTAAATAGCTCAGCTGGAATTCCATCACCTCCATTAGCTTTGTTCGTAGTGATGCTTCCTAAGGCCCACTTGACTTTGCATTCCAAGATGTCTGGCTCTAGGTGAGATCACTATCTCACCATTGTGGTTATCTGGGTTATTAAGATTTTTCTTTTTTTGGTATAGTTCTTCTGTGTATTCTTGCCACCTCTTCTTAATATCTTTTGTTTCTGTTAAGTCCATACCATTTCTGTCCTTTATTGAGCCCATCTTTGCATGAAATATTTTCTTGCTATCTCTAATTTTCTTGAAGAGATCTCTAGTCTTTCCCATTCTATTGTTTAACTCTATTTCTTTCCATTGATCACTGAGGAAGGCTTTCTTATCTCTCCTTGCTGTTCTTTGGAACTTTGCTTCTCTGCTTTCCTTTTCTCTTTGGCTTTTCACTTCTCTTCTTTTCTCAGCTATTTGTAAGGCCTCTTCAGACAACTGTTTTGCCTTTTTGCATTTCTTTTTCTTGAGGATGGTTTTAATCACAGCTTCCTGTACAGTGTTGCAAACCTCTGTCCATAGTTCTTCAGGCACTCTGTCTATCAGGTCTAACCCCTTGAATCTATTTGTCCCTCACTTCCATTGTATAATCATAAGGAATTTGATTCAGGTCATACCTGAATGACCTAGTGGTTTTCCCTACTTTCTTCAATTTAAGTCTGATTTTGGCAATAAGGAGTTCATGATTTGAGTCACAGTCAGCTCTCATTCCTGTTTTTGCTGTCTGTATAGAGCTTCTCCATCTTTGGCTGCAAAGAATATAATCAACCTGATTTCAGTATTGACCATCTCATGATGTCCATGTGTAGGGTCATCTCTTATATTGTTGTAGAGGTTGTTTGCTATGATCAGTATTTAAGATAATCCTTTATTTTTCCTTTTAGTTGATTTTAAGATTTTCTCTTTCCTTTTGGTGTAGGACAGTTTCACTCTGACTTATTTAGAAGTCTTTAATCAGTCTGTCTTTTTTTTTTTTTTTCCTTCTCTTGTTGTTTTTGCCTTGCTAGTGATCTTTTGAGCTTCATGGATCTATGGATTCAGCAGTTTACAAAGTGTTTTTCAGCATTTGTCTTTTCACATATTTCCTCTATCCAATTCTCTTACTTCTATAGGGCATTCAAAACATTAGGTCTCCAAATATTTCCAAAGTTATATGCCCTGCTATTTATTGATCTCTGCAACACCAGTAACCAGAGTAATCATGGTTTATTTAATCTGTCTTCTTGTAACTGTGCATTGTTGTTGTTCAGACGCTAAGTCATTTCTGACTTTTTACAACCTCAATGACTGCAGCATGCCAGGGTCCTTTACTATGTCCCAGAGTTTGCTGAAACTCATGTCCTTTGCTTTACAGCATTGGACTTTACTTTCACTACTGGATATATCCACAACTGATTGTCCTTTCCCCTATGGCCCAGCTGATTTATTCTTTCTGGAGACATTAATAACTGCCCTCTGCTGTTCCCCAGAAGCATATTGGACACCTTCCGACCGACCTGGGGGGTCTCACCTTCCCTTGTCATATCTTTCTGCCTTTTCATACTGTTCATGGAATTCTCATGACAAAAATACTGAAGTGGATTGCCATTTCCTCCTCCAAAAGATCACGTTTTGTCTGAGCTCTTCATTATAACCCATCTGCCTTGGGTGGTCCTGCATGGCATGGCTTATAGCTTCATTGAGTTATGCAAGTCCTTTCTCCATGACAAGGCTTTGATCCATGAAGGGGAACAGTATCTTATTGTTTTCTTTCTGTATTTTGCTTCTGTCTATATTAATTGATATATTATCCTTTCTTCATAAGTAAGAGATCAACACAGTTATGAAATTTGCTCATTCCTTCCTCTGTGTACCCATTTCATCCCATATGTGTATTTCTCTTTTAACATTTATAACTTTTGTTTGTATGATAATGATTAATGACTATGTCAGAATTATCCTCTGGATATATACAAAATGATATAAGGGGAATTTTTCTTTCCCTCATTATTTCATAATGCCCTTATAACAGTAGACACACAATCAATAATCATTGTGGTGAACTTGATGTGATTTTGCAGTTATCAACCAATGTGACAAAATATGCTTGTAGCTCCTGCTTGAATTTGTGTGAAAGAAGACATTTTCAATATCTCTTTATCTCTTCCTTTACTCCTTGATCCTCAATCCAATTTGCACACTGAAGTACAAAAATACCAAAACAAGGAATAGACTCCCATCCTATGTGAGTTTCTCAGACACCATTCAAATGGAGACCAGCCTCCCTTCCTCTGTAGCTTAATGTCAGAAACTTGAAGGTACAGAAGGATGTTGGCTTTGTATTGCTTTACTATCTATGAAGGATGGCAGTTTTTAATGGGCCAAAAAGGTATGTTGGGATAATACATGGTAATATCCACTTTACATATAACAATCCATCTGATTTCCTACCTTCATTGATCCCTTCTTAAGGCCTCAGTCACATAATTCATGCATATAATCTGACCAAGTTAAGTCTGATGACTGGACTTGAGAATAACCTAGAGCTTACCAAGGGACCGTTTTAATTTTATTTTTAAAAATCTTTATTGAGTTTTTGTTGTACAGCAAAGCAATTCAGTTATACATATACATATGTCCACTCTTTAAAATTATTTTTCCTTATTGGTTATAACAGAGTATTGAGTAAAGTTCTCTGTGCTGTAGGGTAGGTCCTTATTATTTATCTATTTTATATATAATAGTAGTGTGCATGTGTCAATTCCAATCTCCAAATTTATCCCTCCCTCCCACAACCCCCCTGGTAACCATAAGATTGTTTTCTACATCTGTGACTTTTTCTGTTTTGTAAATAAATTCATTTGTACCAGGAATCAGTTCTGCTGTTAATTTACTCTGCCCTCTAGTCCTTCTTCTAGATATAGGCTCTTAAATTTTTATACCTAGAGTTTATCTCACATTTCTCTCCCAGTTTTATTTTCTGATGCCTGAGTACCTTTTTGGATTATCACTTTAGTTCACAAGGTCCCATAGGTCTGTTGTTGCTTTTGTTATTCCCAATGAGCCACTGCTTCTTAGAGAACAACTATCTAACATGGAACAGATGCTCTTAGCAATGTGGATTAATTTTTTAGGATGGATATGTATATTCCTTATCACTAAGTAAATTACTCAAGAGAGTAAATGTAGTTTTCAAACTTCCCTGTGCTTGGTCCTTGACTTTTCAGGATGTACATTTTGCTAATGTCAAATGTGGGTTTCTTTTTTTATATTTTGCTACACCCAGGTTTCCAATTCTTTGGCTCTGATATGTTGTAAATCCTGGTTAATTATTTCTGGGCCTTCATAATAATTACTTGTGCATATGTGCATACTCAGTCACTTCAGTCATGTCCAACTCTTTGTGACCCCATGCACTGTAGCCCACCAGGCTCCTCTGTCCATGGGGTTCTCCAGGCAGGAATACTGGAATGGGTTGTCATGCCCTCTTCCAGGGATGTTCTTGACCCAAGAATTGGCTCAGAGGGTAATTCATCTGCCTGCAATGAGAGAGACCTGGGTTCGATTCCTGGGTCAGGAAGATCCCCTAGAGAAGGAAATGGGAATCCACTCCAGCACTCTTGCCTGGAAAATCCTATGGACAGAAGAGCCTGATAGGTTACAGTCCATGTGGTCGCAAAGAGTTGAACATGACTAAATGACTTCACTTTCACTTTTACCCTCGCTGAAGACAGATGCTTCAATGCTCATCTACCAGGGAAGCCCCAATAATTACTTATTTGTCACTAATCATTGTGACTCTGAATTCACAACCCATGAGTAGTTTCTCCCATCTTGTTGGGCTCTCAGATGCATTTAGATCTGCTCACCCACTTCCAGACCCCACCACACAGTGCTCACAGTATCCAAATACACTAGAATCAAAGTCTACCATTTCCTAGTCAGCCCTATCACTTTGCAGGGGATTCTTCAATGACAGTCTGTGTTCTGAGATAGAATGTAAATTTGGTAGGAAATCCTTATCCAGTGTGGAGGACTGTTTGGCTATTTTGTATCTGCAGTTATCTCCTTTTCCCCTAATGGCAGATAAGAAATTTTGGTTAAATCTAATCTTTGCTTTAATTTGATTATAGATGAAAGAGTTTAAATTGTGAGAGTATTTTAAAGCATTTTAAAACTTCCTTTAATTCCATTTGCCCAACCAAAAAGATAAACACGTTAGCTCCAGGAATTTACATGAATCTTTCAATCAATAACTTGACAGTCACTTGTGTAAAATGATTATAGTTTTTAAAACTACTCGGTATTATTTTGTAAAACATCATTGTACCTTTTTATTAATCCAAATGCAGCTTTTAAATTTTGTGATAAATTATGTTTAAGTTTTACACATAATTCTGAATAATTGTATATCTAATCACTTAATGTCTAGGTTTGGAAATATTTTGTTTATTCATACACACAATTTAAATGGATACCAATGACCTACTGCTCTTTACCAAAAAAAAAAAAAGGAAAGAAGGAAAAGTTTAGCACAGACTGGTATCTTTAAAACTGATATTTGGAATTGGCCTTAATTGACTTATTCATAACCATTTTTTGTACTCTGTTCCTCCTCAAAAGTTGCTATCACATTCTGAGTCAACATCAATTTCAGATTGGTATCAGTTAGTCACCGTGAATTTGGTATAGAAATTTTAAAAACTTCTGATTCGTTGATTGATAGTATGTGTTTTGTAGGACTAGGGATTAGATTTTAGTGACCTATTTGAATTATATCATCAACCCACCACTAACTTATTCTTAGTTAATATCCAATAATTTGGGTAATAAATCTTTCAAAGGAAAGTTTCATATGGGAAGACAGTGACTCAAAATTTGGCAGTCCACAGGTCATTCTCAAGGATACATACTCTTTGAGAGAGATTTACTTCCTTTATGGTTTATAACTTATGATTTATGAACTAAAATGTTTCAAACTAACATTGAATTAAAGGAATTAATTTTCCCCCAAAGCTATTTGTTTACTGCCAGGGATCTCTTATCCCTGAACAAAACAAAGAACAAATTATGCTGTCTTGTAGTTCACACTTTTCTAAGATGGAAAAAAAAAATCTTAAAAAATTATATTTAGTAACCGTCTTAAGAAAATAACTGTAAAGAGCTTGTTCTAGTGTGATAAATTGCATGTCTGTTTATTTTTTTTCCAGTAACAGAAGATATTATTTCTCTGGAAAGGTCACAAAGAGAAGAAATATTTAAGATGCTCAGATGAAGTCCTATGAATGGATTTACTTTGTTAGGTAGGAAACCAGATCTTTGATATTAATGGATCATAAATGAAAGCATCATGAAGAAATAAAATAAGGATACTATAACCCTCAAACCCTCACTGTAAATCTTTTTCATCTCAGCAACAATATCAGAAATGAGAGCTTGGCATTTGCATAATTATAATAAATGCACATTTGTATAAAATGAATGAAATAAATGCACTTAGCAATGATTTTGCTCCCATGTTTGTGTTTGCATCTTCCCATAAGTTTTTCATGAATATTATCTTCTTGATAAATCTTAGGAGTGCAGCCATGAAAAAAATATTTGGTCTAATATAAATCTGTTCTCCACTTATACATCCTTGGACATTTCAGATGCATTTAGAGAAGTGAATTCACTGGTATCTTGAATAGTCAATACCGGTTGCAATATTTTTCAGTGGGCTAGGATGGAATGATCCCCCATATTATCTCTACCCTGGACCTGAATTGTTGTGATGAACTCCTAAGGTCAAGGTGTCTTTTCTCCGGGACAGAGAGCCAGATATGAATTAAATCCATTTCTTCTTGCTGCATTTAGTCCTGTTTATGCTATCAGTTGGAGAAGGAAATGGCAGCCCACTCCATTATTCTTGTTTGGAGAGTTCCATGGATGGAGGAGCCTGGAGGGCTACAGTCCATGGGATCACAAAGAGTTGGACGTGACTGAGTAACTAATACACTATGCTATCAGTACCTCTATCCCCAAAGAAATTTAGAGATTGATTCTAGTCCTCAAAATAGTCCTCAACTTACTCTCTAATTCAGTAAACATCTTCAGATGCTGTAATTATCCTAGTAAATCAGGAAATTTGATGGATACAACTGATCTGAATTTTGGGAAGGTATTTAATAGTCCTTTCTGATTTCTTTGGAGAAAAGACAGGCTGATAATGGAATTAGTTGCTTTTATAACTGAATTGTTACTCCCAAGATATGATTTAGTCTGTGTGTATCATTCTGGTAAAGGACTTCTACCAATATATTACTAGCTTCCTTAGTAATTAACTATTTTTTAAAAAATGGCTTCAAAGAGTAACAAGGTTGAAATGCTCATCAAATTCCTTGGAGGGGTTAAAAACTCATCAGAAGACCCAGTTAAGTTCTGAGATGATCTCAATGGCTCATGAATACAATACTTCTTTGTCTGTATTAAAAAGACAATTGATATGTGAAAGAACAATAGTAGAC
This sequence comes from Neotragus moschatus, assembly GCA_006410615.1. Lineage (NCBI taxonomy): Eukaryota > Metazoa > Chordata > Mammalia > Artiodactyla > Bovidae > Neotragus > Neotragus moschatus. The sequence continues at coordinate 1,247,042 of SJYA01002334.1, forward strand.
TTTAAAAAAGAAAAGAAAACAAAAAATATCAAGTGTGAAACTACAATTTAGGGAATTAACTTTAAGGATTATATGGGGTTTTAAAAATAGAACATGAGGCAAATTTCTGAGGCTGGAGAAAGATCCGAATTTGATGACTGATAGGTTTGTGTGACACCACAATTAGTAGAAATCTTATGTTCCTCTGCTTTCTCTGAGATTTCCCTTCAAGGGTTATTAACCTTGACCTTCACCAGATGCCGACTTTTATACAGTTTCCTTGAATAAGATCTGAGTTTCTATTTCTTTAGTTTTCATATTTTTAAGCTCTTAAGGTTGTGATATTTCTCTGTGACTGGGATTTTGTGTTTATATTGAAGATTTTTATTGGAAATGTTTTATATATTCCTTTTACAGAGTGCACATGAGATTTCTTTTATTATTTTTCTACATTTTTAGCTTTCATTTATAAATGAAGTTTAGGGCATAGTAGATGAAAAAGAGAAGTTATGAGAAAGTCCAAAGTAAAAAATAGGCTGGTTGTAGACTTTTTATAGCTTGCATCTCTAAAAAAACTTCATTTACTCCTAAGATTAAAAAAAAAAAGCTTATAAATGGCTTTATTTTAATGTTTTTCATTCTGTAAAAAGTATGGGATTTCTGCTGTATATCAAGCATTGTGTAAAGGGGAAATATTAATTCTGTGCTTAAGATAACTCAGACTGAGAGATGAGGGCTAAAACATCACAAGATAATAGGAAAATTTTGAGATTTTTAGCTGACTTAAAGTTCAGTTTAAGAGGAGAGACATTACTTTGCCAACAAAGGTCCATCTAGTCAAAGCTATAGTTTTTCCAGTAGTAATGTATGGATGTAAGAGTTGGACCATAGAGAAAACTGAGTGCCAAAGAATTGATGTTTTTGAACTGTGGTGTTGGAGAAGACTCTTGAGAGTCCTTTGGACTGCAAGGAGATCCAATCAGTCCATCCTAAAGGAAATCAGTCCTGAATATTCATTGGAAGGACTGATGCTGAAGCTCCAATAATTTGGCCACCTGATGCAAAGAACAGACTCATTGGAAAAGACCTTGATTCTGACAAAGATTGAAGGCAGGAAGAGAAGGGTACAACAGGGGATGAGATGGTTGGATGGCATCACCAACTCAATGGACCTGAGTTTGAGCAAGCTCCAACACACAGGGAGGCCTGGCGTTGCTGCAGTCTGTGGTGTTGCAAAGAGTTGAACACAACTGAGTGACTGAGCTGAACTGAAAACTTGAATACAATTTATTTTGGTCTGCCAAAACATCTGGTATAATTGTTGGCCCTTTATCATAACAAAGCTAGTGTTATACACACACACACACACACACATTTTTTTTTTCCATATGTGCTGCTCAGACATCATCTAAACTGTTGAAAGGAGATTGGAAGCTTTCTTTGACACACAGGTGGACAAATATCTATTTATTCCATTTTGCACAGGCACTGTTCAAATTATATAGTGTTCCTCACATATGGAAGTTTATAGACTATTGAAAAGTGAAGAGAAATGCATTTGATACCTAGAAAGTAGAGTTTGACTAAATGTAAAAATGGGGGGAACCCTTTAAATAGTTGAATGAATGAGATGCATCATGAATCATATGAATTGTAGTTCATGTGATGAATATCCATGGGCATAGTGATTAGTGATGTTATGGAGGACAGCGAATGCATGCTGCAGGTGAGGAATGAGTTCAATAAGAAAATGTCTTTCCTTATTCCAGGATCTTTTGGAATATAGTATAGAGAAAAAATAAGGTGCTATAGAATATAGGAAAGTCAATAATAAATAGAAATTACAAACCAAGTGGACTTCTCCTTGCCCAAAGGGCAGATGGGATTGAAATAAGAAGAGAAGAGCAGAAGCCAGAGCGCCTGTGCACTAGGAAGAGAGTGAAGGGTAGGATAGGGAGAGAAACACTAAACATTTCAGATGATTTTTGAAACATTTCAATGTCTCTTGCAAACACAAACTGATAATTATGTTCAAATAAAACAGGAGTTTGATCCATGGGTCAAGAAGATCCCTTGGAGTGGGAAATGGCAATCTGCTCCAGTATTCTTGCCTGGAAAATTTCTACTGTCCTTGGGGTTGCAAAGAGTGAGACATGACTGAGTGAGCATGGATACATGCATAAAAAAACAGAAACATAATGATGAAATAATCTCTTGTACAATCTGATATGTTTTTAATTAGATTTAGGTTTCTGTTGTATCCAACCACATGATTTTTTTCTAATTATATAGTTTTGCTTTTATAATGTTCCAGGAACATACTCCCTTCTTGTTTCTCACTGTAAATTAGAGTGAAAGCTTTCATATATGATATAATAAACAATATCAGACTGGCTTCTTTCATTAAAATCAGGTAAAAGTGGATAATGTAATATCATGAGGCTGCCCCTGTCACTAGCTTATTAAGATTTCTAAAAGTCAGTGTCTAGAACAGTCTTAAAATACTTAAAAATAGTGGTATATTATTTCCAGTAACAGTATAGAAATCACACTCATAATAGGTATGTGCATATAATTAATCATGTAGGTCCCATTTCTCCAATTCCCTTTGATTTTTGTCCCATTTCTTTGATGTTCTAACCATGGGGCTGTGATAATGTTTGTTGCAGTTAGACAAGCCCTTCTCAAAAGATGTGCAGAATTGAAAGTACACAATTCACTAGGACTTAAGCTAATAAATAGTATCTTGAAAACAAAATTATTTGCTTATTCAACTGTTTTGAATAACTGTCTAATCCAAAAAGGGGGCAAGTGGTCATTTTGTATATTTGAAAGTATTTAGTGAAGGCCATTAAGATGTAATGACATATGAAGAAAAAGATGAACATATTGGCTGTATTTAAATTCTCTACAGTAAAAAGTACTCTGAATACTAAGATGGATGAAGTTGGAAGATACATCTTATTCTTGTCTCTAGGGAAACTGCTTCACTTTGCTTATAAGATGTATTGGTGTTTCCCACTTTTTTCTTTTACTTTATTCCAACTCTTACAATAAAATATAATTGGATTTTTGGACCCTGAAGCAGAATAGAAGTTTTGTGTTGTGTTATTGTCATTTATACTGAGCTTTTATCATATTTAAAAAAGTAAAACCTCTAGCAAAAAAAAAAAAAAAACTCTAAGAGAAAAAAGCATACATATTTTGTCTGCAAAAAAAAATCTCAAAGGAGTTATTTGATTTTTAAAGATTTGGAATATGCATTCATTAACATTGTTTTAAAGCTTGCAAGTGGCCTGCTTTCAGATAAAGAGCAGTTTAGGCATGCATTAGCATAATTTTGTCATGTGTTTGGAAAAATACATTTTTAGTTCACACACAAAAACAAAATGATGAGAATTAATGACTTAGATTTTAATTACTTTATTACCAATAGGAAAGAAAAACATTAGAAACACTAGAAATCTCTTAAGTATTTTGAATATTAGGTTTATAAACAAAGATAAAATTTTCCACATGGACATTTGGAGAACTGAGGAAGAATCTGACTCAACACTGATTTTTTGGTCTTCAGCCACATGCAAGTCATGGATCTTGTCTGTGGTGACAAGTGACAAATAAGATCGCCAGCAGGTACAGTTCGACATTCATCTTACTTCCAAATGCCTGTAATTGCTCACTTACAGCTCTACCAGCATGTTTAATAGGTATTTCAAACATAATGCATACTGAACATGATTCTTTGTTTTCCTCAAAGGAAATACTAAAATTCAGAAAGTTGTTCCAGCCTGAAACCTGAACACTGATTATATATTTCCCTCCTTTCTTTATTCCCATAGAATCCATCAGCAGGTACTGTGGACTTTACTCCCAAAATGTACCTCAAATTTATCCATTTTTCCAACTTTCCACTACCACTACCTTAATCCTCAAAATTAGCATGTATAGCCTTGAATCGGATAGTTGCCTCCTGGTTACCTTCTAACTCCCCCTTTTGTTCCACTAGAATTCATTCTTTATGGAACACACAAATTGAACATTTAAAAATATTAATCCATTTATGTTCCTTTCCTGCATAAACCCATTTATTGCTTTTCCTAACTCATCATAGTCATTCCACTATGAGCTCCTTTAGTTCCTAGATGTTCTGTGTTGCCCTGGCCTGAAGTTCTGTCTTGTTTTTGGTTTACCATAGGTACAAAGTGACATCCTTAAATATCTTCATTTGGCAGTCTGATTTACATCTTCAAAGTTTCAGTTTAAATATCATATCTTCAGATTGTAATGAGGCTGTCCTTCACTTTGCTTGCTAACCTACATTCCTATAGCCCAGGAACATANCCTGGCCTGAAGTTCTGTCTTGTTTTTGGTTTACCATAGGTACAAAGTGACATCCTTAAATATCTTCATTTGGCAGTCTGATTTACATCTTCAAAGTTTCAGTTTAAATATCATATCTTCAGATTGTAATGAGGCTGTCCTTCACTTTGCTTGCTAACCTACATTCCTATAGCCCAGGAACATACTGGCACAACATTCTAATTAATGCTTTGTTTTTTTCACAGTGATTGGTATTATTTGAACATATTTTAAAAGCTTACTTGCTTCTTAGTTTTTTTTCACCCTTTTCCTTATAGATTGTAAGCCCACCAAAAGGTATAGACTTTGTTAGCACCCACATAACTTTTATCTTCTCCACAATGAACTATATTTATTATAGTGTAGGTGTTTGATAAATATTTGTTAATGAATATATATATATGAAAATCCTAAAGGATAAGAAAGGTGTTCATTTCCATTGTTATCTTTTTGTTTTCTTCAGTAAGCACTTTGATTATTTATTAAACCTTAATATTTGATGTGATTAAACAAGGGAAAAAAGCATATCTGTGTCAAAGAAGATTACTTTCTAATAGGTAGAGACAGAGTAAACAGGATAAGTAAACAAATTCTACTTAATTACTTGTTGTGTGTTATGGAGAAAAGTCAAAAGTTAGTGAGTATCAGTGGAGACAGCAAAATTTTTAAAAGTAGCCTGAGAAGACATTATAAAGAATACAGACTTGAATGAAATCAGGGAGAAAGATATGAGAAGAGTATTTTATGTAAAGAGAAAAAGACAAATGAGGGACAAACTCTTAGGCAGGAGGAAAAGTGTGGAGGACTGAATGGCTTAATCTGAAGAGAAAGGAGATGAGGTCAGAGATGCTCCACTGGGGAAATTAGACATTGAGTAAAGAATTGTTAAGTTGATTAAGCTATTATTAAAATTTTTCTTTTACTATTCCTGAAATGAATGAGAAGCCAGTGAAATGTTTGGAGCTAGAGGGGTGACTCAAGTGTACATCTTCACAATTTTAGCAAGTGAATGGACAGAATAAAAGGTTATATGAGCAGAAGTAGCATGACCAAGGGATTGGCTATTGTCACAACCCGTGTGATATGATGATGACTGGGTGCAGAACGGTAGCAGTGAAAGAAATGAGAATTACTCTCATCTGGGGTATGTTTCCAAGATTGAACCAACAGGATTACTGGAAGGAGTCACTGTGAGATGTGAAAGAGGAAAGGTGATGATGACCTCAAGGTTTGTCTTCTAAGGGACTGGTAGGATTCCTATTGGAGAAGGCAATGGCACCCCACTCCAGTACTCTCGCCTGGAAAATCCCATGGATGGAGGAGCCTGGTAGGCTGCAGTCCACGGGGTCGCGAAGATCGGACACGACTGAATGACTTCACTTTCATGCATTGGAGAAGGAAATGGCAACCCACTCCAGTGTTCTTGCCTGGAGAATCCCAGGGACTGGGGAGCCTGGTGGACTGGCGTCTCTGGGGTTGCGCAGAGTCAGACACGACTGAAGCAACTTAGTGGCAGCAGCAGCAGCAGCAGGATTCCTATTAATGGAGATAGGGTAATTGTGAGAGGATCAAACTATTGTTTTTGTTTTTCTCCCCTCATCCTCTGGTGACAACATTAGATGTGAGATGCCAGCTATACATTGAAGTAGTCCTGGAATATAGGAATCAGACTTTCAAGAGTCAAGAATAGATATACAAATTTGATTCATCAGCAAATTCAAGGCGTTTACTGTAATGACAGTAAATGAATTGATGTAGCCAGTGAATATAAATAGGAAAAGGAAGATGTACAAGGGCTGAAGCCTTGGATCAGTCACAAAATCTTTGGAGGGGAACTAACAAGAGGGATGATGAAGGAAGCGACACAGATAGGTGAGCACTCTGAACAGAAGTGGTGTCCTCAGACAAGGAGACAAAATAATCCTGTGAAGACAGTGATCAGCTATATAAATACAGCTCATAAATTAAGTTTAATGAGGACTGAGCATTATGTTTAGGATCAGCATAGATTTCCAGTTGTTATTTAAAGATCTGCCAAAGACCTGCCTCCTTTTTGAGATTGGGAGAATGTAAATAGAAACAAGGCATGGATAATGTAATCAGGTGTCCTTGTCTGAAGGATGTCCCTCTCCTACCTGGAAGGTACTGCTTCTCAAATAAGCACATGAGTTGGGGAGGTCCTTGCATGAAGTAGAGAAGACAGGGAAGCTTATAAAGACATTNGTTGTTGTTGTTGCTGCTGATATTTTTGCTCAATTCATTGTAATCTGGGACTCTTACTACCTTTGTATCTAATATTCCTATTTACCAATTCTCTCCTTTGTATATATTCTTAATGCATTATTCAGAGTCATATTATTAAAATTTTGTCACACCTGGTTACTTATTTGCTACCATGTCTTCCCATCTCACTAGTAATAGAAAACGTGTTTATAATGGCCTAACAGCTGAATACAATCTGACCTTGCCTCTCATCCATTATAGTTACCCAGCAGGCTCAGGGACTTGCTCTTACCTTTTTTCTTCCATAAATTATCCTTTCCCACACAATCCCTGGATCATTCTACTACTTACTTAAGGTAGTAAAATGCCCTTAAATGCTATCTTTTCAGGGAGGAATTTCCTAACTCCCTGCTATGGACTGAATTGGGTCCCCTCAAAAACGCATATGTATGTTGAAGCCCTAAATTCTTAATGTGACTGTTTTGGAGCTAGGTCCTCCAAGGAGGTGATTAAGGTTAAATGAAATGATAAGAATGTTTGCTCTGATTTGGCAGAACTGGTCCCTTATAAGTAGATAGAGAAGCACCAGAGTTTTCTCTTTCTATATTATGAGTCCACAGAAGGCAGCCATCTACAAGTTAGAGCACTCACCACAACCTGACTGTGCTGATACTGTGATCTCAAACTTCTAGCTTCAGAACTGTGAGAAAATACATTTCTGTTGTTTAGGCCACCCAGTCTATGATATTTTGTTGTGGAAGCCTGAGCTTTATTACATATTCTCCTACTTCATTTAAAATTTTAATTTCTATATCACCTCCTGATTTTGCTTCTTTATTTCAGTCTGTAGTATTCATCATTTTACGATCTACTTCATGTTTATCATTTGTGTCTCAATAAAATATAATATGAATGAGAACATATATTTATGTGTGTGGGGATCACATTTATATTTTGAGCATGTAGACCAGTACCAGAAAAAGCAAGTGCTCAATGAGTATTCATCAAATAAATGACAGAATAAAGAAGTATATAAATAAATTGTATTTTGTTGAGCATATGATCTAATAGAACTCACCTTTTCAGTATTTCATACATATTAACCTAGTAATTAATACATATCAATTTCACAATACTCGTATGAGGTAAGCACTACTACTATTCCTTAGTTGCAGCTAGCATGTTGATGAAAGAGATGTTAAATAACTTGGTCAAAATGACTCGCCCCTGTTTTCCCAAAATTCAGAGTGAAATTCTCTTATCAGCACTAGATTCTCTAATAGACAGCTCAGGAGAGAGCTATATTATATATCAATTCTATTATTTGATTCCTTATGCCCATTACCATTCTTATGATGGATATTCTGGTTGTAAATGGATAACACTGCTTTATTTTAACTCTTAGGGTATAACTAAGCATTCTTTCTTCCTGGTTGAAGTGGAAAATTATGCCTAGTGAAGAGTAAGGCACTTTAAAACAAACATTCTATCGAGGATTTTGTTTTTGTTATTTTTAATCTACCTTAAGAGTGTCAAGGGAGAGTTCCTCCTCTCTTGGACTGTTCACACTTGAAAAATATATTTTATCCATCTTTTGCCTCTGAACATGTGATGTAAGGAAAGGTCTTCTGGTTTGAAGTATATTCTGGCAATAAAACACACAAACACTGCAAATGTTAATCTGAAAGCATGAAAAACAAAAATCAGAAAAGACAGTCAATATGTTGTTACTGAATCTTACTCTAAAATGCTTGTTTTGCTTCAAAATTTTAAATAGAGTAAAACTGAATCCCTTCTTTACTGTGAAGAATTTGGTTAAGAGAGCCATAGTAAGAAAAGATTCTAAAACCAACATTTTAGAGCATGAATGTAGTGAATGTCTTCACAATAATTCAGATTTTCAATAATACTTATCTTTCTCATCTTTACAACCCAAGGTTAATTGTACCTCAAGTATTTTTTGAGTAGTTCCAGAAAATTTTCTCTCATGTAATGCAATTTGCTGAAAAGATAAAAAATTAAATATTATTTTGTCTTTAAAGCATCTCAAGGATTTTGAATGGTAGGTTTCAAATGTTGTAATGCATTACAATTTTTATAAATTTTCTTGGTATAACTCTGTGTGATTTAACACTAAAATTGTTAGAATGAGTAATGCTAAGTGCTATACCAAAGAAAAATTTCCATTACCCAACAAAATAAAGGTTTTTTTCTCATCCATATGTCCAATGCATATTTCTATTGTATGCAGATCAATCAGGGACATTGACTTTTCAACTCTGGCTCTTCTTTCTTCAATAAGTGACTCCCTAGGTCATCTTGGGGTTGTCATTAAGTTAACAGATAGGAGTCAAGAGGATTCATAGACAACTGAATGAGCCGTTTTGAAATTATACCTGGAATTTGCAAATATGCCCTCTGCCAACATTTCATTGACCAGAACTCAGTGTAATGGCCCCACTTATAACAGTAGACTCAGGAATATATGTGTTTCTCTTGGTCAGTGAAAGAGAGAACATAGGCAGAGAATGTGAGCATTTTTCTTTGCCACTGACTAGGCTCCTTTCTTCTATTCATCTGTTCTCCTTCTCAAATACAGTATCATTTTCCTTCATCAAAGGAGCAACCAAAGACCCATCCAGTTTCTCCATTTTGTTCAAAGGACAAGAGCTCTGGCCACTGTGTTTTCATCTNGCATTTTTCTTTGCCACTGACTAGGCTCCTTTCTTCTATTCATCTGTTCTCCTTCTCAAATACAGTATCATTTTCCTTCATCAAAGGAGCAACCAAAGACCCATCCAGTTTCTCCATTTTGTTCAAAGGACAAGAGCTCTGGCCACTGTGTTTTCATCTACATTAGGGGTAAATCTTGTGTTTTTGAGCTTATAGCAAGTTATCTTTGAAGTGAAAATGAAGTCGCTCAGTCGTGTCCGACTCTTTGCGACCCCATGGACTGTAGCCTACCAGGCTCCTCCACCCATGGGATTTTCAAGGCAAAAGTACTGGAGTGGGGTGCCGTTTTCACACCCCCACCCTCTACATGTGTACACACACAGTAAACGAGACAGTAACACTTCAAAAATTCAAGAATGGAAGACACAGAAGAGTTGTTTATCCAAAACTCTTATGAAATCTTACTGGACAGGTCATGTGAACGTCCTCACTTTGAAGGAGCAGAAATTCTTTGCGTAGGCCCAGATTCTGGTCTCCAGGAATTGCTGTACTTTTTTGTTTTTCTCTTGGTACCTGATTATATTCCCTGGAGATTCTCTTCTTAGAAACTTTCCTTGGCTTCAGGGGTAGTGAATTATTACAGCATGCTTTCAGCCTAAGTTTGAAGGATGGTTTAATGTCCAAAATATGCAATGCTTTATAAAAAATGTTACAAATACAATTTAAAGATAAAATGTATCAATTTTAAAGAAGTTTGATGAATTTTATCAGACGTTGACCTGTGTGATCAACATCATACTCCAGATATAGGATAGTCTCTTCACTCCCACAAATTTCCTTATAATTTTTTTTATTTTGCAGCTAAAACCCCCCTGACTCCATGGATAATTAAGACTTTTTTTTGCATAATGGATTAATTATTTTAATTGTATTTTAAAAAAAATGTTGAAGTATAATTTATTTACAGTATTGTGATTCAGTTATTCATAGTCCCCGGGAGACTTTCTGTTTTGAAATACTAATACTTCAGAAATTCACTATAAATTGAAGCATACATTTTGAAGTTTTTGATCAAGTCTCCTGTCCATTAGGGTGTAGAATTCTCTTTTTGCTGAGTTGTGAGATTTTTATATTATGGTTATTATTCCTTCGTTGGGTATACGAATTACAAGTGTTTTCTCCAAGTTGTGGCTTGCCTTTTTATTTCTTAGTAATGTTTTCAAAAGAGATGGAGCTTTTAATTTTGAACTCCAAGTCACTAGCTTATTATTTATATCCAGGTTTGTGATATATTTGGAAATATAATTTTCTTAATATCAGCTGACTACCTATTGGCTTTTGGTCACTTCCATGTGCTAGCTTACCAGATCCTAAGTTTTTTGGACAAATTTTTGACCTATTATTTTCACATGCCGTGCCTCTCTCTTTCCTCTTCCCACCTTACCCCTCTTATTCGTCCCTCATTTCCTCCTCTCAGCAATATTTAAGACATCTATAAGCATTACATGAAAAAAATAGGTAATTTAAATTTTGTCAGGGATTTTTGTTTGATTAAAGCTCTTGCTGGATATTTTTCACTCAATCTTTTTCAGGCCCCTCAATTGGTCTTGAGAAGCAACTTTTTCCAACTGCCAAGCACCCGATTTCCAGAATCTTTCTATTCTCTTCCATATCTATTTGCTGATCACCATTTCGTTCTTATAAATATCTTCCCACCACAGGCAATAATAGAGAAAATACCCCAATAATGTTCTGTTTCCCACCTCTGCACCTGGACGTAAATTTCCAGAAGGGNGATTTCCAGAATCTTTCTATTCTCTTCCATATCTATTTGCTGATCACCATTTCGTTCTTATAAATATCTTCCCACCACAGGCAATAATAGAGAAAATACCCCAATAATGTTCTGTTTCCCACCTCTGCACCTGGACGTAAATTTCCAGAAGGGATTTAGTTTGCCTTCCAAGTTATCTTAGGTAACAGTTTAAAACAAGAATGTGCCACTTCAGCCACACAGCCTGTTAAATCTCCTTTCTTGTTTCCCTCCTGCCACAAGACCAAAAATATCCTAGGTTTTAGTTTTAGTGAAAATCCAAATTGAAAAGTGAACTGCTCTGAGTCATAGCATTGTCTGTAACAAGTTAAAAAGAGCTTTTTGTCCTGTTTTTAAAAGAGAATAGCTTTTTATTCTTTTCAGACATATTTACACACCAGCTTTTATGTAAAACACTTTATGCCATTTAATTGCTTGATAGATTGCAAAGGTTATCAAGCAAAATTCTAAGAGCAGTTAGAAGCACCAGTTCTGTAGAGAACTCTATTATGAGATATGCGATTGCTTTGAGCTTTCACTGAACTTTAACTTATTGTCAGGAATCAGTTCTGAACTGAATTGCACGACCTCATTATAAATCAAGCTTCTCTGTTAAGATGGTATTTCATTCAGAGTTGGCATCATGAGGACCAATGTCTTAACGTAGGGTAGAGTGGCTAATGGCATTAAATAGAAATAGATTCTGGTCCTTTTCTGTTGAATTTTTAAACAATCTGATAGTATCTGGGTTAGCTGAAACTGAAAATAAAGTGGTTTAGCTGTCTTCAACTGAGTTGCCAATGCTCAGATAAACAGCTACAAACACATATCAGTTTTTGCCGAAGACACGTGACAAGGATGCACTGTTGTTCCTCCACAAACCTCCTTTAAACACAGCTGTTTAGTTGGAGGGATTTTTTCATCATGTGAACCTCCGTGTATGCTAAAATAGAATCCAGAAGCTCCCTCCCAATCCTACTGTCTCTCAGTCAGGATAGACAGCCTAGGTTCCACCAACCAGGTAAACTACCCCAAAGGTGCCATACAGAAACAGGCCATACAGGATAAATAAGGCAGGGTGCCGAGCTCCTCCTGGAGGGACCCAGCTGTCAGGGGCATCTGGTTTTCAGAGGCAGAGTGTAAACAGGGGAAGACTGTGCCTAGTAGGGGTGTCAGTGATGTCTCATCAAGGACCACTCCTGAAATGGACTTGATTCTGGTACATTAGCCCAATTCTTCAGCCCTGCTGGGATTCCTGGGAGCTTCCTAATAACCCTTCAGGCATCTTTCTCACTAAGACAGTGGGGTTATTTGCAATTAAATACCAGTTCATCAATAGCCCTAAGTATCGCCTGTGTTTTCAGTGTATACCACTAACACTTAACAGTTTCTAACAATTCAGTACATGTAGTTGTGTAAAACTATTTTTTTTAAAGCAATTTTTCCTTTGATGTTATTTTTTGCCTTTTGTTCTGGCATGAGCTAAATGAGTCCTAAGATCATGCAGATATTTTTGAAAGAGTTTATGATTCTTAGAGTTTGCCTTTCTTGTACACTCTCTCGTAGGAGACAACTTTATAAATGTACATCTGCATTATTAAGCACATTCATCAGGAGAGAGGGGCCTGAGGCACTTAAAGTTTACCTGTCATGCAAACATATACAGCAAGTGCAAGGAGAAGTTAAAATAAACTGGTGATAAACTACAGCCACATATGGAAAATTCATCATTTTCTAGCAGTCTCCTTGCCTTCGCTGATAAATGGCATTGTTTTTTTGCATTGCAGGCCCTTTTCAACATGATAAACTTTTTGAAATGAACCCAATTCCATGATAAAGAGATGTGGGCAGAAATGGGGAGCAGTTGCCTAGTTAGAGTGCTGTGCTGCAGCGTTTGATGAATGAAAAGCAACTCGGATGTGGCAGGGTGCCAGGAAGGAGATGCCGAAATGCCTCGGCTGAGGCAAAGTGCAGCTGATCTGACATCCCAAGAACACTGGATGTTCTAATAAGGCACGCAGACCTCAGAAACCTTACCAAAGCGGTAATTTGTTTGTTTTATGCTGGTGAGGGCATTTGCCCTATACAGGTGTCACTGGAACAGCTTGCTTAGAAAAGTAATCAGTAGGTGCCAAGGTAAAATAGGAAGAGAGGAAAATTAACACTGTCTCTTTCCTCCCTTCAAGGGAGACATTAAGAGTTCTCGGAATTAAACTGATAAACTGGAAAGTGAGCTAAAGGGTATTGTGCTACTGAAGCAAACAGTATTGCCTGNTGAGCAACTGAACTGACAGAATTTGCCTTGAATAGTGAAAATATTAAAGGAAAGACAGAATATTATAGAAAAACCTAAATGATGCTACTTGTGCCTATTCATCTCAGAAAGGCCATTCATTTGAGTCTTCAGCTCCCCCTAGGAATTATATTCAGTCTTCTCTGTCTATAAGGATATTGACTGGAAAGTGCTTTATAAGAAATAGGCCCTCCATGTATTTAGTCATTAGCATTGACATTAATTAATTGGGGTTTTCTAATGACCACAGAGTTACTTTGCCAGCAGATTTATAGTCATCAAACAAGATGGCATTCTCCACTGCCTATTTTTCTGTTCCAAGATATTTAATGTGCTCATGGACTCTATTCTTGCTTTCCTTTTAACTCTTTGTATCCAGAATGCATAGATTTTAACTTGTGCGCCCACCCTAAGATAGTTGGTATTGCCAGACTAAGGAACTGCTGAGAAGGGTTTTTGAGACTTGCCAGAACCCACTTCCAGGAGTGAAGGGATGACTTATAAATCCATGCTCTGTGTCAAGAGATGGGCTGACCTAGAGAGAGAGGTGCTGTCAGAAGTTGCAGTTGTTCACTGAGACAACAAGACAAAATGAGAGTAATTCTGGAGAGTTCAGTCACTTCCTGAGATAATATAAGGCAAAGGAGAAAGCACCAGGTCCTTCAGTGATCCGTCCCCGCCCCACCTGCGGAATGCGCCTAGTGAGGTTCAGATGTGTTAGAACAAATAGGAGGGTTGTCTCACTGTTGAGGGAGCTCAGGACAAAGGTCTTGTCATTGACTGGGCGGGGGGGTCCTGCAGGAGAAAAGGGAGGCGAGGAGAGGAGCTGAGAGAGGAGACAAGTGGCTCTAGATACCTGTCCTTCCTGCCTCCAGTAAGGCGGTCTCAGCAGAAGCTGGGGCAGCCACAGCTAGGCCGAGGGCCCGTGATAAAGAGGCTTCTGGTTGGAGGCGCTTTGACCAGAAACAGATATCCATCAGAGCAGGGAAGGCCAAGGTGGCCTCTTGAGTCCCCAACTAGAGGCTCCTCAAGGGGGGGCACTCAGGGTAGAGCACCCCACCTGGTGTCCTGTCCCACTGATGGGGTATGATTGTTGTTGCTGTGACCAGAGCCTGCACTGATGATACTGAATGGGGCCTCCTCTTGCTCTAAGGGCATCAAAGCCCAGTCAGGGGCAGGGTCTGCTCCCTAGATGTTGGAGTGTGAGTGTGTGTGTGTGTGTGTGTGTGTGTGTGTGTGTGAGTCCCTCGGTTGTGTCCAACTGAAACACGTGGTCTGTAGCCCACCAAGCCCCTCTGTCCATGGGATTCTCTAGGCAAGAATACTGGAGTGGGTAACCATTCCCTTCTCCAGGGGATCTTCCTCACCTAAGGATTGAACCTGGGTCTCCTACGTTGTAGGCAGATTCTTTACCACCTAAGCTACCAGAGAAGGCCAGTTGTTGCAAGATATGACCCAGTTCTGCTTTTGAACTGAGCTGTGAGTTGAGGGGACTGGTGCACCCCTGCTGGAAGATGAGCCCCTAAGTGCTCCTGCATGGAAACTGTCCACTGGGAGTGCTCTCCATGGAGTCACCTGTCATCGTCGTGTGGGCTCACAAAGCACACTCTTGTCACTGCCCTAGCTCTGCCTCAGTTGTGGCTGTGCAGGTGGTTGGCCCTGATGTCCCTTAAGCACTCTGCTCATGGAACCAGTAGCCTAGGTCTGTTGGCATGGAACTGCTGAGGTCAGGCAACAGGTCTGCCACAGTCATGCATCGGGACCGCCCCAGAGCTACTGAGTCTGCCTAGAGCCACCCTTGCATCTGTACGCATGTGTGTGCAGAGATCACAGTCACTGTCACCACCCTGCCCCAGCCATGGGAGCACCAGTCACCCTCTTGGTGTCCCAAAGCTCCAAGTTTACGAAGTCCATGATGTTCAAATCCATGGATCACATAGCTTCTGGGAAACTCAAGCTTCAGTCCTGCATGAGAAGCTATTCAGCCCCTGGGGACTGGCTTGGATTTCAGCCCCACTTCCCAGTGTGGGCAGTCTCTGGTGGGGTTTGGGGGTAGTGGGCGGGTGCCTGCTCCCCTCATAGAGACAGAGCTGGGCCCACTGGGAGCACAGGGAGAATGTGGCTGCACAGGTGGGCCCTGCCCCTCCTTTGAGTGTGGATGTTAACCTTGGAGCTTCCGTGGATGATGTGGGCTCCTTCCTATGCCCCTCCCTGGTGTTGGCTTGAACCACCCTCCAGCCTTTCACAGCTATCTCTATGCAGCCAGTCCCAGTCCTCTCCCCAGTTCTATCCCCTGAAGCCTGAGTTACCTTGCACACAGCACCTTGCCCCTATGGGCACCAGCAGGCACATGTCTCAGACTGAGGACTGCCGTAGGATGGTCAGGACCTTCTGAGCAGGTCTCTGTTCTGCCTGCAGCAAACCAGCAGCTGCGTCCTCCTCTGAGCCTATGAAGCTCCTTTTCAGTGCTGGCTGACCCTCTAGCCAGGGAAAGAACTTCTCAGGGTGGGAGAACCTTTCCTGTTGCACAGCTCCCTCCCAGGTTTGCAGGTCTCCTCACGAGATTCCTTTTCCCCCTTTCATCCTGCCTGGTTATACGGCAGTATTTCTTGCAGTTTTGGGTTTTATGAGACATTTTGTCAACATTCAGCAGGTATTCTGTGAGAGTTTTCCCTCGTGTAGATGTGTTTTGATGTACTTGTGGCAGGAGGTGAGCTCCACATCCTTCTATTCCTTCATCTCAATCCAGTCTTCAGTCGAATATTTTTAAAGGACAGTATATACTTTATATGGGAATATTTTTGTCTGCAGTTTGATTTTGTTTTGTTTTGAAAAACACTTTATGAACTTAAGATGTTCTGTATCAACTAATATAATGGAAATCTAATGAAAACCATGTTCTGAAAGAGTAGAACATATTTAAATTTAGTATCACATTACACGTGATTGCTAGAGTTGTAGATCCATTGAAGAATGCTATCAAAAGCACAAACATCTTATTTCACCACTGATTTCTTTGCTGTTATGGCATTAGACAATTATGTATAAGTCTTGGACCACTTCCAGACTTCAGTGGAATGGCTGGAGGCAGACGGGTGCACAATTCAGATATAATCAGAATATTTTACCTTGATCTTCATAATGATTTTATTATATAACTAAATATTTACACTCAGCCACTTTTAAGTTCCATGCTGATGCACAAAACACATGTGGAGTTTTAATGGCTTTTTCATTTCATCTTTCTAGTGTCTTTATATGACTTTAGCAAAACCAATATGAATGGGACAATTTCCTTTGATTTAAAACATCCATGAAGATTGCTAGTAACAATTTTGTCTTCTTTTTCTCAAAGGCATGACTACTGTTCTGAGACATAACATTTATCACTGAGTTGCTCACTACCACCTGATTATATCAGTTCAGTTCAGTCACTCAGTCGTGTCCGACTCTTTGCGACTCCATCAATCGCAGCACGCCAGGCCTCCCTGTCCATCACCAACTCCCGGAGTTCACTCAGACTCACACCCATCCAGTGTGTGATGCCATCAGCCATCTCATCCTCTGTTGTCCCCTTCTCCTCCTGCCCCCAATCCCTCCCAGCATCAGAGTCTTTTCCAATGAGTCAACTCTTCGCATGAGGTGGCCAAAGTACTGGAGTTTCAGCTTTAGTATCATTCCTTCCAAAGAAATCCCAGGGTTGATCTCCTTCAGAATGGACTGGTTGGATCTCCTTGCAGTCCAAGGGACTCTCAAGAGTCTTCTCCAACACCACAGTTCAAAAGCATCAATTCTTCGGTGCTCAGCTTTCTTCACAGTCCAACTCTCACATCCATACATGACCAGTGGAAAAACCATAGCCTTGACTAGATGGACCTTAGTCAACAAAGTAATGTCTCTGCTTCTGAATATGCTATCTAGATTGCTCATAACTTTTCTTCCAAGGAGTAAGCGCCTTTTAATTTCATGTCTGCAGTCACCATCTGCAGTGATTTTGGAGCCCTAAAAATAAAGTCTGACACTGTTTCCACTGTTTCCCCATCTATTTCCCATGAAGTGATGGGACTGGATGCCATTATATACTCAGCTCCAATGTAACTGACAAAGTGAAAATGCCCTAGACTGAATAACTAAAATTCTTTGTTGTGTCTTTTTACAAAAGATACATGAAAGTGAAAGGTTAATTCTTGTTCTTGCAGACAATATACATCATTTTCTTTCTCAGGGTCATCATGTTGTTTTACATTTTCTGCTCCAAAAAGTTGCTTCATAAGCCTTTTCAGTTAGTAGTACTTTTGTGGTCATTGGTCTTTAGAGCAGTTGTAGAGAACCACAGCTCTGTCATGACATGGTGCTCTTGCGTGAAAATCAACAGCTGACTGGCAGGGGTAGTTTGCTCTCCAAATGGTCAGGAAAGAGCAGTGAAGAATACATTGCACACATCACTTCTATTGTTTGGGGAGTATTTGCCTAATATATTCTTTCCGTACTAAGTCATTTCAGTTGTGTCCAACTCTTTGTGACCCTATAGACTGTAGCCTGCCAGACTCCTCTGTCCATTGGATTCTCCAGGCAAGAATACTGGATGAGTTGCTATGCCCTCCTCCAGGGGATCTTCCCAACCCAGGGATTGAACCTGCGTCTCCTATGTTGGAAGGTGGGTTCTTTACCACTAGTGCCACTTGGGAAGCCCAATATATTCTTTTGGGATTCCCTTCTGAAGGAACATTTTCAAGGAATTTGAAAACATTTTGAAGGAATATTTTCAAATGAATGTATCATTTTTATTTTTATTAAAATTTAGTTGACTTATATATCATAATGTAATACGATATATATATCTCATAATGTAATATGATATATATATCTATCTCATAATGTAATATGATATATATAATATATCTATCTCATAATGTAATATGATATATATAATATATCTATCTCATAATGTAATATGATATATCATAATATAATATATCATAACTGATAGAACCACCAAGATAGCACATGTTAAGTTTTTAAGCATTCTCAGTGTGTACTTTGCACTCATTTTACAAGCACTATGTCATAGTCCATCAACATCACTTAATATTTGGAATGTCTTATTGTAGTGACACATGACACACTTGCACATCTGTTGGAGGGAAGCACCAACTGTGACTCCATAATGTATCTGTTTCTTTGACTTATACTTGTTTTCTATTGCTTTTGTTATTATGCATATGTGCTAAATCAGTTCAGTCCTGTCTGATTCTTTGTGACCCTGTGGATTGTAACTTTCCAAGGCTCCTCTGTCTGTGGCATTCTCCAAGCAAGAATACTGGAGTGGGTTGTCATGCTCTCCTGCAGGGCATCTTCCCAGCCCAAGAATTGAACCTACATCTCTCATGTCTCCTGCATTGACAGGCAGGTTCTTTATCACTAGCATCAGTCATACATAATGCCCTGCCTTGAACAGCCTTGCCCCTCTGCCTAAAGAGATTAGCACATCCTCTCCCTGAGGTTGGCCTTTCCAGGAGCTATTTGCAAGATAATGGTCTTACTTCCTCAACTCCTCTGCTTCTCTGATCTATAAAAGAATTTGGTATCCAGACCCTAACAAAGTGTTTATTTTGAGACATTAGTCTGCCATCCTATCAGTCATCTTTCTGAATAAAATTATATTGCTTGTCTCAACAGTTTGTCTCAAATTTATTAGCCTGTCATGCAGTGAGCAGAGTGACCTTGGACTTGGTAACACACCTACTTTAAGATAAGATCAAGTCACTGATATTTTAGCCAAAAATTTGAAAACAGGGCTTCCTTGATAGCTCAGTTGGTAAAGAATCCACCTGCAATGAGGGAAACCTGGGTTCAGTCCCTGGGTTGGGAAGATCTCCTGGAGAAGGGAAAGGCTACTCACTCCAGTATTCTGGCCTGGAGAATTCCATGGAGTGTATAGTCCATGGGGATGCAAAGAGTCGGACATGACTGAGCGACTTTCACTCACTTGAAAACCTAGTGGAATCAAGGTGGCCACACTGAGTGAAATGAGACTTGGCATGTTGTGGGTTCCCACACCTCCAGAGTTCTGATCGCTGGCACACTGCTGCTGTGATGCTGACCAAGGAAGTGACTTGCTATATACTTCCATTAGGTAAATTCCTCAGTCACTTAGTTCTCTTGTTTCCTAAAACAATCCAACTTTGGCAAAAATTTCTTCACTTTGAATCAAGGTCAAATCAATGGCCAAGAATCTTTCAAAAATATCTTTGACCCTCAGCTTTTGAATGTTTCAGAAAATTCATTTTCTTGCAAATTTTTTTTTCATAAATGGTTTTCATGTTATTTCCCAAGCTTCTTAATTTTTATTTTTAGTATTAGTAATGGTTGAAGAGTTTGGTTGAATAATTAAGAATTTACAGTATTTTAAGAAATATCAACTTTGTTTTACCATTGTTTTATCATCTCAGGAATCCAAAAGACAGGTTTTATCGATACCAAACAAAAGGAAAACTTAGAAAAATTAAGAAAATCTGTTTTAGACCTACAGAAAATTTATGTTCTGTACTTTTAATGTGGCATCAAAGTGTATTTTATTGTCTATAATATTGGATATTTGTGTTTGATCTTTTCCCCCCAGTATCTCACAATCAAGCTTTATGATTACACACACAGAAGAATTAAACATTTCTTATAAGATTTATTCCTAATTACTTGCCTTTTCCTGCTATTACCAATTGTATCTTTTTCTTAATTACATTTTCTAATGCTTTATTTTATTAAAATTCAATTGATGTTTGCAGATTAATATTGCAGATTTTTTTCTGCTTTTCAACTAGAAATTATATAATTTTTCATTCTTATTTTACCAGATTTGCTTCAAACAGTGGTAAATGCTTGCTGCAGTATCCCGGTCTTTTTTGGATATTGTTTTGTTTGTTTTGTTTTAGATTTTAAGGAATGCTTTTTACACAACTGGGATGGTATATAGACTGTTTTATGATATTTTTCAAGTAAAGATATTCCCAATTTACTTCATTTTTTAAATAAATACATAATGTGTTCTATACAGTTTTTCTACATCTATTGAGGGGCTCAAATTAATTTGCATTTTAACATTTTATTGTTACAAATAGGCATTAGGTGTTATTTCATTCTCAATAAGTAGTCTAATTTATCTTTTATTATCCTTTGTAAAGTTGCATTTTATTTGCTATTGTTGAGTATTTTAAAATACTTGTAAATGGATTCATAATTTTTTTTCTATGGTGTTACCTTTATCAAAGCAATGCTGACATCATATAAGGTGTTCTGGGAAGTAGGAATTTTTTTTTTCTTATTGTCCAGAAGAGTTTAATTAAAGATTGAGATGATTTGTTGTTGAAGCTTGTAACACTATCTTTGTGGGAATATTTAAAATTCTTTGGTGTATTTGTTGCTTTGTGTGTGTGTGCACTCAATTGCTCAGTTGTATCTGAATCTTCGTGGCCCCATGAACTATAGTCTGCCAGACTCCTCCGCCCATGGAATTTTCTAGGTGAGAATACTGGAGTAGGTGCCATTCCCTACTCCAGGGGATCTTCTGGACCTATGGGTTGAACACCTGTCTCTTGTGTTGCCTGTATTCTTTACCATTGTGCAACTGGGAAACAGTATGTGTTGTTTCCTTTCTTGTAGGATTATTTAGGCATTTCTAGTTCCCCCAAGCCAGAAAAACTGTTTTTTTCCACTGACACCACTGCTGCCATCTGGCATTTGACAGTCTGTAGCCTCAGACTAAAAGCTGCAAAATAAACAAAAACAGGAAGTCCTTATTTTCTCCTCTGAACATACATCCCCCACTAGTCTCTCTGCTTCAGTTCACTTTGTAGTGCCTTCATCTGCTGACTTCTTTGGGCATTATACACAGGTTTTACACCTATTTTCTGCAGAGGATCAATCCAGCAGAGCCTTCATTGTTAGAATCTATCATTGCTTTAAAAACTAACTCCTAACCCTGTTTTCTGTTTCACTGACTTGAATCTTCTATTTATTATATCTTTCATTTTTCCCTTTGTTTTCTATTGTTTTTTTTTCTTTCTCACACTAATTCATTTTTAACCTTTCATATTTTCAGGTGTAAGTATACAGGTCTAAAATTTTATGGGAAGCATCCTAGTAGCTTCACTGTACAAGGTTATCTACATAGTTTTCATTTGCCTTTTAAAATTTTCAGTACTAAGTATTAAAAAAATATCATCTATGATTTTTCTTTGACCAATATATTCCTTTGAAAAATATCTTAAAATTTACAATAATATGACTATTCATATAGCTATAATTTTCTTATTAACTTATAACTTGGCACACATTTATGATATTTAATCTTTAAAATTCTATTCTTAAAAATTAAATCTCTCTTCAGGTCAGTCAGTCAGTTCAGTCTCTCAGTCATGTCTGACTCTTTGTGACCCGATGGACTACAGCACAGCAGGCATCCCTGTCTATCACCAACTCCCGGAGTCCACCCAAACTCATGTCCATTGAGTTGGTGATGCCATCTAATTATCTCATCCTCTGTGGTTCCCTTCTTCTCCTGTCCTCAATCTTTCCCATCATCAAAGTCTTTTCAAATGAGTCAGTTCTTCACATCAGGTGGCCAAACATTGGAGTTTCAGCTTCAACATCAGTTCTTCCAATGAATACTCAGGACTGATCTCCTTTAGGATGGACTGGTTGGATCTCTTTGCAGTCCAAGGGACTCTCAAGAGTCTTCTCCAACACCACAGTTCAAAAGCATCAATTTATCAGCCTTCAGCTTTTTTTAATAGTCCAACTCTCACATCCATAGATGACTACTGGAAAACCATAGCCTTGACTAGACAGACCTTTGTTGGCAAATTAATGTCTCTGTTTTTTAATATGCTGTCTAGGTTGGTCATAACTTTGCTCCCAAGGAGTGTCTTTTAATTTCATGGCTGCAGTCACCATCTGCATTTCTTATTAATTCCTAACTCTGTATGCTCTTATGATATCTATTCCACAAAACTAGGATGATTTGCTTATAGACAATATATGGCAGTTTTTATAAATGTTCCCTTTTAAATCTCCTTTCCAAAGTTTAGGGTGTACAATGTGCTGTACATTTATATATTGCATAATGATTCCCAGTGCAATATTTTCATTTTTAATTGATAAGAATTGATATTCCCTAAGTATTAGATCCATGCAAAATTCCCTATATGTCCATTCATTTGGTTAAACTGTTTGGTTTTGACATTCAAGCCTTCTCTACCTTTGTAACATTTTTGTCTGATACTGTTCTTAATGTTTGAAAGAACTATTAAGGTATCATACTGATAGTGATTTGTTATTTTCTCATAGTAAGCCACCTATGAGTACTTCTTCACATCTTCTTGATGTATACATGGTCACAATAGCTAATTTCTTTTGGTGAAATAAATTTGTTAACACTGTTATTATTTGCTTCATTCATAAAAATGTTCACTGTAACACAGTCTATTTATCTGCTATTAATTTAGCAAAGCTATCTTTCTTTTGCTTAGAAATGGTGAGATACAGTTCCTCTGTCATTTTACCTGTAGACTTCTTATTTTTGTCTGTGTGCATCTTAGAATATTCCTTGCTTATTTTAAGTCAACTTGAAAATCTCTTTTAAATTGGAATATGCAGTTTATTCATATTTGCTAGATTATTAAAATATTTAGTGTTTTTTAACAGCTTACTTCCTGGAGGAGGGCATGGCAACCAACTTCAGTATTCTTACCTGGAGAATCCCCATGGACAAGGGAGCCTGGTGGGCTACAGTCTATGGGGTTGCAAAAAGTCAGACAAAACTGAGTAACTAAGCACAGCACAAACAACATACCTTGGTATTTTGTGCATGCTCTCTGTCTCTTTCTATATATATATATATATGTAAAATAAAGCTTTTCATAAAGTTTTTCTTTTAGAAAAGTTCTATATTTATAGAAAAATTCTAAAACCAGTAGTCATACCTTATTTCCCAAATCCATTTTCCTCTAATATTAATATCTTAAATAAGTAGGATACATGTGTCACAGTATTAATGGACCAGTATTAATATATCATTATTATCTGACCCTTTCACATTATTTATATCTCCGATTTACCTTAACCACCTCTTTTTTTTTTTTTTTTTTTCTGTTCTGGCTTTCTATCCAGGGTTATATGTGACATTCTGTCTTCTTAGACTCCTTCTGACTGGGACAGTTTCTTAGACTTTCTTTGTATCTGATGAACTTGACAATTTTGAGGAAATTTGCCAGACATTTTGGAGAATGTTCTTCCACTAGGATTTATCTACATTTTTTCTTGTAATTAGGCTGGGCTTATGGGAAGAAGAGCACGGGGATAACGTGCCACTTTTATCACCACCACATATGTAGGGTATATACCATCAGCATAACTTATAGCTGTTGACATTGGACTTGACTCCTGGCTGAGGTGCTGGTGTTCAGATATCTCTACTGCAAACATACACCTTTTTATGCAGTTCTATACTTTATGCTGTGAAAGGAAGTTATGTGTAGCCTACACTTAAAGAGTAGAAAGTTATGTTCTTTCTATGTTTCTCTCTAATATAAATTTACCCTTACAACAACCACCACCACCACAAAGTGGGATGTCAGTATTTCCCTCCTGAAGAAATTTGCGGTATCCTAAGTTATGACCAACCTAGATAGCATATTCAAAAGCGAAGACATTACTTTGCTGACTAAGGTCCATCTAGTCAAGGCTATGGTTTTTCCAGTAGTCATGTATGGATGTGAGAGTTGGACTGTGAAGAAGGCTAAGTGCTGAAGAACTGATGCTTTTGAACTGTGGTGTTGGAGAAGACTCTTGAGAGTCCCTTGGACTGCAAGGAGNTTTCAATAATTATATAAAATCAGATCATCTTTTATTTTCCTTATTGACTATCAGATGCTAGAATTATCACTTAGTATAAAACAGTTTTCTAGAGAGTTGGTAAACTGGGTTATCTGAAGACTTAAAGAGTTTCTGGCTTTTCTCTTCTCTCTCTCTTTCTCTCTCTCTACTGTTTCTCTCTGCCTGCTAGTGAAACCAGTACTTTTTATGCATTTACCACTTAATACTGATAACAAATAACTAAGACAGATTATGTTTGTCCCCATTATACAGGTAATAATTTGAAGCATTGAAAAGATGGGTAACTTGCCCAAATTCATAGAGATAGTAATAGATAGAGCTGGACTTAAGCCCAGGCAACCCAGATCCTGGGTGGTGATCAGAACCACCAGTACTTATATCGCCTCTGTAATGCACACACATTTTGGACAATGAAGACAATAAACGTTTATTCAGTGTCACCTGTGTGACCAGTACTATGCTTAAGTGATAGATCAAACTGATACATGATATAAAAATATTTGTACTGATTCACAAGTATTAATGAGTGTATTACCTAGATTTGTTGCAGTTGTTGGCAAAGGTTTTACTATTGTTTCTGATTGTTGTTGTTGTTTAGTTGCTAAGTTGTGTCTGCTTCTTTGTGACCCCATGGACTGCAGCCACCAGGTTCCTCTACCATGGAATTTCACAGGCAATAATACTGGAGTGGGTTGCCATTTCCTTCTCCAGGGAATCTTCCTGACACATGGATCAAACCCATGTCTGAAATCTTACGTGTGGCACTTACTAGTCAGGGAATTTTGAAAGAATTTCTTAATTACTCTGTGGTTCAGGATCTTCATTAACAAAATGGAAAAAGTCATCTCCCTAAAGAGTTTATGAATTGGGTGAGCTGTAGCATTTAAAGGGTCTAAAAATGTGTTTGATGCACAGGAGCAGTTATCAGGCCCTGTTTATTGTTATTGTTCATTTCATTTTTTATTGAATAGATTTGACATGTAACATTGTGAACATTTAAAGTATATAGTGTGTTACTTTGGTACATTTATGTATTATTATATAATTGTTGGTGTAGCAAAGTTTATTGATATTATATCATTACAGTAGTCCTCCCAACCTTATTAAGTCTTCTAACCTTATCTACATACTACAAGAACCCAGTGGTTATACCCAAAACTGTGGAGAATACTGAGCCGTATCTATACTGTATTTTTTCTTATGTGTACATACCTATTATAAGGTTGAATTAATAAATTAGGCACAATAAAATATTAATAATAATTAAGAATAGAACAATTATAACAACATACTGTAGTAAAAGTTATGTGAAACTGGTCTCTCTCTCAAAGTATCTTCTTGTACTATACTTGCCCTTCTTGTTGTGACTGAGTTGATAAAATGCCTGTGTGATGAGCTGAAAGATGGAGACTTTGTAACAATGGGTTAGGCTACTGCAGACCTGATGATGTGTAGAAGGAGGATCATCTGCACTGGGTGATTCTGGCTCACTGAGTGATGATAATGTTGATGATGGGAATCCTAGGCAGACAGAGCAGGATGGAGTGAGATTTCATCTTGCTACTCAGAATGGTGCACAGTTTAAAGCTTACAGACTGTTTATTTCTGGAATTTTCCATTATAATTTTTGGATTGCCATTAACTATGGGTAACTGAAACTGGGAAAAGTGAAGCTTCTGATAAGAGGGAGAGTACTGTATAGCACAGTGTTCTTGTCTATACTCATTATGATGTGCATTTGGTCTCTGTAGTTTATTTATTACTTGTTAAATGGGCTTCTCCAGTAGTGCTAGTGATAACGAATGTCTCCTGCCAATGCAGGAGACTCAGGAGACGCAGGTTCAATCCCTGGGTCAGGAAGATCCCCTGGAGGAAGGCATCCAGTATTCCTGCCTGGAGAATTCCATGAAAAGAAGAGCCCTGTGGGCTGCTGTCCATAGGTCGCACAGCGTCAGAGATGACTGAAGTGACTTAGCATGCATGCATAGGTTTGTATCTTAAATTCCATCAGTCTTATCCCTACATCTCACCAATGCCCTGGTAAATGCCATTTTACTGTTTTCTTGGTTTTTTTTTTTTTAAACAGATTTGCCTTTTAAAAATATTCCTCATATGAATTATATCGTACAGTACTTGTCTTTGTAAGATAGATTGAAGACAAAAGGAGAAGTGGATGACAGAGGATGAGATGGTTAGATAACATCACTGATTCAATGAACATGAATTTGAGCAAACTCTGGGACACAGTGGAGGACAGAGGAGCCTAGCAAGTTGCAGTCTATGAGGCTGCAGAGTTGGGCATGACTTAGAAACTGAACAACAACGATAATAGAAAAATGCATAGCTGAGATGAAATAGCTAAGTAAATGGTATATTCAGATATAACCTCAGCTCTTTTTTTTTTACATTTTTATTCCTGTTGTATATATTTTACTAATCATTTAAAAATACTGAAGTATTATTAATTTACAATGTTATGTTAGCTTCAGGTGCACAGCAAAGTGACTCATATATATATATATATATATATATATATATATGGGCTTTTCAGATTCTTTTCCATTATAGGTTATTACAAGACATAGAATATAGTTCTCTGTGCTATTCAGTAGGTCTTTTTTTATTGTTGGCTTTTATTGAAGTATATTTGATTTATAGTGCTGTGTTAATTTCTGCTGTACAGCAAAGTGATTCAGTTATACATAAATATACATATATATATGTGCTTTCTTCATTATATTCTTTTCCATTATGTTTCATCACAGGTTATTGAATATTCTTTTCCATTATGTTTCATCACAGGTTATTGAATATAGTTTTCTCTTCTGTACAGTAGGACTTGTTGTTTATCCATTCCATATATATAACATCTTACATGTATTAACACCAACTTGCCACTCCATTCCTCCTCAACCTTTTCTCCTTTTGCACCACCAGTCTGTTCTCTGTTTTTTGTCTTTATCTGTTCTGCAGATAGGCTGACTTGTGTCATAACTTGTTTAAAATATACCTTCTTTACAAAAGCACATGGGATACACTGACCAACAGGCTATATTGTGGGTCAAAAAATAATGTCTAATTGAATTGATAAAACAATGTTACAACTTCAGTCAAAATTCCAGCAGGAATCTTTATGAATATAGACAAGCTGAATCTAAAATTCAAATGGAAAGCAGCAGAGCTAGAATAGCCAAAAGAAGAGTAAAGGTATAAGAATAATATTACCTGACTTCATGGATTATCATGAAGTTATAATAATCAAGATATATAAGACCAGTGGGGCATAATAGAAAATCTAATAACAGATCAAACAAATGTGAACAACTGATTTTTTAAAAGACTCTATTTTAAAATATTTTAAGAATCACAAAAAGTTGGACATAGCAATAGAGAGATTTAATTTGTACCTTTTACCCAGCTTCCCTCAAGATCTCCCATTGATAGTGTTTTACATAACCATAGTATATTGTGAAAACCAGGAAACTGACAAAATCAGTTGATTCTTGACAGAAGTTCAAAGACAATTTACCTATGTTCTCCTCTAGGAGTTTTATAGTTTCTTGTCTTACGTTTAGATTTTTAATCCATTTTGAGTTTATTTTTGTGTATGGTGTTAGAAAGTGATCTAGTTTCATTCTTTTACAAGTGGTTGACCAGTTTTCCCAGCACCACTTGTTAAAGAGATTGTCTTTACTCCACTTTGCCTCCTTTGTTGAAGATAATGTGTCCATAGGTGTGTGGATTTATCTCTGGGCTTTCTATTTTGTTCCATTGATCTATATTTCTGTCTTTGTGCCAGTACCAT
>SJYA01002334.1:1279707-1293992 GCA_006410615.1 Neotragus moschatus
ATATATATGGAATTTAGAAAGATGATAATGATAAACCTGTATGTGAGACAGCAAAAGAGACACAGATGTATAGAACAGCCTTTTGGACTCTGAGGGAGAGGGAGAGGGTGGGATGATTTGGGAGAGTGGCATTGTAATATGTATGATATCATAAGTGAAACGAATTGCTGGTCTAGATTCGATGAAGGATGCAAGATGCTTGGGACTGATGCACAGTGATGATCCAGAGGGATGGTATGGGGCGGGAGGAGGGAGGGGGATCGGGATTCAGAGCTCATGTACACTTGTGGCTGATTCATGTCAATGTCTAGCAAAACGAATACAGTATTATAAAGCAAAACAAACTAAAAAAATAAAAATTAAAAAAAAAATTTCCTGGAAAACCAAAAAACAAACAAACAAACAAACAAAAAAAACAAAGACAATTTAAAGGAGAAAAGCTAGTTTCCTCAACAATTGATTCAAGAATTACTAGATATCATATGTAAAATAACAAAACTTGACTCTAACCTCACACCTTATACAAAAATCAACTGACATGGATTATAGATCTAAATGTAAAACCGAAGACCATCAAACTTTTANAAAAAAACAAAGACAATTTAAAGGAGAAAAGCTAGTTTCCTCAACAATTGATTCAAGAATTACTAGATATCATATGTAAAATAACAAAACTTGACTCTAACCTCACACCTTATACAAAAATCAACTGACATGGATTATAGATCTAAATGTAAAACCGAAGACCATCAAACTTTTAGAATAAATAGTAGGAAAAAAATCTTTATTACCTGTGATTAGGTAATTTTTTTTTTAATTGAAGTACAGTTGCTTTACAATGTTGTGTTTCTGCTGTACAACAAAGTGAATCAGCTATAATGTACATTTATTCCCACCCTCTTGGACCTCCATTTTATCACTCCGCCTCTTCCCACTTCTTCCCACCCCTAGGTCCACACAGAGCACAGAGCCAAATTCCCTGCAGGTTCCTACTAGCTATTTTACACATAATAGTGAATATGTCAATCCTATTCTCCTAATTCATCCCACCCCCTCTTCTCCTTTGTGTTTACATGGCCATTATCTATGTCTCTATTTCTGCCCTGCAATTAGGCTCATCTGTACCAATTTTGTAGATTCCACATATATGTGTTAATATATGATACTTGTTTTTCTCTTTCTGACTTACTTCACTCTGTATGATAGTTTATAGGCCCATTCATGTTTCTACAAATGAGGCAGTTTTGTTCCTTTTTATGGCTAATATATGTGTATATATTATATATGTACAAACAAATTATTCTATTGTATATGTGTACCACATGTTTATGCATTCATCTGTCAATGATTGGAGAACTAAGATCCTGCAAGTCACATAGCATGGAATACTTTTTTTTTTAAGTCAAACTCATAAAGAATATTATAATTGAGAAATGAGAAGCAGTTATGCTGTGAGAGTTCCAATAAGTCTAAAGGCCAGGGTAAGGAATGATTACTGATAGTCATTCTCAGCTCTCGGTCTTTGTAAACTTCCAAGCAACAGACAGATTTTCCTGAATGAAGGTGTGGAGGTTGACACAGAAATTTTTGATTAAAAGATATACAAAGTTACACATACATAGAACTTAAAGCCATTTTTTTCTGTGATTGTTATTTTGTTTGTGAACTTTGTGTCTCAGACAGTTTTGTAAATCCAAACCACTATGATTTCTAGATCTACAGATACCTAGAGCTGACCTCAGAATAATGGTTTGTGACAATTTTAGCGTGGTGATAAAGTTTAACCTTAAAATTAACTGGTGAAAAATTTGTCCCAGTTTTCTAAATGTTAGAGGGTCCATGTACACTAGTAGAAATACACATACATGCCTAAAAGCAAAATTATCATTTGATTTTCAACTTGAATTATGCTGCCCAGGTTTCCCTGGGAAGATAGTGTGGTTTATCATAAATAGGGCAGTAGACTTATTTGTGATTTTTGCATTTATGTAAGTAAATTCTCAACTAAGTATATATCTACTTTTAAAAACTGCATTATTTATGTTATTATACTATGTAATGAAATACTTTTGGGAGGGTTCAAGACTGAAATAAAGATATATGTTGCAAACATTTTAAGTACCATTTCACATCTTGAAATAAACAAATAAGTAAAACCAAATTAGATTATTGTAAGGTTATAGAGAAGGTGAGATTATTTCCTTCAAATGTATTGAGGATCTTGAAAGTATGCAGTAAACAACCTCACTAGATCCCACCTCCCCCCACACCCCACTATCCACTCATGATACACACTGCTAAAAAGTGATTTATTGACTTGATTTTAGATTTGATTTAATTACAAATTGAGTAATGATATTTTACTATTGGAAAAACACTACCATCAAAAATAATGCAACAAAAAAGCCTGAACAAAATGTTAATTTTTTTATTGTTTGAAATATATTTTAAATCAAATTTGGCTTATCTAAATTTATAATTTCATATTTCACCATCAAAATATTTCTAAGTAACCAATTCTCCACCAAATGTGTCTGTGTACTGCAAACACACTACACTTCACTGTAGGCATATTTAAAATTCACTCCCTAAACTTGAAATGTCCTTTCTTTGTCTCTACTTTTTAAAACTGCATTCAGTGTTTTAGAACCTATTCCAGTGTTATATCTGTGTCCATGAAGGAAATTTTAAATGCAAAGCTTCATGAAAATTTGTTTTTTATTAATATGAAATATTCCCACTACAAACACAGAGAAATGTTATATAAACTCGAACAAAATTGTTTTAAAAGCTTTAGGAACACATAAGAGAAGAAAAGAGTATAACCAGTTTCCTTGAGCAAAAGGGAGTTGAGAGGCAACATTCATAGTCTTCCCTCATGGCAGCACCTGACACCATTGGCATAACTGCTGGCTTGGGTTTTATCCCAGAGCAGATAAGACATCTCAGGCCAAAACAAGGTGGGAGGTGAACAGTAACAAATCCTTACAAATGCAGCACACTTTAAAAACGCAACTCCAGAGTAAGATGGACCAATAAATGCAGTCATTGGCCAATGAGACAGGATAAAACTCCTGTAATTCTGGATGGAAAAAAGGCAAAAAAAAAAAAAAAATCACATTCCTGTCATAGTGTGTAGAATAGAAACTACCTTGTCAATAAATTATCATAAAATTTGTCTTAGGTTTTCTGCTTGGAATTGCCATAGGCAAATCATTGTAAAACAAATCCTTGAGTTAATACTTGAGAGTGGGTAGGCACAAGGTTCACCAACACAAAAAACTCTCCTTGAGGCAATGTCAAAATGAAAAAACAAAATATAGCAAAATGCACTAGAAAAATATATTTTATGAGTAAAACAGTGAATAACAAAAACATTGGGAATACACCCTTATGTATTTGGATACTGGAGAAAAAGTATTTTTAAATGGATGAAATGTTCAAATACAGGTTAAATCTCTAAAAAGAACACATCAGTAATAAGCAGCTCTGAAAATAGCATACTATTTATTAGAAGGGATAAAATATATAATTACCGAAATTAAAAGCTCCATATGTTAAACATCACATTGAATGCAGCAAAAATTTGAATTATGAATTAAAAGAACTGAAGAATGACAAATACAGTAAAAAAATGACAAAGGAGTTTGAAGATGAAGGACAGATTTTTTTAAATAGGCAAAATGGTTTAAAGATTAAAACAATATTTAACAGGAGAGCCAGAAATAAAGGAATTGATAAAAGCCATGGACTTTGATATTTAACATATAGGAGATCTACTAAAGATAAATGGCTTTACATGAAGTAACTGTGATAAAACTGAAAAGAGATGTGGATAAATCTAAAATTATAGTTGCAATTTTAGATACTCTTTCTTAAAAAAGATAGATATTTGAACAACACTATCAAAAACATCATCTAATTATCAATTATAGGACATTGTCAATAACACAAGATTACTCATTCTTTTCAAGTGCTCATAAAACGTTCATCAAGATACACCATATATAAATTCTCAGTAAACTGAAAAATAGTTTTATATGTAAAAATATTTCATCTCTATGGGAGGACAGTATGGAGGTTCCTTAAATAATAGTTAGCATATGATCCAGCAATCCCACTCCTGGGCAGATATCCAGAGAAGACATTAATTCAAAAAGATGAATGTACCCCAGTATTCATAGCAGCACTATGTACAATAGCCAAAACATGGAAACAGCCTAATTGTCCATAGACAAATGAATAAGGAAGATGTGGCATATAAATGTATAAAATGCACACATGTTTATGTACAGTGGGATACTACTCAGCCCTAAAAAGAATGAAATAATGCCATTTACAGCAACACGGATGGATCTAGAAATTATCATACTTATATAAGTAGTCAGATAAAGACATATGATATCATTTGTATGTATAATCTAAAATATGACATGAATTTATTTAACACACAGAAGCAGACTCACAGACATAGAAGACAAACTTATGATTACCAAAGGGGATAAGGGTGGGGGGAGGTATAAATTAGGAGTTTGAGATTAAAAGATACAAATTTCTATGTCTAAAATAGATAAACAACAGCCACTTCTATATAACACAGGGAACTGTATTCAATATCTTATAATAACCTGTAATACAAAAGAATCTGAAAAAATTGATGCTTTTGAACTGTGGTGTTGGAGAAGACTCTTGAGAGTCCCTTGGACTGCAAAGAGATCCAACCAGTCCATCCTAAAGGAGATCAGTCCTGGGTGTTCATTGGAAGGACTGATGTTGAAGCTGAAACTCCAATGTTTGGCCACCTGATGTGAAGAACTGACTCATTTGAAAAGACTTTGATGCTGGGAAAGACTGAAGGCAGGAAGAGAAGGGGACGACAGAGGCTGAGATGGTTGGATGGCATCACTGACTCAATGGACATGAGTTTGAGTGAACTCTGGGAGTTGGTGATGGATAGGGAGGTCTGGCGTCCTGTAGTCCATGGGGTCACAAAGAGTCAGACACGATTGAGTGACTGAGCTGAACTGGCCAAACTAGAAATTGCCCCTCCACCACCATCAACCTACTGACCTGTAGGACCAGCCACATGACTTACATAGCTCAGTGATAAATGAAATAAGGGGCCCCTTGTCNTCTGGCGTCCTGTAGTCCATGGGGTCACAAAGAGTCAGACACGATTGAGTGACTGAGCTGAACTGGCCAAACTAGAAATTGCCCCTCCACCACCATCAACCTACTGACCTGTAGGACCAGCCACATGACTTACATAGCTCAGTGATAAATGAAATAAGGGGCCCCTTGTCCCAAATAAAGACTTACAAGGCAGAAATATCAAAGCATTAAACAAAGCTCAAGGACTTTCAAGGCATGGGGCCTGTGGAACTGAAACTGGCCCTGATCCTTTATCATCCAGGGAAGCCTGGTGTGCTGCAGTCCATGGAGTTGGAGAGTTGGACATGACTGAGCAACTGAACTGAACTGATGTATAACAATCACTTTGCTATATCTTTATGACATTTGGTCAGGCAAAGATTCTTAGATGGGACACAAAAGCATGAACCATGAAATAACAATTTAGAATTCATTAAAATTAAGACTTCTAGAGTCACCAATAAAAATAGAATAAGGGAAAACACACATACCTGAAACATGTTTGACAAAGGACTTGTGCCATAGTAATAGGCCAGCATCACAATAATAAATCAGTGTAATGTTTGAACACATATTTCAATAAATGAGCTATATAGAAATCTAGCAGATGTGTAAAAGGATGTGCAAAATTTTATTCAGGAGAGAAATTCAAATTTAATTCACAATAAGATAGTACTACTAACACCAACTGGAGTGACTAAAAATTAAGATGATCAGCAATCATTAAGTGTTAGCTAGTATATAGAGAAGATTTGACAGTTTTTCTTGCAACTCTTTGCATCTATTGCAAATAATGAGTGAGTGAATTGAGGGAAGTCGCTCAGTCGTGTCCAACTCTTTGCGGCCCCATGGACTGTAGCCTACCATGCTCTTNTAGATTTCTGATTTATCTATTTATTTGGCCATGCCCCATGGCAGGTGGGATCTTACTTCCCCCACCAGGGATCAACCCCAAGGAGAAACCACACTCCGCTCACCCCCACCCCCACCCCTCCCCATCACAGTGGGAGCATGGAGTCTTAACCAGTAGACCACAAGGGAATTCCATAAATAGGTCTTTTAAAATGTCTATTTTAATTACTGTAAATACCTCTGTGTGTGCGTGTGTGTAATCTGCAAAAACAGAAGCATTGTGAGCCCCTCAATATAATTTGAGAGTTATAATCAATAGGCCTGATATTAAAACAAAATGTAAGAACCATAGTTCCAGCCCATGGGATACATCAGTGAACACAACAGATGCCCTTGTCCTCGTGGAACTAATTATGTTCTGCTGGGCTTATTATTTATCCTGTGTTTTAGACCTCTGATTCTTTCTAGAGCATTTTGAGACTAAAATAGTAAGTGGGAAAAAGTAATTACAAATGCCATTTGTCATGCTTCTTAACTTAAAAAAAAACATTTAATACCTATTTTTTGACCATTTTGAAGTTATCTATAGTTATATTTCCTGAATTACTATGTAAAATTCCTCTAACTACTATCACCATTCTTGCTAATATGGTAATATTTTCAATTTGCCAGTTTATAACTTTTGTAGCATATCATTACTTCCCTGTTTCTAAAAATATGTTTAAAAGCAAATTTTGTTTTTCCTATTCAACTAATTTATGGCATTTTATTTCAAAAAATTTTTGTGTAAATATTAGTGATGAATGTTCATTTACTTAAAGATTTTATGATAGTGTTGCCAAATTAATTTTTGACAGTAGGTTTCTGGCAAAAAATGGCATCAAAAATTAATTCTAAGCATCATTATATTTATAATAATTATCTAAAACACTGAAACATTTTCCTTTTTAAATTTTATGCTATTAATAAGCATTCATTTTGCCTCATATCACTATAAAGTACAGATTAGAAAGAATCTCAGAACCAAACAAAATCAGAAAAAAATAATATGTTCATTTCTTGAATTTATCTATATTATTAACATTGTAGTCAGTGAATTTCTCTTTTCTTAACCCTGTACATTTTTTTCTTGCATTCATGTATTTAAAATCAAGTTAACTAATTCACTACTTGTCTACCAAGATAATAGTTCTGGATTCATCATTTTTTCATTTCCTCTGAAAACAGATAGCACTTTTATTTGTTAATTAATTGAGAATCCTGTGTCCTTTCATGCTTTCAAAATGCTATACTCTGAAACTGTGTGGAGACAATTATTCTGAAAAGCTGTGAATCATTCTAAAAAAATATGAGAATTCCTAAATTATGTCAGAAGCAAGATTTTTTACAAGGTGAGTTTTTGGGAGAGGTGTCATTAATTTCTTTCAAGGTAGAAGAAAGAACAGATCTCTGTCATTTTTTTTAAACAGTTAAGATTTGGTTATCTGAGTAAATGTGTGCCATCAAGACTGTTGACTATTTTTGCAAGGATGTTACTGTTTTTGAGAGTTAGGCTTGAAATACAGTGTGTCTGACATTATGATTTCATACATTTATCTTTTGTAAACTAATTTGAATGCCTAGTTGTCTTGCACAGTATTTGTTTTTTGTTTTTTGTTGTTTTGTTTCATTTGTTTGTTTTAGTTTTCTGAGTATGTTAGAATTCTAAGAAAATCATCCATGACCCACACTATTTTATAATCCTCATCCAAGAAGTGTGAGTAGAACCAGTACCTATCTTCTAACTCGTATATATCACACAGATGAGTTTTTTGCAGATGTAAGTAAAGTCCCTAATCAGTTGATTTTGTTAATAAACAAAAAATTATCCCAATGGGCATGCTGATGAGGTGAACTCTTCAACAGAAAGTCTAGAGGTGAGAAAAATCTCTTTGAGTTTATCCTTGAAGAAGTGAGTCATTGTATATTCTACAACTTCAAGGGAATAAATCTCCCCAAACCACAGAAGTTTGCATGCAAACTTTAGATTTCAGATAAGATCCAGTCTTAGCTAACATCTTGGTTGCAATCCTGTGAGACACTTAGCAGAGGACTCAGCTAGGCTTGCCCAGATCCCCTGACCTATTAAAATTTGGGGAAATAAATGTAAGTTATTTTAAGCCACTGACTTTAAGATATGCTGGAAAAGGTGTAGGCTACCCACTCCAGTATCCTTGGGCTTTCCTGGTGGCTCAGCTGGTAAAGAATTTGCCTGCAATGTGGGAGACCTGGGTTCAATCCCTGGGTTGGGAAGATCCTCTGGAGAAGGGAATGGCTACCCACTCCAGTAAACTGGCCTGGAGAATCCCATGGACAGAAAAGCCTGGCAGGTTATAGTCCATGAGGTCGCAAGGAGTTGGACACAACTGAACAACAAACAACAGCATCTAGGTTCATGAGGATATTCGTGTCTAGTTTCTTTTCTTTATCTAGTTCTCATAGAATAAGTGAGAAAATAATTCATTCTACTTTTATTTTCTGAAAGACTGTATCATAGATAGTTATCATTTACTCTTTAAATGTTTGGTTGAATTTGTAGGTAACCATATGGGCCTATTATTTTTTTTTGGAAGGTTATTAATTACTGATTCAGTTTCTTCAATACAAAAATCCTACCTAGATTATTTTTCCTTAAGCACATATGTTTAGTTTGGTTCTTTCAAGGAACTGGACCATTTCATTTGTTATCAAGTTTGTGGGCATAGAGTAATCTTTTTTTTTTTTTTCATTTGAATGCTCAGTTGTGTCCGACAGATGGATTCTTCACCACTGAGGTACCACGTATGACAGAGTTATCAAAATATTGTTCTATTATACTTTTGATTTTGTGGCACCAGGCATGATGACTTCTTTTTTGTTTCTGACATCAATAATTTGTATTTCCACTCTCTCTCTCTCCTTTTCTTTTTTTTATTTGCCTGGGTGTATCCAATTCTGTGCACCCATTGAACAACAGTCCACCAGACTCCTCTGTCCACAGGAGTCTCTAGGCAAGAATACTGGAGTGGGTTGCCATTTCCTTCCCCAGCTGCCTGGGCAGAGTGTTATCAATTTTATTAATTCTTTTTATGGAACTAACTGTCATTTCTCTTTATTTTCTCTGTAGTGTTATCTTTAATATGTTGGTTTCTGCTTTAATATTTTTCATTTGCTTTGGACCCTAATTATTTTTCTAGTTTTCTGAAGTTTTTTTTAATAACTTAGTAATTTAAATATTTTTTCAGTGGCATGCATTCCATGTTATATTGCCTCTAGGCAGTGTTTTCACTGGGCCCCACACATTTTCATGAGTTGAATTTTCATTTTCACTAATTTAATATCTTTTAATATGTTTTGAATTCTTTTTAGTCCATATGTTATTTAAGGAGTATGCTATTTAAATTCCAATTATTGGGGAAATTTCCAGCTATCTTTCTGTTATTTATAACTAGTTTACTTCTGTTGTGGTTTGGAAACTTTGTATAATTTCCAATTTTACATTTTGTTTGGGTGTGTTTCATGGCCTTGTCTGACCTTGAGAAGAATGTGTTGTAATGTGCCATTGTTGGATAAAGTATTCTATAAATGTCAATTATATTTGTTGATAAATAGTGCTGTTCAGTTGGTTGTATCCTTATTGGTTTTCTGACTGCTTGATCTGTCAGCTGTTGTAAGAGGAGTACTGAAATTTGCAACTGTAACAGTGGATTTATCTATCTATCCTTGTAGTCCTGTTGTTTTTTGCCTCCTGTATTTTATTTGACATAAAATATGCTTTCTCTGAATTTAATATAACTACTCCAGCTTCTTTTGATTAGTGTCAATATAGTATCAGTTCAGTTCAGTTGCTCAGTCTTGTCTGACTCTTTGTGACCCCATGAACCACACTATGCCAGGCCTCCCTGTCGATCACCAACTCCCGGAGCTTATACAAACTCATGTTCATTGAGTTGGTGATGCCATCCAACCATCTCATCCTCTGTCATCCCCTTCTCCTCCTGCCCTCAATCTTTCCCAGCATCAGGATCTTTTCAAATGAGTCAGCTCTTCGCATCAGGTGGCCAAAATATTGGAGTTTCAGCTTCAACATCAGTCCTTCCAATGAATACCCAGGACTGATCTCCTTTAGGATGGACTGGTTGGATCTCCTTGCAGTCCAAGGGACTCTCAAGAGTCTTCTCCGATACCACTGTTCAAAAGCATTAATTCTTCAGCACTCAGCTTTCTTCACAGTCCAACTCTCACATCCATACATGACCACTGGAAAAACCATAGCCTTGACTAGACGGACCTTTGTTGACAGAGTAATGTCTCTGCTTTTTAATATTCTGTCTAGGTCAATTTGGTAGAAGTTGTCCTAGAGTTTGCAAATATATATATACTATAAATAAATATGTTTATATTAATATATATTAATATAATATATATTAATATTTATATTATATATATTTGTATAACTAATAATAATGCACCTTCAAATAAGCTGTTTTTCTTCAACTGTAGTGTGGGTAACTAGTAAGTTTCCCAGGACCTTGCTCCCTCCCCTTTTGACATGACATTCATTTTGCTTGTCTATATGCTCTAATCAACTAATACATTGCTATTACAAACAGTTGTCTTTTTGTTTCATAATAATTCAGAAGAAAAGTTTTTTAACATTTCTTTAATGAATGATGTGCTGACTGCAAATTCCTTCTGTCTTACTTTTTCATTAAGATTAATCATAGGGAATTGAACTGAGGTCTTTCCTCTGAGAGATATCTTCCCATCAATTCTCACTCTTCTTTCATAAACTATCATTTATATGAAATATTTAATTGTATAATTGCATAAAGAAGTAATGATGGAATTTGGAGTCAAAAAATTAATTTATCATGGGAAAAAATCCCAGAATTTCAAGCTAAAAATATCCCTGGAGAATACCTGTAAAGAAATATTGCCCTTTTAATTTATTATATTATCTCAGATAAAGATTTTGTTACCATGGGATTGTAGCAATGAAAGTCCTATACAGAATGAAATAAATAGAGAACAAGCTTTCTTCCTAGGCTTGGAAATGAACTGCTATTGTACCTGTTCTTAAATGTCTATATTTTAGTGTAATCATAAGGTAAAATAAAATTAAAAAAAAACTTTTTGCAGTCAATAAAATGTATATTTAAAACACAAGATAAAGGAATGAAATTGGTTCAGAAGAGAAGGATGCTGAATAAATTAATATACTTTCAGGAAAACAGAGTTACTGTAAACCAAGTCCTTTAAAAAAGGAAAAGAATGCTAAATACACTCAAAATCTGGAAGGGAAGAGTGAATTTTATTCAGCAGTACATGTAGAAGATGTAAATAAAGTTAAATAAGTCACCAGATATTTTGTTCCTAATTTAAGATCAACCAAGAACAAAAGTTAATAAAAAATACAAAAATGAAGATATTATGGAAGAATTCAAATTTTAAAAGTTTAATAATTATAAGACAAAAACACAAAATCAAAAATACTTTTAAGAAATAAGTAAGGCTAAAAAAGCATGGTTTAAGAAAAAATAATACTATAGAATAATTAAAATGTTATCAGCTCAGATTTATACTGAAAAGGTGATGGGCAGAAATATAAACCACAGACAGCAGTTCAAAATGTAAAAGTGGGTAAGCTAAGATAGAGGCAAAAGCCAGAAGTTAATAGCCCACAGGACTTCCCAGGTGGCTTAGTGGTAAAGAATTCACCTGCCAATACAGGAATGTGGATTCAATCCCTGGGTCAGAAAAATCCCCTAGAGAAGGAAACGACAATACTCACTCTAGTATTCTTGTGTGGGACATGACTTAGTAACTTGACAACAACAGCAATAACTCACAAATCATGCTCATTATCCTCAGTGAGTTGAAAGTTCATACCACAAAATCCTCAGGATAGTATTCTTCAGTGGAAAGCGAAGAAAGGTAAAAAAATAAAATAAAAAAATAAAAAAACACTGATACTAGAAAGCCTGCTATATCTGCTTACCCAGAATTCTCTCACACCCTAAGGCTTCTGAGCAAAGTGTGGAATTGTGTAAATCTATGGCACATTTGGTTATCACATATTCCAGACAACCTGTTCATTTATCAGTGCAGAGTCTGTGAGGTTTGACATTTTAGATATAAATTTGTGTTCAAAGTTAGTGCAACTTTATTTGAATAAAGCAAAGACAAATTTTGAAGATATTTTAAAATTGTGCTTAAAATGATTTGTAAGAATGAGGAACATATGTTCATATAAAGGTGACAATTAATATGCCATTTCTAACTGTATTTGTTTTCTTTAGAGACACTTCACAAAATGACAAGCATATTTTTTTTTTTTTAAAAAAGGAAGTTATTTATAACTAACTCTTTCCTTCCAATGCATTCCATGTTGGTCCTTTTAGTACAACCAGGTCCTATGTAGTGAATTGTTAATATTCCTGCATTAAATAGCTGTAATGCCAAACAGTTAATGCCCCTCCAGAAGTGCTGACTTCTCCCAGTGTTCAGTGGTTGCTCTGAAGATGTTTAGCTGAATGTGGTTGCAATTACAAACTAAATGATTCTTAAAGGAATAACTCTTCCAAATGTGGGACAAATAACTATTCCCATATCCTTTCCCCAGCACTTTATGAACCTCCCAACTTCAGTTTGATTTTTCTACTAGTTCACCCATGAGAGAATAAAGAGCCTGACTGGATCGTTTAATAGCCTTCCCTTACTGACTTTATTGCTAACGGGAGAGGTGGGATGAGATATTTCAGAAAAAATTGAGGACTTTTGATCCTATCATGACTGTTTTCTGACTTCTTACTTGAATGATTCGTGAGGTTATTCTGTCTGCTGAAATCCATGTAGTAGTTGTTCAAAAGATTAGAGTTTACATACTTTCAGTGACTAGATGAGTCAAGTATGGGTCCATGATAAGTCAAGTGTGGGTCCACAACAAGGCCTTTGGAATAAAAGCCTCTTTATCTCCCAGAGCTTTTCCCATTAGAGCAAATCGCTGTTGTTCAGCCACTAAATCATGTCTGATTCTTCATGACCCCATGGACTACAGCATGCCAGCCTCCTTTATCCTCCTCTATCTCCTGGAGATTACTCAAATTCAAGTGTGGGAAGTCAGAGATGCTATCTAACCATCTTATCTCTGCTGCTCTCTTCTACTCCTGCCTCTATATTTCCCAGCATCAGTTTTTTTCCAGTGAGTCTGCTCTTTGCATCAGATGGCCAAAGATTGGACCTTCAGCTTCATCATCCATCCTTCCAGTGAACAGTCAGGGTTGATTTCTTTTCGGATTGACTGGTTTGTTTTCCTTGCTATCCAAGGGACTCTCAAGATTTATCTCCAGCACCACACTTCAAAGGCATTAATGCTTTGGTGTTCAGCCTTCTTTATGGTCAAACTCTCACACCTGTACATGCCTACTGGAAAAACTATAGCATTGACTATAGAGACTTCTGTTGGCAAAGTGATGTTTCTGCTTTTTTAATATGTTGTCTAGGTTTGTCAAAGTTTTTCTTCCAAGGAGCAAGCATCTTTTAATTTCATGGCTGCAGTCAGCAACCACAGTGATTGTGGAACCCAAGAAAAGAAAATCGGTCACTGTTTTCAGATTTTCCACATCTATTTGCTATGAAGTTATCACTCACCTATGCAAAGTCAAGTGGGCCTGAGGAAGAATCACTAGGAACAAAGCTAGTGGAGGTGATGGAATTCCAGTGGAGCTATTTCAAATCCTGAAAGATGATGCTGTGAAAGTGCTGCACTCAATATGCCAGCAAATTTGGAAAACTCAGCAGTGGCCACAGGACTGGAAAAGGTCAGTTTTCATTCCAGTCCCAAAGAAAGGCAATGCCAAAGAATGCTCAAAGTACCGCATGATCGCACTTATCTCACACACTAGCAAAGTAATGCTCAAAATTCTCAAAGCCAGGCTTCAACAGTACATGAACCGTGAAGTTCCAGGTGTTCAAGCTGGATTCAGAAAAGGCAGAACCAGAGATCAAATTGCCAACATCTGTTCGATCATCAAAAAAGCAAGAGAGTTCCATAAAAACATCTACTGCTGCTTTATTGACTATGCCAAGGCTTTTGACTGTGTTGATCATAACAAACCATGGAAAATTCTGAAAGAGAGGAATACCAGACCACCTTACCTGCCTCCTGAGAAATCTGTATGTAGTTCAAGAAGCAACAGTTAGAACTGGACATGGAACAACAGACTGGTTCCAAGTAGAAAAAGGAGTACATCAAGGCTGTA
>SJYA01002334.1:1294875-1368599 GCA_006410615.1 Neotragus moschatus
GGGAGAGGTGGGATGAGATATTTCAGAAAAAATTGAGGACTTTTGATCCTATCATGACTGTTTTCTGACTTCTTACTTGAATGATTCGTGAGGTTATTCTGTCTGCTGAAATCCATGTAGTAGTTGTTCAAAAGATTAGAGTTTACATACTTTCAGTGACTAGATGAGTCAAGTATGGGTCCATGATAAGTCAAGTGTGGGTCCACAACAAGGCCTTTGGAATAAAAGCCTCTTTATCTCCCAGAGCTTTTCCCATTAGAGCAAATCGCTGTTGTTCAGCCACTAAATCATGTCTGATTCTTCATGACCCCATGGACTACAGCATGCCAGCCTCCTTTATCCTCCTCTATCTCCTGGAGATTACTCAAATTCAAGTGTGGGAAGTCAGAGATGCTATCTAACCATCTTATCTCTGCTGCTCTCTTCTACTCCTGCCTCTATATTTCCCAGCATCAGTTTTTTTCCAGTGAGTCTGCTCTTTGCATCAGATGGCCAAAGATTGGACCTTCAGCTTCATCATCCATCCTTCCAGTGAACAGTCAGGGTTGATTTCTTTTCGGATTGACTGGTTTGTTTTCCTTGCTATCCAAGGGACTCTCAAGATTTATCTCCAGCACCACACTTCAAAGGCATTAATGCTTTGGTGTTCAGCCTTCTTTATGGTCAAACTCTCACACCTGTACATGCCTACTGGAAAAACTATAGCATTGACTATAGAGACTTCTGTTGGCAAAGTGATGTTTCTGCTTTTTTAATATGTTGTCTAGGTTTGTCAAAGTTTTTCTTCCAAGGAGCAAGCATCTTTTAATTTCATGGCTGCAGTCAGCAACCACAGTGATTGTGGAACCCAAGAAAAGAAAATCGGTCACTGTTTTCAGATTTTCCACATCTATTTGCTATGAAGTTATCACTCACCTATGCAAAGTCAAGTGGGCCTGAGGAAGAATCACTAGGAACAAAGCTAGTGGAGGTGATGGAATTCCAGTGGAGCTATTTCAAATCCTGAAAGATGATGCTGTGAAAGTGCTGCACTCAATATGCCAGCAAATTTGGAAAACTCAGCAGTGGCCACAGGACTGGAAAAGGTCAGTTTTCATTCCAGTCCCAAAGAAAGGCAATGCCAAAGAATGCTCAAAGTACCGCATGATCGCACTTATCTCACACACTAGCAAAGTAATGCTCAAAATTCTCAAAGCCAGGCTTCAACAGTACATGAACCGTGAAGTTCCAGGTGTTCAAGCTGGATTCAGAAAAGGCAGAACCAGAGATCAAATTGCCAACATCTGTTCGATCATCAAAAAAGCAAGAGAGTTCCATAAAAACATCTACTGCTGCTTTATTGACTATGCCAAGGCTTTTGACTGTGTTGATCATAACAAACCATGGAAAATTCTGAAAGAGAGGAATACCAGACCACCTTACCTGCCTCCTGAGAAATCTGTATGTAGTTCAAGAAGCAACAGTTAGAACTGGACATGGAACAACAGACTGGTTCCAAGTAGAAAAAGGAGTACATCAAGGCTGTATACTGTCACCCTGCTTATTTAACTTATATGCAGAGTACATCATGCAAAATATTGGGCTGGGTGAAGCCCAAGCTGGAATCAAGATTACCAGGAGAAATATCAATAACTTCAGCTATGCAGATGACACCACCCTTATGGCAGAAAGTGAAGAAGAGCTAAAGAGCCTCTTGATGAAAGTGAAAGAGGAGAGTGAAAAATCTGGTTCAAAACTCAACATTCAAAAACTGAAGATCATGGTATCCAGTCCCACCAGTTCATGGCAAATAGATGAGGAAACAATGGAAACAGTGAGAGACTTGATTTATTTTCCAAAATCATTGCAGATGGTGACTGCAGCCATAAAATTAAAAGACACTTGTCCCTTGGAAGAAAAGCTATGACCAACCTAAATAGTATATTAAAAAGTAGAGACATTAGTTTGCCAAAAAAGGTCTATATAATAAAAGTTATGCTTTTTTCCAGTAAATGTATGCATATGAGAGCTGGACTATAAAGAAAGCTGAATGCTGAAGAATTGATGCTTTTGAACTATGATGTTGTAGAAGACTCTTGAGAGTCCCTTGGACTACAAGGAGATACAACCAGTCAATTCTAAAGTAAATCAGTCCTGAATATTCATTGGAAGGACTGAGGCTGAAGTTAAACATCAATGCTTTGGCCACTTGATGCGAAGAACTGACTCATTGGAAAAGACCCTGATTGTGGGAAAGATTGAAGGTGGGAGGAGAAGGGGATGGTAGAGGATGAGATGGTTTGATGGCATCACCGACTCAATGGACATGAGTTTTAGTAAGCTCAGGGAGTTGATAATGGACAGGGAATCCTGGTGTGCTGCAGTCCATGGAGTCACAAAGAGTCAGACACAACTGAGTAACTGAACTGAAC
Organism: Neotragus moschatus; assembly: GCA_006410615.1. NCBI lineage: Eukaryota > Metazoa > Chordata > Mammalia > Artiodactyla > Bovidae > Neotragus > Neotragus moschatus. The sequence goes on from SJYA01002334.1 coordinate 1,297,287, forward strand.
TGAACTGATGGGACCAGATGTCATGATCTTGGTTTTTTGAATGTTGAGTTTTAAGCCAGCGTTTCCACTCTCCTCTATCATCTTCATCAGAAGGCTCTTCAGTTCCTCTTCACTTTCTGTCATTAGAGTGGTATCATCTGCATATCTGAGGTTGTTGATATTAGTTCTGGCAACATTGATTCCAGCTTGAAATATTGCATGATACTCTGCATAGAAGTTAAATAGGCAGAATGACAATATACAGGCTTGTTGGACTTCTTTCCCAGTTTTGAACCAGTCCATTGTTCCATGTCCAGTTCTTATTCTTGCTTCTTGGCCTGCATACAGGTTTCTCAGGAGGCAGGTAAGGTGGTCTGGTATTCCCATTTTTTTAAGAATTTTTCACAGTGAAAGGTAGTGTAGTCATTGAAATAGAAGTAGATGTTTTTCTGGAATTCCCTTGCTTTCTCAATGATCCAATGAATGTTGGCAATTTGATCTCTGGTTCCCCTGCCTTTTCTAAAGCCAGCTTGTACACATGCCATTAGTTTATTCATTCATTTAGCAGTTTTCTGTTCCTTACTTTCTCAAATTCACAGTCACTCTATGCTGTAGTGAAAAGTACAAAGTACTTTCACAGTTTCAAAGTAAAAGATAAAAAGTGAGTTTAGTTTTCTCACTAAAAGTTGTCCTCCAACTGCTAGGATTTTGTGAGAAGTATCTGTTATAAATTATGTCAAAGAGTGTAAGAATGTGTTTCTGGCCTGCTTTTATTCCATTTCCTATACCTACATCAATTTGACCAATAGTAGGCTAAGCATAAAGTAATATTTCATCAAAATTACCATTATAGTATTTTATTAAAATACATCTTACTCAACCAGAAGTGTTATGATTTTTAAATGCTGTTCAGTAAATATTCATCTAGATTATTTAAACTTGTTTATTTTTCTCAGAGCAACATGCCTAAATTGTACCAATTTTGGTCTTTTTTAAAAAATAAGTGTTATTGTGACTTAAAATGCTATTTTTATTGGATTTTTGTGTTTCTTATATAATTTTTCAAAATAAATTAGAAAATCTCCATGTGCAATTTTTGGGTAGGTGTAAACAGTCACTTGACTTTTATCCTTCTTCTGTTTCTTTCCACTCTAAATCAATATGTCCCCATTTCCAGCATAGATAATTGTTGTCTGCAATTGTCACTTCTTATCTCACTCTGGATGTTCCTCTTTTGTAGCCACTGCAAATCTCTTCTTTATTTATTTTATATTTCTAACTGGTTTTCACAAAATGTTACTTTCACCACAGTACTCTTACTATTTCACTTTCTCTGTATATTTGCCTTTTGCCTGGATAGTGTGGTCTTTTTTTTCCTCCTGTATTACTGGGGATATTAGACACTCAGAATCATAATGAAACATTGTATACTTTAAAACTTCAAATATATATAAGATACACAAAAGAAGTAGCTTAAATGTAAATACACTGCTCAAATGATAGTCACATAGTGAACACATCTGTTTGAGCACCATGCAGCAAGTACATGCATGGGAAGCTATTTTGATGCTCTCCTCATAGGGGCTATTATTTCAGTTTTGAAACATCCATTCCTCATTAATCATTCAATAAATATTTATAGAACACCATGTTCAAGGTAGTACTCTATCTAGGTGTTGAGGAATAGAAGGAAAATAAGACAAAAGATATTTTCTCATGGAGTTTACATGCTTATGGAGCAGGTAATATGCTTGCTTCCAGTCCATTTCATTGGCTTTGTTCAAATAAACCATATTTGAATCAATCACTTAGCTTAAATGGATTATATCATTTCACTAATTAAATATAGATATTGGGTCATCATTTATATAAGAAATATTATCCTTAATTCATATATAAATATACATGAATAGTTAAATTTTATTTTATTGATAGTATCGTAACTCATATCATGTTAATTGAATTGAAGGAATAATTTCAAACTAGCAATGCAATGGGAGAAGGCAATGGCACCCCACTCCAGTGCTCCTGGCTGGAAAATCCCATGGACTGAGGAGCCTGGTGGGCTGCAGTCCATGAGGTTGCTGGGAGTTGGACACGACTGAGTGACTTCACTTTCACTTTTCACTTTCATACATTGGAGAAGGAAATGGCAACCCACTCCAGTGTTCTTGCCTGGAGAATCCCAGGGACGGGGGAGCCTGCTGTCTATGGGGTTGCACAGAGTTGGACACGACTGAAGCAACTTAGCAGCAGCAGCAGCAGCAAAAAGAAGGTGTTTTTCTGCCTTTTTTTCCTACAAAATAAAAGGATCTTCAGAATCACTTACAAGAATAACTTTTCTAATGTGAAATCATACTGTATCTCATAATATACCAAGTAAGGGTGCTGACAGGTATGAAATTCAAAAGTTACTTGGATTATTATGCTCACAAGTTAATTGCATGCTGTGTGCATAGAACTCTAGATTGAGTTGGGCCCATTTGTATAGATTCACAGAACAGAATTAAAATCTTGAAGGTAAACTCATCATCCTCTATCAATAACCAAAGATATAGCTTATTTGAGTCTGATATTCCCTGATAGTCCCTGACATTCTCTTGCATGAATGTGCTGAAATCAGATAAATCTTTAGATTATTTATTTTGAACTACTGGATTTAGGGTAGTGGTTCAAATTTCATTTTTTAGCCTTATTATTTTTATTTTCATCAGAAAGTTTTCTCCCTAGAAAAGTCTATGCATGCATTGCTCTATAGAGTTTTTCTCAGAAGTTGAATGTCAAGTGTGTATTTTTTGGACTAATCTGGCTGCTGCTAAGGAAAGCATAGACAGGGTTTTTTTTTTTTATTAAAAAAGAACAAATTAATTTGAGGCAAAGTTAGGTTTAAGGAAAGTCTGATACAGTTGGAAGGACTGGTTTTAATTTGAAAGTGTAAAAAACTTAAAAAGTACATTATGCTGGTAAAGGTGGGGCATGCTCAAAAGACTCAAGCAAGATTATCATGATACAGACTTTTATCTGGTGGAGAGGAGGATTAAGTGCATGATTCCATTTTTGATGTCTGACTACTGGTAGATTTTAAGCCCCTATTCTTCCTTTAATATTGTCACCCTGCTTATTTAACTTATATGCAGAATACTTCATGAGAAATGCTGGACTGGAAGAAACACAGGCTTGAATCAAGATTGCTGGGAGAAATATCAATAACCTCAGATATGCAAATGACACCACCCTTATGGCAGAAAGTGAAGAGGAACTAAAGAGCCTCTTGATGTAAGTGAAAGAGGAGAGTGAAAAAGTTGGCTTAAGGCTCAGCATTTGGAAAACAAAGATCATGGCATCCAGTCCCATCACTTCATGGGAAATAGATGGGCAAACAGTGGAAACAGTGTCAGACTTTATTTTTGGGGGCTCCAAAATCACTGCATATGGTGACTGCAGTCATGAAATCAAAAGATGCTTACTCCTTGGAAGANTGAAATTAAAAGACGCTTACTCCTTGGAAGGAAAGTTATGACCAACCTAGATAGCATATTCAAAAGCAGAGACATTACTTTGCCAACAAAGGTCTGTCTAGTCAAGGCTATGGTTTTTCCAGTGATCATGTATGGATGTGAGAGTTGGACTGTGAAGAAAGCTGAGTGCTGAAGAATTGATGCTTTTGAACTGTGGTGTTGGAGAAGACTCTTGAGAGTCCCTTGGACTGCAAGAAGATCCAACCAGTGTGTTCTGAAGGAGATCAGCCCTGGGATTTCTTTGGAAGGAATGATGCTAAAGCTGAAGCTCCAGTACTTTGGTCACCTCATGGGAAGAGTTGCCTCATTGGAAAAGACTCTGATGCTGGGAGGGATTGGGGGCAGGAGGAGAAGGGTCGACAGAGGATGAGATGGCTGGATGGCATCCCTGACTCGATTGGCATGAGTCTGAGTGAACCCCGGGAGATGGTGATGGACAGGGAGGCCTGGCGTGCTGTGATTCATGGGGTTGCAGAGTCGGATACAACTGAGCAACTGAACTGAACTGAACAACTCATTAGACTTCAAACATCTTTCAAAACAAATCTTTACCTTGCGTGTCTGTATACTAGGTCACTTTAGTCATGTCCAACCCTTTGTGACCTCATGGACTGTAGCCCACCAGGCTCTTCTGTCCATGGGATTCTCCAGGCAAGAATACTGGAGTGGGGGGTTGCCATGCCCTCCTCCAGGGGATCGTCCCGACACAGGGATCAAACCCCTGGGTGTCTTACATCTCTTGCATGGGAAGGCAGGTTCTTTACCACTAGCACTACCTGGGAAGCCCATATCTTTATCTTGGTGTTTCATTATTTAAGAGATAACCTTCTTTGAAGTCAGCAGAGTTAGGATAGTCTAAGAAAAGCAGGACAGAAACAGTATATGAACATTTAGCAAAAGACAGTTCTCAGACATTTAAGAGACTATGCTACACACCCATATATTTATGTGTTATATGTCTATACCTCTCTATCCTTCTAACACTATATGAGAATGGGGGGATAGCATTAAATATAACACCTGTTTCAGAGTGGTTCACCTGCTCACAGACATGCATATAAACAAATTAAGAGCAAAAAAAAAAAAAAGAATATTGAGTATTTACTATGTACCACACATTGCCCTGAGCACTTTAGATGAATTAATCCATTTAATCTTCAAACCAACTCTCCTCTTATTCCCCTTAGCAGACAAGGAAACTGAGCCTTGGAGAGGTAAAATTCCAAAGTCACACAGCTAGTAAGTGGGTTAGTTATTCATACAACATGTGGCCAGGTAGAGATTTAAACTTCTTTCTCTTATGTTATCCTACTGCTAAATAGAAAAAAAAAAGCATACATGTCTTTAATATATATTACACAGGGATGAACCAAACCTTCTGTGCTGTCAAAAAGATAATTAGTCTGATTCACAGAGACCTGTGAGTTTGGCTAGTTGATCATGACTTCCATAGGAAACAAATAGATGGGCAATTTACTAAAATCTTACTTAATCTGTACAAGGAAAAGAGTTCTAGGTCAAGCGAGAGGAAGTCTAACTTGAAACATCCAAACACAGAATCCCAGCTCCTCAATCAGCTCTCAGACTTGAGTCAGTTTATACACCGAGAATGAACACTTTTGAATGAAGGGGAGGTTGGATCCCTGGAGGAATGAACCCATGACACTGCCAAAAATTTACACCATTAATATTTCGCCCAACTTTTCCTAAAAGGACCTACAGCCCTTTACCAGGGTACCTCTGCACTGGGGAAAAAGCAATGAGGTTTTCCAGATATTACCAGACAGGACACTGGCTCTGATCTGACACTAATTCCAAAAGTTCCAAAATATTACTGTGGCTCACCAGACAGAGTTGGGGTGATCAATGGAGTGAAGTGATCAATGTAGTTTTAGCTCAGGTCCATTGCACACAGTGAGCTCAGTGGATCCCTAAACCCATCTCGTGGTTATTTCTCTGGTATAGGAATGCATAATTAGAATACTCAGCAACTGGCAGTATCCTTATATTGGTCTCCTGACCTATGGAGTGAGGCCTCTTATGGTGGAAAATGCCAAGTGGAAGCCATTAGAACTGTCTCCGTCTAGGAAAACAGTAAACCAAAAGCAGTACTGCTTTCCTGAGGGATTGCTGAGGTTAGTGTTTTCATCAAGGACTTGACAGAGAAGGCAATGGCACCCCACTCCAGTACTCTTGCCTGGAGAATTCCAGGGATGGGGGAGCCTGGTGGGCTGCTGTCTGTGGGGTCGCACAGAGGCGGACACGACTGAAGCAATTTAGCAGCAGCAGCAGCAGCAGCAAGGACTTGAAAGATGCAAGGATGGTGATTCCACTACATTCAACGTGCCTATTTGGCCTGTGCAGAAGACACATGGATCTTGGAGAAGGACAGTAGATTATCATGGACTTAACCAGGTGTTGTCTCCAACAGCAGCTGCTATACCAGATACAGTTTTGTTGCTTGACCAAACGAACACATCCTTTGATACTCGGCATGTATATATTTATCTAGCAAATGCCTTTCTTAAAAACAGTACTGTTAGTAAAGACCAGAAAAAGCAGTTTTCTTTCCATTGGCAAGGCCAGCTATATACCTGCACTGTCCTGCCTCAGAGGTAAGCTCAACTCTTCAGTTCTATGCCATAATTTAACCTGTAGGGATCTTGGGCAATTTTCCCTTCCACAAGACATCACGTTACATGTCTGTGTGCTCAGTCACTTCAGTCATGTCTGACTCTTTGAGACCCCATGGACTATAGCCTGCCAAGCTCCTCTGTCCATGAGATTCTCCAAGTAAGAATACTGGACTGGGTTGCCATGACCTCCTCCAGGGGGTCTTCCTAACCCAGGGATCAAAACCATGTCCCTTATATCTCCTGCACGAACAGGCAGGTTCTTCACCACTAGCGCCACCTAGGAACCCCCACACTGGTCCATTACATGGATATTATGCTTATTAGACCTAGTGGATAAGAGTGAGAAACTACTCTAGACTTATGGATAAGACATCTGTATGTCAGGAGACGGGAAATGAATCTGAAAATAAATTTAGGGGCCTTCTATCTCAGTGAGATTTCTAGGGGTGCAGTGGTGGGGGGCTTGTTGAGATACTCCTTCTAATCTCTTGAATTCAGTTTTTCATCTGGCTCTTCCATAAGCAAAAAGAGGGCCGACACCTAGGGCCTCTTTGGACATCAAAGGCAACACAGTCCTTATCTGGATGAGCTACTCTGGCCTATTTACCAGGTGATTCAAAAAGTTTCCATTTTGAGTGGAGATCAGAATAGGAGAAGGCCCTCTGTGACATGTCCAGACCGCCATACAAGCCACCCTGCCACTTGGGTCACACGACCCATCAGATCCATTGGTGCTTGAAGTGTCAGCGACACAGGGATGGAGCCTTTGGCAGTTCCCCTGAGACGAATCACAGCACAGGTCCTAGGATTTTGGAGCTAANAGTGAACTCTGGGAGTTGGTGATGGACAGGGAGGCCTGGTGTGCTGTGATTCATGGGGTAGCAAAGAGTCGGAAACGACTGAGCAACTGAACTGAACTGAATTATTTCTTTTCCCCTGCCCCTCATCTGGGATAGCTGGGGAAAAAACTTGGGTATTCTCTCACATTTGTTGCCGGTAGGAAGATAAAGCCATGCAATTTTACTTGACAGTAATACTTTTCAGTAGATTCCTTGTCTTATTTCATCCTGTCTTGTTTACTTACTCTTTGGTTGCAATACCTTCTGGTGCATTTTAAACAAGTCAATTTCTCAGGTGGATTTTATGATAGTTTAGTTCTATAAAAGTAGGATGAATGAAAGACATTTGAAAATTTTAAATTTTAAAATGATGTCTTGTTGACTGTTCTGAGAACTTGAAAGAAAAAGCAAAATGCTCTAAAATACACTCTCTATGGTGGATCATGTATGTATGAAAAAATGCCACCTGCTACTTAAATATATATATTTCAATTAAATGTCCTTTCATAAGCAGCCTGCAGAGCCAGATAAAAAGCAACTACCTAGACACAAATGGTTAATAGGCATTTACTAGTACTCAAGAGGGCTTCCCTGGTGGCTCAGACAGTGAAGCATCTGTCTGCAATGCAGAAGACTCAGGTTCGATCCCTGGGTTTGGAAGATCACCTGGAGAAGGAAATGGCAGCCCCCTCCAGTATTCTTGCCTGGAAAATTCCATGGATGGCAGAGCCTGGTAGGCTACTATGGGGTTGCAAAGAGTCGGACACGACTGAGAAACTTCACTTCAGTACTCAAGAGGTAATAATAACTGCACTAGGAGACTTTTTTCAGCTACAGGGAATCTTGAATTTAAGCTTTTATTTTTCCAAATACTGGACTGCCTGTCCATTTGAAGTATCTCACTGAAATAGACTTTTTACTCTCAAGTTTATAATACTTGGTATTTGTAACAAGTAATATCAAAACTTTAAAGGTGTTTCTACAGGGTTTTCTTCTTTAATATCTGGAAGAAAGCAATATTTTTTAACACTTTTTAGTTTTTCAGTTGCTATTTGGGATATTTATGTTAATCAATTCCATGTTAATTTATGTTAATAAAAATCTCATGGTCAGGTATAATTTACAGAGGCCTGAGAACTATTTTAGGCTGATTTCCTGTAAAGCAGAGTCTGAGGCAGGATGGAGTGTACAGGACTGATATTATGGATACACACTGGTGTAGAAAGAAATAATCAAAATTAGATTGGAGAAAATCGGAGGTTGTGGTGCAATAGGACAAAGACCCCAGCCAATCTAATGGAAAAATTTGGAGTGAAATAGACCAACAGTGTTGACCCAGATTTTATTGACTTGCTTGGACTGGAAACTTCTCATTGACAGTCACTGGATGGCAGTTGTTCCTGAGAATGGGATTTGACACTGTGTGAGGTGGTTCTTTGGATGCTCTGGGGCCCAGTCTCAGCCATGGATGCCAGTTCTGCCTCCAGGAGCTGGAGACTGAGGAAGAGGTATAGATTTGCTAAGCACCATAGCATGCACACAATCCACCCTTGGGTTATTTTTGCTCAAACCATCTCATAATAGTTTTGATTGCATGGTTTCTTGAGGTTTTATCTTCAGATGTTGCATCTCTATCAGGCACCCAGATCACACCAGGAGGTGTTCTTTAAAAATGTGTAATTCTCTACTGGAAATAGCATGGTCAAGGATCCTAAACATCCATATTGTGCTTCTCCCATTTGGCACTGCCATAACTGTGCATAGCAACTTCCTTTTCCACAGACACTCTTTATGATCAGGTGTCTTATGCTTTGTGGTCCAAGTACCAAAGCCACTATGTGTTGTGGAATCCTGCAACACTTTAGGTCTCACTGAGTGCCATCAGGCTTTTATGTTGGTGCATATGTGACCTGTAGCAGTATCTCCAGGTGTGAAATAGTCTGTCTTCAGAACCTATTCTTCCCACCATATTACAGTGCTTTTCCATTTAGATTATATCCTGAATATCAAGTTCTTAATACTGTTTGTTTTAATCTTCAAGTATTTTCTTTCATATATATCACACACCATTGCCAAAGACAATTCATTAAAAATACAGACTGTGAACGGTAGCATACCAATAAAAGAGTACAGTTGACCCTTGAACTGTGCTGGGATTAGGAATGCAGACCCTCTGCACAGTTGAAAACCCACACAGAACTTACAGTCAGCCTTTTGTATAATATATACAGTGTTCCTCTATATCTGTGATTCCACATCTGTGCATTCAACCAACCACAGATGGAATGGTACTGTAGTATATACTGTTGAAAAAATCTACATATAAGTAAATGCATAGTTCAAATCTGTGCTGTTCAAAGGTCAACTGTCGCTATAAAGTACGTGCATGTGTGCTAAGTTGCTTCAGTTGTGTCTGACTCTTTGCAATCTTATGTACTATAGCCTGCAAGGCTCCTCTGTCCTTGGGAGTCTCCAGGCAAGATTCTCCAAGTGGGTTGCCATGCTCTCCTCCAGGGAATCTGGACAATCTGCCCAGGGATTGGACCCACATCTCTTATGTCTCCTGCATTGACTGGCAGGATCTTTACCACTAGTGCCACCCGGGAAGCCCAGCTATAAAGTATATGAAGTTTAAGTAAAAATTAAATGAACTGTCTATGTGTATCTGTTTAATCCCATCCCTCTTCTTCTGTAGCATAGGTACCAACACTCCTGATATTTGTCTCAGTCAGGCCTTGGATTTNGATCTTTACCACTAGTGCCACCCGGGAAGCCCAGCTATAAAGTATATGAAGTTTAAGTAAAAATTAAATGAACTGTCTATGTGTATCTGTTTAATCCCATCCCTCTTCTTCTGTAGCATAGGTACCAACACTCCTGATATTTGTCTCAGTCAGGCCTTGGATTTCTTCATAGTTTGTCTCCTTGATATTTATTGCAAAAGCAGGATATTATAGTTGCTTTTTTTTTTTTTTTTACTTTCTAGAAATGGAATTTAGCAGTACATTTTAAAAACAATGGTATCTTCTATAGCAAGCAAACTCTGAAATATTGAGTCGATCAAAACTATAAGGATTAGTTTCTTATGGGTTCCAACTATTTCTAGTTGATGTTGAATCTCCTCTCAGCAATTACACATGAACTCCAGATCTTTCTATTTTATGACTCTACTCTCTTCAAAGATTTATTTTCAATGTAACCATTGCCTTCTCCATAAGCATGTTAGTTTGCATCAAATCAAGGAAATGGAAAGATCATGGAAAATCAAATATGGCATTTTTTTAAGGGCCACTAGTGGAAATGGTGTGCTTTAATTGACGCTAGTTCTATTGGCTACAACTCCACTACACAATCGCTCTTCCAAGGAAATTTGGGAAACAAAAGGGAAAAGAAGAGTGAGGCAAAAGGATATCAGTGTCAGATACCAAGAAATGGAGTTGAATTCTTTATGAAAATTCTCTCCTGATGTTTAATCGATGGCTGAAATATGCCATGTTTTATTTAATTGATCTCAAACATATTTAAATATGCCAATATGTTGCTCTCTGAGGCTTTAGCCTGAGGCTAGTGAGGAACATAAACATTACACTGTATGCCTCATTCCAGCACTGTGTATTCTGAGACATAAAATAAGTGATTTGATCAATATCAATCATGTTGGGAACCATACAGGGAATGTTCTGATGAGGCCTTGATTTATGTTATTAATGTGTTGAGAGGCATTACTTGAATCTCTTAAAGTATGAGTGATGCAAGGGATTCCCAGAGTTCTCTATTCCAAAGATGTGGTGTGCAAGTCGTTCAGTTGTGTCCAACTTGCTGCGACCCCGTGGACTCCTCCATGGAGTTCTCCAGGCCAGAATACTGGAGTGGGTAGCCTTTCTGTCCTCCATGGGATCTTCCCAACCCAGGAACTGAACCAGGGTCTCCCATGTTGCAGGCAGATTCTTTACCAGCTGAGCCAGGGGGAAGCCCAAGAACAATGGAGTAGGTAGCCTATCCCTTCTCCAGGGGATCTTCCTGACCCAGGAATTGAACTGGGGTCTCCTGCATTGCAGGCAGATTCTTTACCAGCTGAGCTATCAGGGAAGCCTGACTCTATAGACATGAGTGTGAGCAAGCTCTGGGAGTTGGTGATGGACCGGGAGGCCTGGTGTGCTGCATTCCATGGGGTTGCAAAGAGTCTGACACAACTGAGTGAACTGATCTGAACTGAGGGAGCTGAGAATAGGAGAGGCCACCTCCTGTTATGTGTGGAATAGGCCAGAGGGCTCAGGATTGGCTGCATCTATAGCAAGAACACTTCAGTAACCATGTTGAACTTGTAGGGCATTGCTTCCATGACACAAAGTACGATGGATAACTGTGTATATGTAGGGATTGAGGTCTCTGAACATGTGATATCCTTTTATTCAGAAGAGCTCATTATGTGGCCAGCAATGGCCATTCTATTGGGGTGTAATGTGGGTCTGGTGAGGGAAGTTTTCTGCATGAGAAATTTATGGGCAACTATGACCACGATGTGGGTGTCCAGGGTCTCCAAGAGATAAGACATCAAGTTGTTGTGCTTCTGAAGTAAAGCAGTCTCTGAAGAGCACTAGAGAGTACTAGAGGTATGATTTGTCACATTGCAATTTGGATAAATTCTAGAGTCATTTGTAGGAAGGAGTCCCATTCAAGGTTAACCAATTTGCAAAAAACAGTGTAAATGAGAACTTTGTTGCCTCCAAAACCCAGAATGACCTAAAACTTGGGGGCTGGTTTTAACATCATGGGTACTTAGTTGATCAACAGCTATTTTTTGACATTGTCAGTATGTCAGTATGGATCAGCCTTCACATCACTAAGTGTCAGAGATTTAATCGAGGTGGAGGGCATTGCACTATTCATGAGCTTTGTAGAGCTCCTGTGTAGGTTTGTCCTGAATCTGTGCCAAATGAAGGTCCTTGGAGGAAGGTATCATTAATGTAATGCGATATCTGTGCTTCCAGAGAAAACGAAAGCACATAAGATCTTTCTTGCAAAGACTGTATGCAGTGGAGAAGCTATTTAGTACACCATGGGTTAAAGGTTATTGTGCCCTTTGAAGGTGAAAGAATGTGAGACTGAGAGACTGTTGAAATAGACATGCAATAAAACATGTAAGTCAAAATAGAATATTTACTGAGTGGATAATTCAGTAATTCCAATAATATTATAAATGAGACCTTAATAAATAAAAGCACGACAGTAAGACTCCAGTAATCTACCATGAGGGAGGCATACATTGATTATTTCCATATTGAAGAAGAGGCCATATTATATTAAGTGGAGAGATAATCACTCCTCTATCTAGACCTGGTATATTAACATTTGATTCTTGAAATTTCTTTTTCAATCTTGAAAGGCTTGTTAGGCCATATTGACTATTTTAATCTGAGGAGTAGTCCTTGGGTTCCATTCTTGTCATACCAACTTGGAAGAACCAAAAGCTTAATTTAATTTTACTTTATTACTTATTGGATCAGAGTGTTCATGCCAAGTATGGGGTATTTAAGGGCAGTGGATGGTATTACTATGGAGAAGGTAGGCAAGGCTGTAGTTCAGAGGAAGCATGCTTGTGGATAGCTTTTCTGTAACAGAGAATCAGCATCTTTCTTGAAACAGGCATTGGAACAGCAGCAGCAGCAGCAGAGATATTTACAGATCTTAGTGAGCCATCTGCTCTTAGGAGTGTGCATCTCAGCACATTCCATAACTATTGCTATATTTTCCTCTTTTCTCTTTCCCCCTCCTCCCTCTTTTTTGACTTCTCTTTCATAAGTGACCACTCGATGGATCTGTATCTCTCACAGGGAGAGATACAGATGTCTCACTGTGACATAGATGAAGGTCAGTGTTTGTTTGAGACACACAATCCATGGTATCACAGGATATAGCTATTTTCCTGTACGTAGTATCAGTCACAGATGCCTTGTTTCTTAAAGAATTTTTTTTTAAATGGACCATTTTTAGTCTTTATTGAATTTTTTACAATGTTACTTCTCTCTTTTATGCTCTGTTTTTTCTGCCATGAAGCATATTGGGATCTTGACTAAGGATCAAGCCTACAACTCCTGCATTGGAAGGTGAAATCTTAATTTCACTGGACCACCAGGGAAGTCTCACAGATACATTTTAAGACACAGAGATTGGCCTGGGCTAAGACACATGACCCGAAATCACTTTAGGGAGGGCTANGCCTACAACTCCTGCATTGGAAGGTGAAATCTTAATTTCACTGGACCACCAGGGAAGTCTCACAGATATATTTTAAGACACAGAGATTGGCCTGGGCTAAGACACATGACCCGAAATCACTTTAGGGAGGGCTCTGATCTTATTCTCCTGTCCCTAAATGCCAAACATAGAAATTTCTGACTTAGGTCAGTTCACTCTATACCAGAGACTCAGAGGAACTCACCAGTGCAACACAGGGGGAACAGCTGAAGACTGAGCTAGTCAGCAATCCATAGTCACAAGTACATGCTTACCTTCAGGCCACAGAGCCAGTTAGCAAAGCAAGAAATTGAAGACCCCAGGTGGGTGGGAGTGACCATCGCGTAGTCATCCTGCTTGTCCACCAATTGTTGAGACTACCCTGCAGAGTCTGGAAGAGTCCCACTCCGAATTCCCTTTAGATGCTGAGGTTGATGACGCCACATAGAGGGCATGAAATGTTTATTGCTTTCAGTATTGAGGTTTGTCTGGAGATGACAGTGTGTCTCTCAAGCAAGTCTGAAATGCCTTGAGAAATTAAGGAAAGGAGACTGACTGGCTTGGAGATTTTACTGTGGTTAGAGGATGGGGCTGACTCACATGGATTATTTCTTCCAGCATAAAAGGAGGGAACATGCTTCTTACCAGCTTTCCTAGAAGTGGAACTCANTCCATCTAGTCAAGGCTTTGATTTTTCCTGTGGTCATGTATGGATGTGATAGTTGGACTGTGAAGAAAGTTGAGCGCCAAAGAATTGATGCTTTTGAACTGTGTTGCTGAACAAGTCTCTTGAGAGTCCTTTGCACTGTAAGGAGATCCAACCAGCCCATCCTAAAGGAAATCAGTCCTGAATATTCATTGGAAGGACTAATGTTTAAGCTAAAATGTCAATATTTTGGCCACCTGATGTGAAGAGATGACTCATTGGAAAAGACCCTGATGCTGGGAAAGATTGAAGGCAAGAGGAGAAGGGGACGACAGCAGATGAGATGGTAGGATGGCATCACTGACTCAATGGACATGGGTTTGAATGAACTCTGGGAGTTGGTGATGGGCAGGGAGGCCTGGCGTATTGCAGTTTTCATGGGGTCACAAAGAGTTGGACATGACTGAGCAACTAAACTGAACTGAACTGAGCCACCAGGGAAGGCTCCAGGGATCTTCTTGTCCCAAGGATCAAATATTGTCAAATGTATAATGACATGTATCCACCATGATAGTAGATATCTCACTGTCCTAACAATCCTCTATGCTTTGTCAGTTCATCCCACCCTCCCTGCTAACCCCTGGTCTGATGCTTTTACTGACTCCATAGTTTTGCTTTTCTCAGTGTGATATAGCTGGAATCATATAGTAGTTAATACTTTCATACTGGTTTCTTTCACTTAATAATGTGTACTCAAGTTTCCTCCATGGCTTTTAATGGCTCATTTCTTTTTTACTGCTGAATAATATTTTATTGTCTGGATGTATCACAGTTCAATCATCTGTCCATTTACCAGAAATTATCCTGGCTGCCTCCAAGCCTTGGCAACTATAAATAAAGCTGCAGTAAAAATGTGGATTGGAATTTTTTGTGGACACATGATGTCACTTCATTTGGGTGAATACCAAGGAAGATGATTGCCATGTTATACAGTGGGGAGCATTTTTATGTGTGTGGTAAGAAACTGTCAAAACATCTTACAAAGTGTACCACTTTGTATTCTCAGCAGCAATATGAGAGTTCCTATTACTTCACATCTTTGTCAGAATTTGATGTTTTCAATAAGGCTTGAATTTTTCCTAAGCTAGATATGAATATTTAATCCTTAAAAAATAAAAATGCTTATTAATATTTCAAGGTGACTTGAAAAGTCATGGTATCTTTACAAAATATCAAAAAAAGAAAAGGGCATAAGAGCAAGATCCATTGAGGAAAAAATAAAATTTGTTAATTTATTATGCTGCTGTTTTGTTTTTTTCCTGCTCATTCACAACAAGATTAGCCTCTTTTAATTTCCTAGGGAAGTCATTTGTTAGCTATGAGAAAGGTGTCTGGATTCATGTTGCTATATGGTAGAGGACGAGGCGATGAGAAGGTTAGATGTAGAAGACAAATACTGTGGAATCAAGAGGGACAGGTGAATGAAAGATGGGGCTGGTGTCTGAAGGGACGCCTGTGTCAGTGCTGAAGTGTCTAGGCACATTTTCTGTCTCATTTCTGGCTGTGGTAAGAGTATGTTCCAAATGCTTTTCAAAGAAAGTACTAGACTCTGCTTGCATTGTGATCTTATTTTAACTGAGAAACTCTACTCACTTGAGAAACTTCTAATGAGGATAACAAATGTACTTTGGACTCCAGAAACCAGGAAAAATAGGAACAAAAAAAATGATGAAAAAAAAAAAAAAGAAATATCGTAACTACCATTTGATGTATTGCTCCTTAAAAATTCTTCTACTGTGGCTCATTTAAAAAGGCAGTAGAGGATGTGTACTGACATCCACCATGAACATATACTCCAGGTTAAATACATCAACTTTGTAAGTAGCATAAAAATAATGCAAACTACAGTGCAAAGCATATAGTTTGTTACAAATTCTCCCCAAGGTTTAGACCAAACTGTTAGCCAGGAGTAGAGTGTGATCCATCTTGACCACATTAAAGCGTCATTTTCTTTTCACAGGTTAAAGCTAATGCTAGTTGCAGGCTATTCACTACAAGTTGATTGTCAAAATTTGCTTCTGTACCCTAATAGCCTAATTGCTAAGAGTCATCTTTGCAAAATATCACTTACGTTTATATGGTTCTGAATATTTTCTAATGAGCAGTTTTGTTTCTGCTTTTATGAATTCTCCCATTCTCTCTTATAATTTGTGCCTTTTGGACGTGGACCATTCTTGTTAGCATAGAAATCAGCCCTAGTATCTCATCTCTTAAGTAGTCTTCACTGTATCTTATATCACCTTCCAGATACATTGTCCCTTTATTTTTCTACTGTTATTCAAAGTGAATGATTCAAATGAGTTTTCTATTTCCACAGTCTGCATCTTCTCACCCATCATTCTCTCTCTATGTCATATTCCAATTTGGCTTCAGTACTCCTAATTCTGTAGTCTCTTCCTGTCAACTCATCACCACTTCATATTGCCTGATCCAGTGTCCTATTATTTGTCCTTACCTAACAGTCTCAACAGCATTTAACAGATTTAACCCTTTCTTCTTTCTTTTCTTAATATTTGTTTAACTGAAGCATGCGTTGATTTCCAATGTTGTGTTAATTTCCACTACAAAGCAAAGTGATTCAGTTGTGCATGTATAGCTTTTTGTTTTTGTTTCGTTTTCCATTATGGCTTATCACAGGATATTGAATACAGTTTTATGCACTATACTGTAGGGTCTTGTTGTTTATCCATTCTATATGTGGTAGTTTGCATCTGCTAATTCCAAACTCCCAATCTATCCCTCCCCACTGCTTTTCCCTTGGCAACTGTAAGTCTGTTCTCTATGTCTGTGAGTCTGTTTCTATTTCAGAGATAAACTCATTTGTGTCACATATAAGTGATATCATATGGTATTTCTAACTTACTTCACTTGGTATGATCATCTCTGGGTCCGTCCATGTTGCTGCAAGTGGTATTGTTTCATTGATTTTTATGGCTAAATAGTATTCATTGTATGTGTGTATCACATCTTCTTTATTTACTCACCTGTCAGTGGACCTTTCTCCTTTTCTTAAAACTTTATTCTGTTTTGTTTTGCTTGTGATGCTCCCTATTCCTACTTTCATTCTCTTTTCTCGGCTGACTCTTCCTCTGTTTCCAAGCACGTGATAGAATAGCACTGAGCTGATTCCGTCACCTCATTTCTATCCATTCTCTTACTCTACCTCTGAGGAGACCTTGTCCAGTCTCAGAGTTTTCAGTTCCAGATACCTATTCACATGTTCCACACAGCCGTCTTCAATGCTGACCACTTCTCAGAGCTCTACATCTTATCCAGTGACTAACTGAACATCTGTGTTTAAAGGATAATCAAATGTAACATGGCTAAAACAAAGTATTCATTCCCCTCAAGACTGCTTGTAATCTGATTTCTCCTTGAGGTGTTCTTTCTCAGCTAACAGTACTCCTGATTGCTCAAATCAAAATACAGATATGCTAGTGTTTAAAAGATTTTTCCCCAGTTAAAAATCATTGCAGATTATATATATACATATATACACATGTATATATGATAGTGTATTTATCTGTAAAAATACAATAGCTATATTTGCAGAATAAATGTTTTTGTTTAAAAATTTATGGAATTTACTGTTTGGGAAGTTATGCTCATTTCCATATGAATTACAAAATCTTTTTTAGGTAATTTAATCTTATATGGACCGATTTTTATGTTTTTATAAGTCCAGAAAAATTTAAATAGTAGTGCTATGTGTTATTGTTCTCAATGATCTAAAAAGATTTTTAATTTCCTCCAGGCATTTAAAATTGACTTTATATCATTCATGAATATCAGTATATCATCCTTAAGGATATAATATACATTGATAAACTTTTCACTTTTCTTATTGCATCAACTAGCATGTAAGGTCTTCATTAATATATTGAGTTATCCTATTACAAACCAGACATAATTTTTTAAGTTTTACTAAAAGTATCTTGATCTATCTTTTAAAGGCAAGATAATAGCATTTTCTGAAATAATTTAATTGCTATTTTATTATTTTATGTTTTTATTGCCACATTTTATGTGTTCTTATGGAATTCTTTTATCAAGGTCTCTTCTGTTATCCCCTTTATTCAATGTAGAATATACATGAATACATTTTCCCAATAAATTTAGACTCAAATTCATGACTACTGCTATCTCTCACAATTCTATTAATAATTAAGACAAAGTCTGGTCTTAATGCCAACCTCCTTCTTTCCTGGTTAAACCAATAAATCCTATAGCTTGACTTTTTTCTTCCTAATCAGGTATAATTCTACAGAATTGAGAAATACTCTAATACATATTTTAGGGTATAAAAGCAAGCTTATTAGAACCAAGAAATTCTTTTATGAAGTAATGAATTAGAGAGCATTTCCAATGTTGTAATAAACAGGTTTTAATTGGTATTCAGGCAAGAGAAATCAATTGAAATTCTGAGCATGCTTTTCTTTTAATAATGAACAGTAAAGCCACAGGCAATGCTTAAAAAATTACACATAAATGATAGGAAAGTTTAGCATCTTGGTGTGCCAAGCACAATCCCTTGGACTGATGTTCTGAGGAAGCTGCTGTGAACAGAATCATTCCTCATTAAAAGCTGCAGGTAGAGCACATGTATTTATAAAGTGTTATGAGAATGTTGGCAGGAATGATAACTCCAAATCAATTGCTTCCAAATATGGGAAAAAAACAGTAGAATAAACACACTGATTCTGTTGATACTGATACTAATAAAATATATCATTTCAAAAATGAATGATAGTTAATTAGAATAATCCTTCAGAATGAATATGTATATATACAGATTATAGGCTATTTCATTTCAGCATATTGAAATAGTTTGCCCCAACATCCTAACACTTCACTTTATATATATATATATATATACACACATATATATACACATATATATATTTTATGAAACAACACAGCATTACATAAATCATTGATTGATATCAGAGATAATTGCAACATCAAACAAAAAAAACTAACACCCAAATAAAAATAAACTTGCCCAACCTCCAATCAAACAAAAATAATAGTGTTACTTGAAGAAGGCTTTACAAAAAAAAAGGAATAGAAAAGTGACACTTAAAATAGATAATAAATACTGATGCAATTTGGTTGTGTATGCAATCATATGAACCATATGTGAGTTGCTGAACTTTGCACAATGTACAAGTAATGAGTATAATCTAAAAGTCTCTTGAAATTGTTTCATCTCTTACAGTGAAGTTACTCAACCATTTTGAAAATTCTTGTAACTTTCTAGAAAGTAGTAACCATCTTAGTAGTGTAATTATGTTACAGGCTTTCTCTGAACAAGATGATTCCAGGAGTGCATATCTGGTTTCATCTTTTGACAGTACTTTCTTGTACTCCTCACTTTTAGGCTTCCCCCACTCTGCTTCACCTCCTACTCCACAGTGTCAGGTTTGTCCTCCACCCCTCTTGACTTCTGGTTTGTGCTTATTTCCAATCAATAACTAAAAGTATCCAGGTTCTTCTAAAGTACTAGATACATTTCCACAGAATGAATTTATGAAACTGTCTCCAAATACTTTTTTGTTTTAATGTATACACTTTACTGAACATGTAACCTCAGTTCTAGTCTGGATTTTTTTTTCAGTTGTTTACTTCCAAGTGATTCACATTTCCTGCAGTTTATGCTGTCTCTTATACACATCTTATTGTTTCATTGATTTTTATGGCTAAATAGTATTCATTGTATGTGTGTATCACATCTTCTTTATTTACTCACCTGTCAGTGGACCTTTCTCCTTTTCTTAAAACTTTATTCTGTTTTNCCAGTTGTTTACTTCCAAGTGATTCACATTTCCTGCAGTTTATGTGTATGAAACTATCGTGATTACTATTATTGGTTAATATATGTCTACTCTTACTGAAAACTTGAAATGCAAAGTAGAAGTTAATAATGGTTACTGGACTTAAAACTCATAAAGTATAGGTCTATGTCCTTTGAAATGATAAGATTTTTAAAATTTTGAGAGATCTGTGCATACAATGAAAGAGTGTTCTCAAAAATTGTTTCTATTTTTTAATGTCATAGAAAAATGCTGATTCACTATAGCATTTTCTACTTTAGCATGGGAGCCCAGAAGAAAACTGTTTTTATGATATTTACTCACACTTTCAATTAATTATTCAGCAGTTATCTGGAATAAAGGGCAGAAATGGTAGGAACCCAATGGAAGCAGAAGATATTCAGAACTGTACAAAAAAGATTTTATGACCCAGAAAACCACGATAATGTGATCATTCACCTAGAGCCAGACATCCTAGAATGTGAACTCAAGTCATCCTTAGGGAGCATCACTATGAACAAAGCCTGTGGAGGTGATGAAATTCCAATTGAGCTATTTCAAATCCTAAAAGATGATGCTGTGAAAGTGCTGTACTCAATATGCCATAACATTTGGAAAACTCAGCAATGATCACAGGACTGGAAAAGGTCAGTTTTCATTCAAAGCCCAAAGAAAGGCAGTGCCAGAGAACTCTCAAACTATGCACAATTGCACTCATCTCACACGCTAGCAAAGTAATACTCAAAATTCACCAAGCTAGGCTTCAACAGTACATGAACCATCAACTTCCAGATGTTTAAGCAGGATTTAGAAGAGGCAGAAAACCAGAGATCAAATTGCCAATACCCATTGGATCATAGAAAAAGCACGAGAGTTAGAAAAACATCTACTTCTGCTTTATCGAGTATGCCTAACTCTTTGACTGTGTGAATCACAACAAACTGTGGAAAATTCTTAGAGATGGGAATACCAGACCACCTGACCTGCCTCCTGAGAAATCTGTATGGAAGTTAAGAAGCAACAGTTAGANTTCTAGGAGTGAGAATATTTTAGGATTTCCCACAATAATATACTGACAAATAGCTTGTAGAAGGATCTTAATTGATAACTCCTGGCAGCAAGGAGGGGGGAGGGATATAATATTTCATTATAAAATAATTTGAAAAAGTTGGTAAAGCACATTAAATAACTAAATGGATTTATTTAATGAAATAATTTTCAGAGCTATTATGCATTATATCTCATGGATGTTGGTGTAGCATACACATAAATTGTGTGTATTTATCATAGAACATCTAATAGTTTCTAAAAATACCTAAAATAAAAAAAAACTGCCTGTAATCTATTATCAATTATATACATCTGTGAGATTGAAAGTATTGAATCTCTGAGACAAAATTTTGTTAATTGGCAGCAAGAAAATTGTATGAAATTATCAGACATTAAATATATTATTTAAAAATTAGGAAGTACTGATGGTTTTGAGAAGCACCACCCACTAGGGAAGTATTCATATAGAAGAAAATTCTTCTTGAAATTTCTAAAAAATCATTTTTTTAAAAAAATTGTGTGTGTATGTGTATATATATATATATATATATATAACTAAACAGTATATGAACCATGAACTTCCAAATGTTCAACTGGATTTAGAAAAGGCAAAGGAACCAGGGGTCAAATTGCCAACATCTGCTGGATCATTGAAAAAGCCAGAGAGTTCCTGAAAAACATCTACTTCTGCTTTATTGAGTATGCCAAAGTCTTTGACTGTGTGGATCAGAACAAACTGTGGAAAATTCTTCAAGAGATGGGAATACCAGACTACCTTACCTGCCTCCTGAGTTCTGGGTGTTCACTGGAAGGACTGATGCTGAAGCTGAAACTCCAATACTTTAGCCACCTGATGCAAAGAACTGACTTATTGGAAAAGTCCCTGATGCTGGGAAAGATTGAAGGTGGGAGGAGAAAGGGACGACAGAGGATGAGATGGTTAGATGGCATCACTGAGTCAATGAACGTGAGTTTGAGTAAGCTCTGAGTTGATGATGGATAGGGAAGCCTGGCGTGCTGCAGTCCATGGGGTTGCAAAGAATCATACATTACTGAGTGACTGAACTGCACATAAAATTTATCAATATATGCAGAAGAATCTAATAATTATAAATGGACTGAAGACTTTATAATATATACACTTTAACTTCTCTTTGAATTATTTTTGTTTAATCATTTACTACTTATGTTTGCTATGAGATATTCTTACCTTACATTTGCCTCAAACTATTTTGACTGTAAATCAGTTTCATTCCGTTTGCCCATTAGGACAAGACTGTCAATTCTACACCCATTTTCCCTTACAGAGTCGCATTTGAGGAGTGGGTGAAATATTATGTTCCCTAAAACACAACCTTATTTTGGCTCATTATTAAATTTAACAACTATTGAGCTTGAAAGTTAGAGGGGTTTAATGGGTACCCTTTGTCACTGTATGAATTAGATTCATGACATAACTTATGTCTCTGGAGGATGTGTTAAACAAAGCAAGTGAAACAGTTCAATCAGTCTGAACACTTTCTTGAATCAGAGTGTCTTTTCTCTTTCCTGAAGTTTTTTTGTGTCAAATGCAAATAGAAAGAGAACATGAATACCACATCTTTCTTAATCATAAGTGTCACCTAATGTCTAATCTGAGTGAGAGTCTCTTGCAGTGTTGTAGTTCTCTCTGCATAAGACAAGGGCTGAAATTTCTAATGAAGAGGAAACAAAAACATTTTTAATATGTGTCAATGTATGGCAAAACCCACTACAATATTATAAAGTAATTAGCCTCCAATTAAAACACATAAATTAAATAAATATATAGATAGATTCAAAAATTTAATAGACTAGGGTTTTGTGAGTTGAAACTCCTTTGTCAAACCAAGAAATTCAGTTTCAAACTGAATTTGAATTTAATGTTAATAACCGTATTACCATTGAACATAAATGGCATTACTATTAAGAACACAATAAAATTCAGTACAGTTCTCATTAATGGTTTTCATTCCTAATCCTAGTTAAAAGTATGGGAATGTACTTGCAAGTGTTTCTTATACTAGAAAAAAAAGGTTCAGAAAAGGAACACTGATTGGTGAACTCAGTTTTGTAGCTCCTTACTTCTATTAAACATATTGTCGGGAAAATCTTCCATTGATTTTGATATGGTCCTTGGATGAACAGAAGGTAGAGTTCCAAACTTGCTAGTGAGTTTTCAGTAAAACAACTTTAAAAGATATAATCCTAATTTGTTCTTAGTTGTATGAACTTTGGAAAGATAAATGACATTACTGTTCCCTAGTTTCCTCATCTGCTGCTGCTGCTGCTAAGTCGCTTCAGTCGTGTCCGACTCTGTGCGACCCCATAGACGGAAGCCCAACAGGCTCCCCCATCCCCAGGATTCTCCAGGCAAGAACACTGGAGTGGGTTGCCATTTCCTTCTCCAATGCATGAAAGTGAAAAGTGAAAGGAAATCGCTCAGTCGTGTCCGTGTCCGACTCTTAGCGACCCCATGGACTGCAGCCTACCAGGCTCCTCTGTCCATGGGATTTTCCAGGCAAGAGTACTGGAGTGGGGTGCCGTTGCCTTCTCCATTCCTCACCTGGTAAAGGGAATTGTGTGAATACTTGATGTAGAATATTTTCACAATAATTTTTGTTAACTGATTTATTTTGGGAGCCATGTATTTTGATCTGGACCATTGTTTTGTTTTTCAATTATTGTTAACTATATCAATATTCCCAGTCATCCAATTTGCTTCCTTCGCATAGGCTTTGTTCTCCCTTATGAATCTATTCATTATTAATAAGTTATCATCTGGCCTTGGCAGGCTACATTTTCTTCCTTTTCTTTTTTTCTCCCTTCCAATTTTTTTGAGATTTAAGTAGCATGCAGTACTAGATAAGTTTAAAGTGTGTAGCGTAATGGTTTTGATTTTAACGTATCATGAAGTGATTATCATAAGTTTAAAGAACATCCATAATCCCACATGGACATAAATATAAAGAAATAGAAAAAAAAATGTCTTCTTTTGATAAGAACTCTTGGGATTTACTCTTGACATTCATATGTAACATACAGCAGTTCTAATTACATTCATCAAGTTGTACGTTACATCTCTAATGTTTATTCATCTTATAACTGGAAGGTTGTACATTTTGACTGCTTGCACCCTACTCCCTTTCTCCTGACATCCCCACCTCTGGTCATCACAAATCTTACCTCTGTCTTATGAATCTGTTCGTCTATTGGCTTTTGAAGCATAATTGACCTACAGCATTATGTTAATTCTTGTTACAGAGCACAATGATTTGATATTTGTATACATTTCAAACTGATCAACAAAATGAGTTAAAATATATCACCATGCAAAGATATTAGATATTACTTAGTTACTGACAATATTCCCCACACTGTACATTTCATGACTCATTTGTTTTGCAACTACAAGTCTGTACTTTTTAATCTCTCATACCAATTCTTTCCCTTTAATTCTTCTCTGCTCTGTCAACCACCTGTTTGTTCTCCCCTCTGTTAAAACTTTATTTCTGCTTATGTTTGCTCATTTCTTTTCTTTTAGATTCCACATAGAAGTGAAGTCATACAGTATTTGTTTTTCACTGTCTAAGACCAAACCCTTTTTTCATCTTGTCTTTGCAGGTCACATTTTTGTTGTTTAGCCAAATAAAATCGGGTTTGTCATTTCCATCCCATCAGTTGGGGCAATCGTAGAGTTGTTGCAGATAGCTTGGAGAGCACTCAGTATTTTGGGGAAATCCTTCCCAAATCTCCAGTGATTGATGTTTGTCCTCTGAAGAATGTTCTAGAAGCCCTGGTTCTGCCCTCTATCCATTTCCCAAACCTTCATTTTCTCCCCAAACTATTGCTGACATCTGTGTATACTACCATAATAAAATAAGCATTAACTCCAAAATGCAATGTAAATGGCCAGTTTTATCCCTCATCTGATTCAGACTCAATGTATTTACATGATTGTATCATTTACCAAAATTTAGAGCAACACTTACTGATAAGTTTCCATGTCACCTAGGTGGTAACTCACATGTACTGTCCATATAAACATTCATTTATGGCATTTTTTCCAGCCCAGGCAGAACCCTGTCAGATTTGAAGGTATTTGTTGGTTTAACTTGTTCCTGTTGTGAAAGCGGAAGAGAAGGAATGAAGCAAGCAAGGTCTGTTGACAACTGGACACAGAATTGTATGGTGATGTTTTCCCTTCATTCTGTTAGTCAAAGCCAACTCACAGATTGAGTCTAAGTTTGAGAAATGAGGGAAAGAACTCATCTTAGATGGGAAAAGCTGCAAAAGTTACATGGAAAAAGGCTGTAGATATAGAAAGTGTTAGTAACCCTTTTGGATTCCCAAGAGACTCAGTGGTAAAGAACTGACCTGCTGATGCAGGAGACATGGGTTCCATCCCTGGGTCAAAAGGATCCTATGGAGAAGGAAATGGCAACCCACTCCAGTACTCTTGCCTGGGAAACCCCATGGACAGAGGAGCCTCGTGGGCTACAGTCCACGGGGTCAGAAAAGTGTTGGACATGACTTAGTGACTAAACAACAAAATCAACTGGTCTTTCTGTGCCTCTTGTGGGGTGTCATTCAGTCTGAAGCCACAGAGTAAGACCAAGTTGGGTTCACAAGCAAAGGAAAGTTTATTCTTTGATCAGAGAATGGACTGGTGTGAGCTCTGCTCTAGAATACAAGCTCTCTGGACAGGCTGTGAGTGGGGCTACCTTCTAGGGATCTCTCCAAGGATGAGGGATGGGGTTTTCTTGGGGCTGGTACAGTTGTCCTGCTCCGAGCCCACAGAAAGCACTGGGAGGGGGGTCTCTGCACACAGCCACTGCCGCCATCGTGGATAGAGTGTCACACACAGCATATGCACACAGTCCTGAGCACAGGTGCCGAAACAGCAGCTGAGCACCAGGAACTCTGAAAGGCTAGATGTGAGGCCTCTGCACAGCCTCCTGTGAGCAGCTGAAACTAGACTAGGCACAAAGGAAAATAAAAAGGTTATTCTTCATCACCAAGTTTCTATTTTTGTTTCCTAGGAATTGTTAATTGCCTTTGTTGGTGACAAAAGGGGTATAATTGTAAACTTTTTTTTTCTTGTATGTAATCTACAATTGCAAATGATCTTGCAGTTGTAACTACAGATAATAAGCAAATGCTATTTTGTTGATTCTTGGATAGTTATGTTTATGAGAGGGTTAATCTCTTATCCTTATGGTTTGGGAGAAATCTGTAATACCTATTTTGTGAATAAGGATAAGCAGACAATTAGATTTTATCATATCCTCATCTTCCCCTGCAATACAGTTACTAATTACCCCCAATTTCTCTTGTCAGAATGTTGTGAGTCATCTTGAAAACCTCTTCCAAACACATCCTCTGTATCCAGTCAATCCAAATCCCAATTCCTACCAATTCTACACCAGTGTTTCTGACACTCTACTGTTACCCAGTTTTTCCCTATATTACTGTAAACTAAGTGCATGCTAGCTGGTCTTTGGTCATTCTCTTTCACCCCAATCCCAAATCACAGTGAGCCAATGATTCAATATAAATCTTGTGGTCATCCTCTGCTGAAATGCTCTTCAGTGAATTGTCATTACCTTTAGAATAAAAACCAGACAAAATTCCCCACCAAACTTGAGTGAATAATACATGATATAAGTGCTCTGTAATTCTGAAACTTTTTTTTTAGTTTTTTTTTCCTTTTCTAGAAGTTTCAATCATATTCACCTTATTTCAGTTTCTGAAAGAAACCATTTTTTTTCCTCAAGATGATTTTTGCATTTATTCATTGTTCCTTTTTCCCTTGCAATCCAGTTTAGATTCTGTGTGTGTATTTTTTTTTTTTCATTCTCCAAAAGGTTTTTTTTCTGTTACATTTATAATTTGTCTCTCTTCCAATTACTTTCAAATTCTTTGAGTGTCATGTTCGTCTCTGACTCTGTAGGGTTTAGACACAATCCCTGGCATATATTATATGCTAAGTTAATTTGATTGTTATTAAATAGAGGTATTAAACGATTATCTCTTAAAAATAGTTTTGTGTATATTTGCTAGTTGCCCAGGAAACCAAGCAAGCAGGGTTTGGGGGGTTTTGGTTTTGGGGTTTTGGGTTTTTTTTTTTTTTGGTCATTGTCTGGTTTCTCTGCATTTCTTGGCAGGGCTTTCTGTAAATGGTAGATGTTTAAATTTTAGCCTTGAGGACCTAGAAAAATAGAATACTTTACTTTCTGATATAATGTTGAAAGGATATATCTTTTTAATACACTTTTTAATACACTCTTTAATACACTCTTTTATTTCAGAAGGCCTCTGTGCATGGGATATTATATTTCTTTATAGTTTCTTTATATTTCTACTTAGTGATCTTATACTGTAAAATTTAATTTAATTTTACCTTCCATAAAACGCTAAGTTGATGTTATACAACAGAAATCTCTTCTGAGTGGTTAGGAATATTTTACCTGTTGCTTGTGATATTACTATAGAAAAAAGTAAGGAATGAGAGATCTGTATCCAGATTTCACATCCTTCAAGAAATTTTAGGAAGCTTGTTATCTTCAATTGCTCTATCAGCAAGTGTTTTAAATTGGATTCTGTATAACTGTAATTGGGGGCATCTATAATCTAAAAGCGTTATAGATATTTTAAGCTTTCTTCTTTATTCCCTTCATCTATCTTTCTCTCCTTTTTTTTTTCCAAACAATAAAAACCAAGCAACCCTCCTGCAGGTACCTCTGCATTAAATTATATCCTATCTTGTTTGCTATTTGTATCTTAAAATAGCAAATTTGAAATCATAAGCATCTTAATATAAAGGGACATAGTCAGCTGTGTTATAGAATTTCTTAATTTTTTTTTTTAATGTCTGATGTCAGGCTGAATGTTCCATACCCAACTGAACTCAACTGGTCACAATTGAGATAGAGGAACAGAGATGGAAAGCAGGTCAGCTGCCCTAAGATACTGAATAAAATGAGTTTATAGTGTTTAACCAAAGTGAGCCCATATCTATTTAAATGTCCAGAGAAATCAAATGAATATTGTAGTGTAGTCTGAAGTCAGGGAGCATGATACTTCCAGCTTTGTTCTTTTTTCTCAATATTACTTTGGCTATTCCAAGTCTTTAGTGGTCAAAAATAAAGTTAAGCTTATTAGCAATATGCAGAGTGGTGGGCAGCATGTAGAATCAGTAGATTTCTACACTTTAATAATTGATCAGAGTAAACTTTATAATAAAATTATATGTAG
Organism: Neotragus moschatus; assembly: GCA_006410615.1. Taxonomy (NCBI): domain Eukaryota; kingdom Metazoa; phylum Chordata; class Mammalia; order Artiodactyla; family Bovidae; genus Neotragus; species Neotragus moschatus. Next base: position 1,325,340 of record SJYA01002334.1, read on the forward strand.
AACAATGATTGTGTGTGCTGTCACTCAGTCATGTCTGACTCTTGTGAACCCATAGATGGTGGCCTGCCAGGTACCCTTGTCAGGAGATTCTCCAGGCAAGAATGCTGGAGTAAGGTGTCATTTCCTTCTCCAGGGGATCTTCCCAGCTCAAGAATTGAACCTGAGTCTCCTGCATTGCAGGCAGACTCTTTACCAACTGTGTTATCAGGGAAGACCTAGAACAATGGTTGGTACACTTCAAAGAAGAGCTAAACATATCTATATCAACCCTTCAATCACTCAGGATTAGTTTTTAAACAGTAGCTATGATTTGGCACAATTTAATGTTTCCACAGAATATATGCATATATATATATATATATATATATATATATATATATATACAACATTTGTGTGTGTGCTTAGTCTCTCAGTCCTGTCTGACTCTTTGTGACCCCATGCACTGTGGCCCCCCAGGTTCCTCTGTCTATGGGATTCTCNAATATATACATATATATATATATATATATATATATATATATATATATACAACATTTGTGTGTGTGCTTAGTCTCTCAGTCCTGTCTGACTCTTTGTGACCCCATGCACTGTGGCCCCCCAGGTTCCTCTGTCTATGGGATTCTCCAGGCAAGAATAGACGAGTGGGCAGTCATTCCCTTCTCTAGGGGATCTTCCTGGCTCAGGGATTGAAACCAGGTCTCCAGTATTGCAGGTAGATTCTTTAAAGACTGAGCCACCAGGGAAGCCCTACATATATGTGTGTATACACACACACACATACACACACATATGGGTGTGTACCAACAATCCGTGTATTTTCATTTGTTTTACGTAGATTTGCAGTTCTTCTAGACTATTTAAAAATAAATGACTCACTTTTGATAAACACTTGACCTTTTGGTGGCCTGCTGAGGAAACGACGCACATAAATTTTCATTATTGTGAGTATAGTGGTACCTATTACCCTTTAGTAGGTGAATTTTTCTTACCTTAAAATATGAGTAATCCAGTCTCTTTGTGTGCAAAAGTTAATAAACGTTTTAAGAGTATCAAGATTATACTAAATTACAAAAACATTTTATATGCCTTATAAAAAGTCTTAACTTTTTAGCTAAAAGCATTACACAGACTTTGGTCTAACTCACCATTGTACTTGTGCAGTTTCAGTCCTGGGCTTTTTAGTCTATTACATTAATCATTCATGTGTTCATTCATTTGGCAAGCAATTAAGTGTTGTTGATAACACCATGAACACACAACTCAAGATTCCAGCCTTTCTATGGCTTCAACCTAGCATCCGGGACACAGGAGTCAGACCTGGAACAGAAAGCAGGATATTAAAGTGTAAAGGAGTAGCTGCTAGGCAAAGGGATTGCCTAGTGCTGTGTGAGATTCCTAGCATTTCTGGAAACTTCAATAATCAACCTGGAAGATTAAGTGGAAACTGGCTATTTGGGGATTTTTAGAATAATAAGAGTTGAAGAAAATGTGCCCAATCAGTTCCTTCCATTCAGTCACTCAGTCGTGTCCGACTCTTTGCAACCCCATGAATCGTAATACACCAGTCCTCCCTGTCCATCACCATCTCTCAGAGTTCACTCAAACTCACATCCATCAAGTCAGTGATGCCACCCAGCCATCTCATCCTCTGTCGTCCCCTTCTCCTCCTGCCCCCAATCCCTCCCAGCATCAGAGTCTTTCCCAATGAGTCAACTCTTTGCATGAGATGGCCAAAGTACTGGAGTTTCAGCTTTAGCATCATTCCTTCCAAAGAAATCCCAGGACTGATCTCCTTCAGCATGGACTGGTTGGATCTCCTTGCAGTCCAAGGGACTCTCAAGAGTCTTCTCCAACACCACAGTTCAAAAGCATCAATTCTTCAGCGCTCAGCCTTCTTCACAGTCCAACTCTCACATCCATACATGACCACTGGAAAAACCATAGCCTTGACTAGACGGACCTTTGTTGGAAAAGTAATGTCTCTGCTTTTCAATATTGCTATCTAGGTTGGTCATAACTTTTCTTGCAGGGAGTAAGTGTCTTTTGATTTCGTGGCTGCACACACCATCTGCAGTGATTTTGGAACCCCCTAAAATAAAATCTGACACTGTTTCCACTGTTTCCTCATCCATTTCCCATTAAGTGATGGGACCAGATGCCATGATCTTCATTTTCTGAATGTTGAACTTTTAGCTAACTTTTTCACTCTCCTCTTTCATTTTCATCACTTTCTTCACTTTCACTTTCATCACTTTCTTCACTTTTTGCCATAAAGTTGGTGTCATTTGCATATCTGAGGTTATTGATATTTCTCCTGGCAGTCTTGATTCCAGCCTGTGTTTCTTCCAGCCCAGGGTTTCTCATGATGTACTCTGCATATACATTAAATAAGCAGGGTGACAATATACAGCCTTGACATACTCCTTTTTGTATTTGGAACAAGTCTGTTGTTCCATGTCCAGTTCTAACTGTTGCTTCCTGACCTGCATACAGATTTCTCAAGAGGCAGGTCAGGTGGTCTGGTATTCCCATCTCTTTCAGAATTTTCCAGTTTATTGTGATCCACACAGTCAAAGGCTTTGGGATAGTCAAGAAAGCAGAAATAGATGTTTTTCTGGAACTCTCTTGCATTTTCCATGATCCAGCAGATGTTTTCAACTTGATATTTGGTTCCTCTGCCTTTTCTAAAAGCAGCTTGAACATCTGGAAGTTCACGGTTCACATAGTGCTGAAACCTGGCTTGGAGAATTTTGAGCATTACTTTACTAGCATGTGAGATGAGTGCAATTGTGTGGTAGTTTGAGCATTCTTTGGCATTGCCTTTCTTTGGGATTGGAATGAAAACTGACCTTTTCCAGTCCTGTGGCCACTGCTGAGTTTTCCAAATTTGCTGGCATATTGAGTGCAGCACTTTCACAGCATCATCTTTCNAGCATTACTTTACTAGCATGTGAGATGAGTGCAATTGTGTGGTAGTTTGAGCATTCTTTCGCATTGCCTTTCTTTGGGATTAGAAGGAAAACTGACCTTTTCCAGTCCTGTGATCACTGCTGAGTTTTCCAAATTTGCTGGCATATTGAGTGCAGCACTTTCACAGCATCATCTCTCAGGATCTGAAATAGCTCAACTGGAATTCCATCACCTCTACTAGCTTTGTTCGTAATGATGCTTTCTAAGGCCCACTTGACTTCACATTCCAAGATGTCTGGCTCTAAGTGAGTGATCACACCATCGTGATTATCTTGGTCATGAAGTTTTTTTTGTACAGTTCTCCCTTGTATTCTTGCCACCTCTTCTTAATATCTTCTGCTTCTGTTAGGTCCATACAATTTCTCTCCTTTATTGTGCCCATCTTTGCATGAAATGTTCCCTTGGTATCTCTAATTTTCTTGAAGAGATCTCTAATCTTTCCCATTCTGTTGTTTTCCTCTATTTCTTTGCATTGATTGCTGAGGAAGGCTTTCTTATCTCCTCTTGGTATTCTTTGGAACTCTCCACTCAGGTGCTTATATCTCTCCTTTTCTCCTTTGCTTTTCATTTCTCTTCTTTTTACAGCTATTTATAAGGCCTCCTCAGGCAGCCATTTTGCTTTTTTTCATTTCTTTTCCATGGGGATGGTCTTGATCTCTGTCTCTTGTACAGTGTCGTGAACCTCAGTCCATAGTTCATCAGGCACTCTATCTATCAGATCTAGTCCCTTAAATCTATTTCTCACTTCCACTGTATAATCATAAAGGATTTGATTTAGGTCATACCCTTGTCTAACTCGGACTTCCATGGTGACTCAGATGGTAAAATGTCTACCTGCAATATGGGAGACCTAGATTTGATCCCTGGGTCGGGAAGATCCTGTGGAGAAGGAAATGGCAACCCACTCCAGTACTCTTGCCTGGAAAATTCCATGAACTGAGGATCCTGATAGGCTATAGTCCATGGGGTCGCAAGGAGTCAGACACAACTGAGGGACTTCACTTTCACTTTCACTTATCTAATTCAAGGAAACTAAGCCATACCCTGTGGGGCCATGCAAGAGCGCGGGTCATGGTGAAGAGATCTAACAGAATGTGGTCCACTGGAGAAGGGAATGGCAAACCAGTTCACTATTCTTGCCTTGAGAACCCCATGAACATGATGAAAAGGCAAAATGATAGGATGCTGAAAGAGGAACTCCCCAGGTCAGTAGGTGCCCAATATGCTACTGGAGATGTGCCCAATAGAGAATTCTTAAAAAGGATGAGGTAGGAAAACATTTCTTCTTGGAGGAGCTTAAGGAAGTTTAGTAAGCCTGGATTTCCATGAATGGTCGTATTCCAGCATCAGTGTCTTGGTAAACTCTTCATGAGCAGAGGTAGGGTGTATGGGTTCATTGAATTTTATGCAGATGTAAGTCTGTTGGGGATAAGAGTCATGATTTTTATTGTATTATCAATTCTGGGTTACTGCCATACCACCCTGAATGCACCCAATCTCGTCTGATCTTGAAAGTAAAGCAAGGTCTGGTCTGGTTAGTACTTGGATGGGAGACCGCCTGGGAATACAGGGTGCTGTAGACTTTTTTGGACTTCCCTGATAGCTCAGTTGGTAAAGAATTCGCCTGCAATACGAGAAACCCCAGTTCGACTCCTGGGTCAAGAAGATCCCCTGGAGAAGGGATAGCTATTCACTCTAGTATTCTTGGGCTTCCCTGGTGGCTCAGTTGGTAAAGAATCCACCTGCAATGTGGGAGACTTGGGTTCGATTCCTAGGTTGGGAAGATCCCCTGGAGAAGGGAAGGTCTACCTACTCCAGTATTCTGCCCTTGAGAATTCCACGGACTATATAATGCATGGGGTCACAAAGAGTTGAACACGACTGAGCAACTTTCACTTTTCACTTAACACCAAATAAGTAAATCCATTTGGTGCTTCCTATGGTCATATAGGGCTTCCTAAAAATTAAACTGTTATGCTTACAATTCAATAGGGATGTAAAAATTGTCATTTAGCATATAGTTTATTTTCTAGTGGAATCAAATTAACTGAATCATTTGTTATATTGAGCATTTCTAATTCAATTTACTTTGCTATGTGCATGGCTGGAGCATGTTTGAAAAGTTGAAACACATTTGATGCTACAAAACATATATAGCCCATCCAGGCCAAGGAAAGAAAGAGGACCCCAGTCTTAAGTTTCTCTGGTTTGCTATGGAATGGAGTTTAGAGAATATTTTGACAGGAATGAAAGTGAATTTTGAAAGTTCCATGGTCATCAGAAACCAGTATCTATTTTCATTATTTGTCTTTATTTTTTTTAAGTTTACATTTTTATTTTTTAGTTTGTTTTGCTTTACAATACTGTATTCTTTTGCTATACATTGACATGAATCAGCCACGAGTGTACATGAGCTCCCAATCCCGACCCCCTCTTCCCCCTCCTACCCCACACCATCCCTCCGGATCATCCCCGCACATCAGTCCCAGGCATCCTGCATCGAACCTAGACCGGCGATTCGTTTCACTTATGAATGTGCCAGTGTTGTTATTTATTTTTATTTCAGAAATTTGGGATTTATTTGAATAGATAAATAGAATGACATCTGATCTACTCATCAGCTGCAAGCCAGCCACGTTTAGTCTCATTCCTGTGTTCTTTGTACTATATCACACTGATTACAGTATTCAAATTTTGATTTTTTTAACCATCATTAAGAATTTTGAATGAATGACTAATACCTATTCATACCTATCATTGTATCTTAAAATATGATTTTGGAAATTCATTGGCTGTTATTTAAAATTGCCAAAATCTTATTAAAGCTGAATTAAATGCATCATTGGAAACTTTAATTTAAATCTTATCATTCTATATTTAAATTTTTAAAAATGCTAGTGTACACTATCACTGCTCTATATCCACCAGAGTGTTTAATATTTTGATTTGAGTCACTCAGTGAAGAAATATATTTTTTAAAGAGTAAAGAAGAATGTTTTGGCTAATTGATTTCTTCCTAGTAAAATTTATTTTGTCAAGTAGAAATACTTTAAAAGTTTTTTTTTTTAAGAAAAATTTGACTCTCTATATGTGATTAACAAAGCCTACTATCCTGAGAACAAAACTAAAATGTATGAGAATTCAAGTTATGAAATCCTAACAATTTCCCACTACTAGTGACTTTCATTGAGAAACATAGCTTAAAAAACACTTCCTTTGTCCAAAAATTTTATATAGCAAAATATAGAAGCAATGATTAGATACGAAGAAGCTAATAAGATTTTAATGTATTTTAGCTATAGTTGGTATTTCTTCTAAATGTGCACAATAAATATAGAGAATCATTGCTTTTTTATCATTAACTGTTTCACTGAGCTTTCACATTAGCCTCAAAATAAATTATGTTGAGTAAATGAATTTTGTAAAGCTAGATGAATAGGAAGAGATTCACTCAACTTTTATGTGAAATAAATAAAATTTCATAATTCATCTAAATGTATTTTTATTATCAGAAATCGATATAGAATTTAATGTGTGAATTATCTTGTATCTGTGCAGCAAGATTATATTATGTGTTTTTTCCTCATTTCTAGTTGATCGTAGAATGCTTTATTTGCAGAGCATATTATAATCTTGGTGTGAAATTCTCTTTGAGAAATATTGACAACTTATTAATTGAAAGTAAAATAAAAGGAATTCTTCAATTAGTTATGAGATGAATAAGTATCACTTTTCTTTCTGACTCAAGCTCATCACCTGCTGCATTTCTTGCTTAGAGGAAAAAAATTTTTTTTAAATTTTTTAAATTTAAAAGATATTTTGTGTGATCTTCATCCAAATCTTCCATCCAGGATCAGTACCCCAAATATTTATTCAGATAACTGCTGCAGCCTTCCTTTCTTTTTTTCTTTTTTCCCTAAAAAAATACATGTTTTGTTGAGTTTTGTTTACTGGAGTTTCAAAATAAGCATCTTGTTTGTTAAATGGACAAGAAAAAACAATAGCTTAAGACAAAAAAATTAGAAAGAAAAATTTTATTTTTTTTCTATCACCTAAAGGAAAAACACCATGAATGAACTATTCTTACCTCCATTCACCACCAGAGAACTGATCCTACTTGGTCTCCACCAGATGTCGTTTACCAGATCTCTTAGGCAGTATGTTCTGCTATGTGATCATATGAGAAAAAAGTGTTTTCTCTTAAAGCACCAAGATCCAGGCAAGGAAAAATTTTCTATTAGCCCCTTTATTTTTTCTCCAGCTTTGAGGGATAGTTGACAGTGAAGAATTATATGTATTTAAGGTTTGTAAACTGGTGACCTGATACCTGTATATTCAACATAACCAAGCCAGTATAAGTGTCCACTACCTCACTTCACACCATTAACATTTTTCTTTCTCCTATCCTTTCCTCTTTCCTCATCTCTCCCCCTCCATCTTTTATTCACCTCAGAGGGAAGACCCCAAATGTACCTTTTAGCAGATTTCAAGTATACAATACAATGTTGTTAACTACAGTTACATTTCAGTTCACCAGTTTTCCACAACTTACTCATTTTGCATAAATGAAACTTTCTACCCTTTGACCAGTACCTCCCCATTTCCACCTCCCTCAAGTCTTGATAACCACCTTTTTACTGTTTCTACGAGTTTAACTGTGTTAAAGTCCACATATAATTAAGGTCATATAGTATTTGTTGTCCTGCATCTGGCTTATTTCACTGAGCATAGCAGAATCCAGGTTAATCCATGAGGTCTCAAATGACAAGATTCTTTTTTTTTTTAAGACTGAACAATATTCCATTACATGTATATAGTACATTTTGTTTACCCGCTCATCCATTAATGGGTGTTTAGACTGTTGCCATCTCTTGGCTATTGTGAATAATGCTGAAATGAACCTTGGAGTGCAGATATCTTTTGGTTTCCTTTGACCACATACTCAAAAATAGAATTGTTAGAAGATGTAGTGCTCCCATTTTCAATTTATTTTGGAGCACTCATGTTACTTTCAGTTTATACTCCCATCAACAGTGTACAGGTTTATTTTTTTTTCCCCAACCCTTACCAAACTTGTTTTCTCTTGTCTTTTTTGATGACTATCATTTGAACAGGTATGACATGATATCTCATTGTGATTTTAATTTGCATTTTACTGCTTAGTGAAACTGCATACTTCTTCATTTACCTGTTGGCTCTTTGTTTATGTTCCTTTAAGAACTGTCTATTCAGGTCCTTTTTCCATTTTAAAATCAGATTTTTCTTTTCTATTGGGTTGTATGACCCCCTTATATATTGTAGATATTGATACCTTGTCAGGTACATAGTTTGAAATTATTCTTTTCTGTTTCATAAGTTGCTTTTTCACTTTCTTTTTCCCTTTGCTGTGCAGAAGCTTGTTAGCTTGATGCAGTTGGATTTGTCTATTTTTGCTTTGTTGCCTGTGTTTTTGGTGTCATATCTAAAAAATAATTTTTCAGACCAATATCATTAAGCTCTAGCCCTGTGTTTTATAGGGGTTTTATGGTTTCAGATCTTAAATTTAAATATACTTTTGAATTGTGGTATTGGAGAAGACTCTTGAGAGTCCCTTGGACTGCAAGGAGATCCAACCAGTCCATCCTAAAGGAGGTCAGTACTGAGTGTTCATTGGAAAGGCTGATGAAACTCCAATACTTTGGCCACCTGATGCAAAAAGCTGACTCATTTGAAAAGACCCTGATGCTGGGAAAGACTGAGGGCAAGAGGTGAAAGGGATGACAGAGGATGAGTTGGTTGGATGGCATCACCGACTCGATGGACATGGATTTGGGTGGACTCCGGGAGTTGGTGATGGACAGGGAGGCCTGGTGGTTTGGTTCATGGGATAGCAAAGAGTCGGACACAACTGAGCGACTGAACTGAACTGAACCCATTTTGAATTGATTTTCTCTTTGGTGTGAGATTAGAGTTCAATTTCATTCCTCTGCATTCTTCTTTCATTCAGTTTTTCCAACACCATTTATTGAAGAGACTGTCCATTCTCCACTCTTGACACCTTTGTTAAGGATTTGAAAGTGAAAGTCGGTCAGTCGTGTCCAATGCTTTGCGACCCCATAGACTATACAGTCGGAGAAGACAAAGGCAACCCACTCCAGTACGCTTACCTGGAAAATCCCATGGATAAAGGAGCTTGATAGGCTTCAGTCCATGGGGTTGCGAAGAGTCGAACACGACTGAGCCACTTTACTTTCACTTTTCACTTTCATGCATTGGAGAAGGAGATGGCAACCCACTCCAGTGTTCTTGCCTGGAGAATTCTAGGGACAGCAGAGCCTGGTAGGCGGCCATCTATGGGGTAGCACAGAGTTGGACATGACTAAAGTGACTTAGCAGCAGCAGCAGCAGACTATACAGTCCATAGAATTCTCTAGGCCAGAATATTGGAGTGGGTAGCCTTTCCCTTCTCCAGGAGATCTTCCAAACTCAGGGATCAAACCCAGGTCTCCCACATTGCAGGTGGATTCTTTACCAGCTGAGCCACAAGGGAAGCCCTTGTGTCAAGGATTAGTTAACTGTAAATGTATAGATTTATTTTAGTCTGTTTATGCTGTTCCAATGGTCCATATGTCTGTTTCTATGCCAAGATCATGTTGTTTTGATTACTCTACCTTCGTAGTGGGTTTTGAAATAGAGAGTATGATATCTTTAGGTATGTCCTTTTTGCTCAGGGTTGATTGGCTATTGGCTATTTAAAAGATTTTGTAGTTCCATATGAGTTTTAGTGTTTTTCATTTTTCTATTTCTTTAAAGAATGGAATTAAGATTTTAATTGGGGTTGCATTGAATCTATAGATCATTTTGGGTAGTATAGATGGTTTGCATGTATGCATGCTAAGTCACTTCAGTTATGTATGACTCTCTGCAACCCCATGGACGGTAGCCCACCAGGTGCTTCTGTTCATGGATTCTCCAGGCAAGAATACTGGAGTGGGTTGCCATGTCCTCCTCCAAGGGATCTTCCCAACAGGGATTGAACCTCCAACTTATATCTCTTGCACTGGCAGGTGGGATCTTTACCACTAGCACCACTAAGGAAGCTCCAGCTTTAACAATATTAATTCTTCCAATCCATAAGTGCAGGATGTTTTTCCTTTTATTTGTGTCTTCTTAAATTCCTTCGCCAGTGACTCCTTTCCCATGGGCCCCATGATGTTACTATTGAGACGTACTCCCCCCAAAAAAAAAGAAAGAAAGAAAAAGAAAATTCTTATGCTATGAGAATAAAGTGCCAGTTTTTTGCTAAACTTTGTTTGTGAGGGTGTCTTTTTTGTCTCTAGCCTTATTAGTTCTTCTACTTCCTGTGGGTAAATTGAAAGGCTAAGACTTGAAATCTACTGTAATTTTAGGAGAAAAGAAGTCAGAATATGACCAAAATTTCAGCTCACTACTTTAGAGCAAATCATTAATAGATAATTATACAACATTGGGCTTCCTTAATGGCTCAGACAATAAAGAATCTGCCTGAAATGCAAGAGACCTGGGTTCAATCCCTGGGTCAGGACAATGCTTTAGAGAAGAGAATGGCTACCCATTCCAGTATTCTTCCTTGGAGAGACAGGGGAGCCTAGTGGGCTACAGACTGTGGGGTCATAAAGAGTTGGACACAACTGAAAGACTAACACTTCACTTCATACAACATTAGGTGTCTCATCTATAATTTCAATTATCTGTATTAAATATGTTTACTGACTCCTCTAAATCTATAAAGTAGGCCATTGTCTCAGTTAGATGATCCTGTGTAAATTTCATATTAAAATTTGTCATTTTGAAATTATTATGACAAGTATCTATTGATTTTGATATACCATAATGCCCTTCATATTTAATTAGGCTGATAATAGCTTTAAAATGTCTATTTCCATGCAATGTAAGTATTGTCAGATTTATGTTGATAATGTCATTGCTTTGTTTCTTTTTTCTTGTGCTATAAATCCAGATGTGACAACATCTGGTGGTGTTTTACATATATACTAAGTGCAATTTTATTTTAAGAATGATTCATTCATTTACTCATTCATTCAACTAATACTGAATTCTTTTTTTGCTTCTTGTCATGTATTAAGATAATGAAGTGTACCTTTATTACTATTATTATCTACAATTTTTCTTACCATTCATGCATTGGTTATAAAACAAAGGAAGAAAAAGAATATGAATTTTCTATAGGGTATAAATATTCTGCAAGGTCAATCCATATATTTCATTGGAGATGTATGTGTACAACTTTCAGTGTCTTATATCTTTTAACACCCTCTGAACATCTTGATATTTCTTCACAGTATTCACTCTCCTTTCCTCATTTAGAAGCAAACAGCTATTTTTATCACTACTCCTGCATCCTAATACACAGGCATGTAACTTCATTGCTCTCAGTCACATGTACCTGCTTGAGACGGACCCTGATATTTGCAGAGATGGCAGTGTGGATGAAAGCCAGTGTGAGGCAGGTTGCAGCACCATCTGCAGGTCTGGGTGGGCTGATAGCACCTCTGGACTAAAGCAAAGGGAGCTGAGTTTTCATTATTACCAGGAGTGTCAGTAGTCATCCTAGAGTAATTTCGAATTGTAATTCTTAAAGTAATTTCTGGAAGTTCAGCTTGCTGCTGCTGCTGCTAAGTCACTCTCTGCAACCCCATAGATGGCAGCCCACCAGGCTTCTCTGTTCCCGGGATTCTCCAGGTGAGAATACTGGAGTGGGTTGCCTTCCTTCTTCAATGCATGCATGCATACTAAGTCGCTTCAGTCGTGTCTGACTCTGTGCGACCCCATGGACAGCAGCCCACCAGGCTCCTCTGTCCACAGGATTCTCCAGGCAAGATTACTGGAGTGNGGATGTTTTTCCTTTTATTTGTGTCTTCTTAAATTCCTTCGCCAGTGACTCCTTTCCCATGGGCCCCATGATGTTACTATTGAGACGTACTCCCCCCAAAAAAAAAGAAAGAAAGAAAAAGAAAATTCTTATGCTATGAGAATAAAGTGCCAGTTTTTTGCTAAACTTTGTTTGTGAGGGTGTCTTTTTTGTCTCTAGCCTTATTAGTTCTTCTACTTCCTGTGGGTAAATTGAAAGGCTAAGACTTGAAATCTACTGTAATTTTAGGAGAAAAGAAGTCAGAATATGACCAAAATTTCAGCTCACTACTTTAGAGCAAATCATTAATAGATAATTATACAACATTGGGCTTCCTTAATGGCTCAGACAATAAAGAATCTGCCTGAAATGCAAGAGACCTGGGTTCAATCCCTGGGTCAGGACAATGCTTTAGAGAAGAGAATGGCTACCCATTCCAGTATTCTTCCTTGGAGAGACAGGGGAGCCTAGTGGGCTACAGACTGTGGGGTCATAAAGAGTTGGACACAACTGAAAGACTAACACTTCACTTCATACAACATTAGGTGTCTCATCTATAATTTCAATTATCTGTATTAAATATGTTTACTGACTCCTCTAAATCTATAAAGTAGGCCATTGTCTCAGTTAGATGATCCTGTGTAAATTTCATATTAAAATTTGTCATTTTGAAATTATTATGACAAGTATCTATTGATTTTGATATACCATAATGCCCTTCATATTTAATTAGGCTGATAATAGCTTTAAAATGTCTATTTCCATGCAATGTAAGTATTGTCAGATTTATGTTGATAATGTCATTGCTTTGTTTCTTTTTTCTTGTGCTATAAATCCAGATGTGACAACATCTGGTGGTGTTTTACATATATACTAAGTGCAATTTTATTTTAAGAATGATTCATTCATTTACTCATTCATTCAACTAATACTGAATTCTTTTTTTGCTTCTTGTCATGTATTAAGATAATGAAGTGTACCTTTATTACTATTATTATCTACAATTTTTCTTACCATTCATGCATTGGTTATAAAACAAAGGAAGAAAAAGAATATGAATTTTCTATAGGGTATAAATATTCTGCAAGGTCAATCCATATATTTCATTGGAGATGTATGTGTACAACTTTCAGTGTCTTATATCTTTTAACACCCTCTGAACATCTTGATATTTCTTCACAGTATTCACTCTCCTTTCCTCATTTAGAAGCAAACAGCTATTTTTATCACTACTCCTGCATCCTAATACACAGGCATGTAACTTCATTGCTCTCAGTCACATGTACCTGCTTGAGACGGACCCTGATATTTGCAGAGATGGCAGTGTGGATGAAAGCCAGTGTGAGGCAGGTTGCAGCACCATCTGCAGGTCTGGGTGGGCTGATAGCACCTCTGGACTAAAGCAAAGGGAGCTGAGTTTTCATTATTACCAGGAGTGTCAGTAGTCATCCTAGAGTAATTTCGAATTGTAATTCTTAAAGTAATTTCTGGAAGTTCAGCTTGCTGCTGCTGCTGCTAAGTCACTCTCTGCAACCCCATAGATGGCAGCCCACCAGGCTTCTCTGTTCCCGGGATTCTCCAGGTGAGAATACTGGAGTGGGTTGCCTTCCTTCTTCAATGCATGCATGCATACTAAGTCGCTTCAGTCGTGTCTGACTCTGTGCGACCCCATGGACAGCAGCCCACCAGGCTCCTCTGTCCACAGGATTCTCCAGGCAAGATTACTGGAGTGGGTTGCCATATCTTTCTCCAAAGCTCAGCTTGAGTTGGTCAAATTTTTATCTTCTTACCAACACAAAAGAAAACAAAAAAACAAATTCTGTTTAACCCAACAAGAATGCATATTTTTCCTACAAGTAAGAACTCTGTCAGAGATAAAGTGACTCAACTAGATGTTCTAAGAAAGAGTGCTGGACTTGCCCCTTGGCATCAGTGGCCATAGTAAGATTTCACCTCATTAGGGGCAATGAATTCAATTCTAAGAATTTTGTTTGAATAACCAAGATATGAGATTTTCATTGACTCTGGTTAGCCTACACAAGTTGGGACTAAACCTGGATTATGTCATCCTGGAGGTCATCTCTGGTTAAGAATGAGACAAGATAGGGTGGGGGATAAAATAATACCCTAATAAAATCATTTGACCCCGGGATCCAATTTTATCTCAAATCAGACATACTCCTGGAATTTTCGCTTATGAAAATAAATACAATTCTTATTTTGTTTAATTAATTTTGCTCTGGGGTTCTGCCATTTTCAAAAATGATTTAAAATATCCCATATAAGAACTAGTGCTAAAATAATGAATATATAGTGTTTTTGCTTTGGAAAAGTAAGAAAGGCAGATTTTTCAACAAAGAAAAAATGTAGTGCCAAAGGGTTTTCAAAAGTCTATGGGGCAAAATACAGCTTTTGAGGAAACCTACAGCAACTGGAAAGATTACTTATCAAGGAGAATAATTAATTGCTCTCAAAAGAATTGTCAGAAATTAATAGAATAAGTAAGTTGACAGGACCAGAATAAATGTCCTGCAAAGCCTCAAAGTAGACTACAAAATCTGGAGAAATAGAAAAAAATGTAACAAATAAAAAGCTCAGTGATGTAATCCATATCTTCCTCTTAAGCCCTCCTTACTCCCTCTTTTGCGTTATTACTTTAATGGAGTAATGCACTTTGCAGCGCCTACTCAAAATTTCCCTGAAGTCCAATCAGCATTTTCATTGGTTGTTCATGTTTCATAATGAGGCTCAAGAGCTCAGAGTTACAATGCACGGAAGTAAATGCTTGTTCTTTTATGAACAAGACAATCAAATAAATCTTGTACATCTTTTCTTCAAATCTAAACAATATGAACAAGACAATCAAGTAAATCTTGTACATCTTTTCTTGAAATCTAAACAATCATAGTTTTTTATTAAGGTGAAACAAAATGTCAACTGTACCTTCAAGACCCGGTTTTCTTCTTAAAAGGCACAACCGTGTAATTAATCACCTTGATCATCATGAAATGATAGTGTTACCACTAGCTTAAACATCTGACTCTGCAGATGAAGTTTTTCCTTTATTAAACGATTGAAGTAGCCTCTTGTAATAATTTTATCAGAATAGAAAATCCATTAAGTTGAAGTATGTGGTCCTCAAACTGTCTTGGTAATAAGCAATATTCAAGGCTTTCTTTTAAGAAACAATCCTCTCAGATAAATAGAGACTTCTTTAAAGAAAAGTGGTCACAATGATAGTTGCTATCAGAGTACTCCTAGTATTAAAAGATAATGAAAGTAGACAGTGGTAGGAGACTGATATTCATCTGTGCCCTTAAAAGAGGACGTGTGATTTTTTCTTTTTTATCGAAGAACAAAGTATATAGTAGAAACTATTGAATTCCACTTTTATAATATGAAATGAACTTGAATATAAGAGTTTAAATGAAAATGCTGAAAAATGAATAAGCTATATTTTTTATAACATTGAGACAACAGAGAACAAAAGGCAGAAAGCTAAAGTGAGAAAAAAAAAATAGATGAATAGAAGGACTTATTTCCTAAGAACCTTAGCCAAGACATAAATCAATTAAAATACTGAAGTGTCTAATATGAATAAATAGGACACTAACATTAAAGATGATGAAGTGATTCAGAGAGGTAACAGTTAGCAACAGTTTTCATTAGGATATGAATTTTACTGAGAAAATATGAGTTCAGAGAGGATCAGATTACTTTTCAAAAAGCTTCAAATCAACTAATAACTCAGTAAAAGAAGTAGGCAAAGATAAAAACTTGTCTTTATAAGGGCTCTTTATTTTGAGGGATTCAAAATGCTTTATATATTGCTGCTCCTCTCTTTTGGTTTTAAGGTGCTTACTTTTAGAGGTATATTAGTACTTCCCAAGCATTTGAGAGCATGTCACTTCTTAGTACCCTGTACACTGAGCAACCAAGATTGTCCAAAGTGAGTAACTGACATAAGTGACAGAGTAATCAGGGAGACAAGCGACACTTGTAAACATTAGAATTACTGAGAGCATATCTGTCTAATACAATAGCTAATTCTTGCTCACCTACTGCATTCTAAGATTCATATTTTAACTCTTGAGTCCTCATGATAATATTATGAGATGGCTATTATTGTCACTGTTATTTTACAGATGAGGAAAATGAGGTGCAGATAGAAAGTCTAGCAACTTTCCCAAGTCATAGTACCTGAGAAAGGCAGAATCTGAACTGAATGTCCAAATTTCGTGTCCATAATAATGATGACACTCTGTCTCTTTATGTGTTCTAGACTTGGTCAAACAAGGGCATTCAAGACAGGGACAGAAAAATGTGGATTCTCTGGCTCTTCTCTGTTTTATTTATTTATTTTTGAATTTATTGTTCAAATGGAGAAAGAATGCTTTACAACCTTGTGTTGGTCTCTCCTGTATAACAACACAGATCAGCCATAGTTCTACATATATCATGTTCCTCTTGGGCCTCCTTCCTCTTATCTCTTTAGAAACTGGAAAGGAAAATGTCTTCCATGACATCTTAAGAGTTTAGTGCAAAAGACATGCCCACTCCCAGATCAATCACTAGAAAATGTAAAGAGAATGATTAGGGATGACTTTACTCAACCCTAATTTATCCATGAATCATTTACTGAGTCGTGGCACCATGTCAGAGTATTAGACAAAATCCTATGTATTTTACCAGATTTCTTTTCTTTCTCTTGGTCAGTATTCTGTTCTTTTCTTGTCATTTCTTCACTTCCAGGTTATCAGCAAACATGGGGTCTGGCTTCCAGAGCAGCTGCTGAGGAGCCCCAGACAAAATGCAAAAACATGGAGGTTGTAACCCTTCATTAGATAAACTTCAGTCAGTTAGAAATGAGGGAAGCTAAGGAGAGGTCAGGAGATTAGGAGAGATCAGGCAGTCAAACCCTACTCCTCTCTTCATTGAACTGCTTGGAGATTTCCCTTCGCCAAGGAATTGAAATGCAATCAAAGCACTTGCTGAACAACCATGTTATGGTTCCTCCATAGCTTCCTGAAACGTGGCCATCACCACTGGCACAGTATTAAATAGCTTTTTATCTTCTGATCTTTTACTTGTCTCATTTCCTGTCTTGTCCTCATGCTAATATCCCTAATGAGCATCTCTCTAGTCATCACAGTTTAATCTTTATCTCAGGCTCTGCCTCTAGTGCCCGGTGCCTGGTGTGTTGCAGTCCATGGAGTTGCAAGGAGTCAGACATGACAACAACTGAATGACGACTACCAAGGAAAGAAAGATGTTTGTTCAGTATGCAGACAGAAGGCTACTCCATTGCTTTAAGTTAGTAACTGACAGAGCTATTTCAAGCTTTGGTTTGTCAAGCTCTATATTCTGTATTCCTAAATACTTAACACAATTGTATTAACATAGTTACATTTGTAGGCCTTGAAGTTGTTATAGAAATTCCAGGTATAATTGCAGGACCAGATATTAGGTTTTCTCTGGCTTCATTTTATGTTCAGAAGGGGAAAAAAAAGATATATTTTAGGAACCAGTAACCTTTACTCATGAGACCTTACCTGCCAATCCTGGTAATTATCCCCAGCCTGAGAGTTTGATGGACACTTGTCTTTCCCTCCTTAGTAGCTATAATTAATGTTCTGTGCTGCACAGCAATCTCCTGAGATGAAAATCATCTCGATGGTGATGCTTTATCTCTCCAGTTCACCAGG
Organism: Neotragus moschatus; assembly: GCA_006410615.1. Taxonomy (NCBI): domain Eukaryota; kingdom Metazoa; phylum Chordata; class Mammalia; order Artiodactyla; family Bovidae; genus Neotragus; species Neotragus moschatus. The sequence goes on from SJYA01002334.1 coordinate 1,342,905, forward strand.
TGTGCTCTCACAGAGAGTGCAAAATTGAATTATATAAAAAGCCTGCACCTTAATTTATAGTCTGAAATAATATTATCAACCAGTCTACTCATATGCAATAACAATTAGAAATAATAACAGTGACAGAATGATAACTCTAACTGATTTGATTTTGGACCTATGATTGCATGTCATTATTTCTATCAATCACCAATTAATAGTCTCAGAACTATCATTAATTACATTATTTTGTACTGTCCCTATGATGGTCAAACTGTAAAGGCATGGGATAGTCAAGTGACTATGGGTGGGGTTCTCAGCATCAGAGGTGATACTAGTGTTTCTGAGGTTGCCATTTTATCAGAAGCAGTACCTTTCTGAACCTAAACCTGAAGAGAATTATGCATTGATTTGTAGCCAGTGGAATAGAAGGGTTGAATAGGGAGCTGTAGAGGCCAGTGGGGAGTGACAGGCTAGTCTGATTTGCAACTGATTTGCAGTTGTAACTGGAGTGAGGTTCACAACTTTACAATATTCCCTTCTGCTGCTACTGCTGCTAAGTCGCTTCAGTCATGTCTGACTCTGTGCAACCCCATAGATGGCAGCCGACCAGGCTCCCTCGTCCCTGGGATTCTCCAGGCAAGAACACTGGAGTGGGTTGCCATTTCCTTCTCCAATGCATGAAAGTGGTAAGTGAAAGTGAAGTCGCTCAGTCGTGTCTGACTCTTTGCAACTGACTGCAGCCTACCAGGCTCCTCTGTCCATGGGATTTTCCAGGCAAGAGTACTGGAGTGGGGTGCCATCACCTATCTCTGACAGTATTCCCTAACCATAACTAATCCAGGGACTTCTCGGGAACTTTCCTCACCATACGCCCACAACATCTTAGAGACTCACGGAACATGTTTCTGAGGGTGTAGGACAACTGAAAGGGAATTTCCACTTGGAGCAGTTCACTTAATTTCAGCAAAGCCTCCTCCCTTGAGCAGATTTCACTTGCAGGATCAGCCACTGTGATATTCAGGAAATAGTGTAAAAAAAAATCCCATCAGATAATAATGAGAATAGTTAATGTCAATACAAGTGCTCTGTGGAGGTAGTCCAGTCCATCCTAAAGGAGATCAGTCTTGGGTGTTCATTGGAAAGACTGATGTTAAAGCTGAAGCTCCAATACTTTGGCCACCTCATGTGAAGGGCTGACTCATTGGAAAAGACCCTGATGCTGGGAGGGATTGGGTGCAGGAGGAAAAGGGTATGACAGAGTATGAGATGGCTGGATGGCATCACTGACTCGATGGACATGAGTTTCGGTGAATCCGGGAGTTGGTGATGGACAGGGAGGCCTGGCGTGCTGCGATTCATGGCATCACAAAGAGTCGGACACGACTGAGTGACTGAACTGAACTGAACTGTGGAGGTAGTCACTTGAATGGGGATAGCAACTCTGCCGGCATTGGCTTGTCTCTATTTTTTTTTTTTTAATTGAAGTATAGTTGATTTATAATGTGTTAGTTTCTGATGTGTAACAAAGTGATTCAGTTATATATATATATATATTTTTTTTCGTATTCTTTTTTCTTTGTCATTTATCACAGGATATTAACTATAGTTCCCTGTGCTATACCATAGGACCTTGTTGATAATCTATTTTGTATATAGTAGTGAGTATATGTTAATCCAAAATTCCTAATTTATCATCCCATCCCATCCTTTTTCCCTTTGGTAACCAAAAGTGTGTTTTCTGTTTTGTCAAGAAGGCAATTTGTATTATATTTTAGGTTCCACATGTAAATGATACCATATGCTATTTTTCTTTCTCTATCTGACTTACTTCACTTAGTATGATAATCTCTAGATCCATCCATGTTGCTACAAATTGCATTATGACATTCTTTTTTATGTCTGAGTAATATCCCATTGTGTGTGTGTCTGTATATATTACATTAGTTTTTTTATCTATTCATCTGTTGATGGACATTTACATTATTTACATTGCTTTAGGTTCTGCATGTTGGTCCATATGATTCCAGGCCATGCCTTAATCCTGATTTGAATACAGGGACACTGTTTATAGGTGTAAGAGTTCTGTTGTCCATTATTTTCCCTGTTAGTTTTCTCCAATCTTACCCACTAAGATTGCCCTGTTGTAGTTCCTTGCCTTAGGCACCTGCTGGCTTTTGTATAGTTACATCTTACCTGTTTTCTTCTCCTGCTTACATAAAATTTATTTGATGTCTGAAGAGGGTGGGTCAGCTTGGATTTTTCAGTAGTCTCTGCAGTATTTTGCTAAAGGTTTACATACCACCCATCTTTAAAGGAAGGTATTCTCTCAACCATATCTTGCTTTTGCAGAACAAAACAGAACAAAAATAACTTATACAATTTTCCTTTTGACGTAGGATTTGAGGACCTATTTTGGAAATTCAAAGGAGAATATTTCCTTTTCTTATTAAATTTCTACTCCAGCAAGGCTAACTATAAGTAAATACCAAAAGACTAAGATTAATATGCTAAGATTTTATCTTCAGATTGCATGAGTGACTACTCTCCAATATACATATGTGTGGAGAGAAAATTTGCAAATGATGTTCCTGTCAGAGCTGTCATAATGTGAGTGTTTAGATTATGTCTTTGCATTTTATTCCTCCTTTTCTCTTTACTCCTTTCATTTCCTTTATAATGAACTAGTAATATTCCTATATTCCCATGAATACCTCCTCACTCTAGCCTGATCATCCAGTTAACACTTGAGCATTCTTCTTATAACATGCATTATAAAATTATACACTCATTAACTGTACTGATGATTATGATCAAAGTATCATGCTAACAGACAAAATGAGTGTTATTTGAGTATAGAGATACTAATGAGAGAGTATTTTATTTAATGATGGGTACTAGCTGAAGCACACAAACTTTATATATATACATATTTTTTTCACTTAAATGTTGGAGCTGTACTACAAACTGAGAAATTTGTGATAAATGAAATTGTGCTTATTGCAATGGTGATTATTTTTATCAATGTCTACTACATTGGATGATCCAGTGAACCTATCAACCAAGCATTGTCTCTTTTACTCAGTGCTTTGTCATGTGGCACATATTGATTGCCTTTTAGAGTCATGATTTGAAAGGAATTTTTAGAAGCTTGTTACATTGTTCAAATATTATTAATCTGAATCTCATCAAGTCTTCAGTTGGGAGTCATAGCAGTTTAGGGGAAATGGACTTCCCTGATGGCTAAGATGATAAAGCGTCTGCCTATGCAGGAGACCCGGGTTCAATCCCTGGGATGGGAAGATCTCCTGGGGAAGGAAATGGCAACCCACTCCAGTATTCTTGCCTGGAAAATCCCATGAATGGAGGAGCCTGTTAGGCTATAGTCCATGGGGTTGCAAAGAATCAAACACGACTGAGCAACTTTACTTCACTTCACTTGTAGCTAGAAGAACCTGTTAAACACCCTGAGGATGCAGGCAGCATATTCCAAAATAAGGGAACGTCCATAGAGCATTTTCTTCAAAGAAAAATAAACATCTTTAAAAGAGGAAGCTGTTAGAGATTGAGTTTTGAAGAAATATCAACAAATGCCATAAGCAGACCTTATTGTTTTAAACAAAAAACTGAAAAAAGCATTTAATTAAAAATTAGGGATACATATTTATATTATCAAATTTATGAAGGGATTATTGTTAAATTTTGCTAGGTGTGAAAATAACACTGATTTATATTTTAAAAAGTACCTGCTAGGAGTTTTATTGTTTCTTGTCTTACGTTTAGATCTTTAATCCATTTTGAGTTTATTTTTGTGTATGGTATTAGAAAGTGGTCTAGTTTCATTCTTTTACAAGTGGCTGACCAGTTTTCCCAGCACCACTTGTTAAAGAGATTGTCTTTAATCCACTGTATATTCTTGCCTCCTTTGTCGAAGATAAGGTGTCCATAGGTGTGTGGATTTATCTCTGGGCTTTCTATTTTGTTCCATTGATCTATATTTCTGTCTTTGTGCCAGGACCATACTGTTTTGATGACTGTGGCTTTGTAGTAGAGCCTGAAGTCAGGCAGGTTGATTCCTCCAGTTCCATTCTTCTTTCTCAAGATGGCTTTGGCTATTCGAGGTTTTTTNCAAACGAGCCCCTCTGGGGCCTTGATGAAATGAAGCGAAGTGAAAGTGAAAGTCGCTCAGTCATGTCAGACTCTTTGTGACCCCATGGACTATATAGTCCGTGGAATTCTCCAGGCTAGAATACTGGAGTGGGTAGCCTTTCCCTTCTCCAGGGGATCTTCCCAACTCAGAGATCGAACCCAAGTTTCCCACATTGCAGGCAGATTCTTTACCAACTGAGCTATCAGGGGCCTTGATAATGAAGCTTATCTATAGCACCCATCCTTTGCACAAGTTCCTTCTAAGGCCAGGGGAGCGCCCTTAGCAAGATGTTCACATGGACACCTTTATGCAAAATCTGCAACAGTAAGATTTTGGGGGGTATTATTTTTCCAAAAGGAGGTTCTCACGAGCTTCTTTAGCTTTGTATGCTAAGTCGCTTCAGTCATGTCCGACTCTTTGCAACCCCATGGACTGTAGCCCACCAGACTCCTCTGTCCATGGAATTCTCCAGGCAAGAATACCGGAGTGGATTGCCATTCCCTTCTCCAGGGGAACTTCCTGACCCAAGGATCAAATCTGCGTCTCTTATGACTTCTGCATTATCAGAGTTCTTTACCACTAGCGCCACCTGGGAATCCCTTTTAAGCTTTAGACCACACAAACTCTATACATATCTGACTCTGCCTGTCACATAGTGGCCACTTGTTGTAGAGCTCTCTGAACAGTTCTTTAACTCAAATATGCAGTCCCTAACACCACTTCAGCCCCTGGAAGCCACAAAGGACTTTGGGAGGGCAATATGTGCAGGGGTCAAGAACATTGGTTTGTAGGTCAGGCAGATGTAGTCACGCGTCCCTCCTTCTTCGTCTGAAAGACTGGGATAATAATTGTACATACTCTTTGGGCTGCTGTGAGTATAGAATGCACAGAAATACTTCTGTCTGATGCCTGGTCAGTAGGAAGTACTCTAGGAACAGTAGTTATGGGAAGCCCCATAAGTAGACGTCTATTCTGGGAATGAATGTATGTATATCTCTAACTTCTTCCCAGGTGGCTCAGTGGTAGAAAATCCACCTGCCAATGCAAGAGATGTGGATTCGATCCCTGGGTCAGGAAGGTCCCCTAGGAGGAAATGACAGCTCTCTCCAGTGTTCTTGCCTGGGAAATCCCACGGACAGAGGAACCTGGCCAGGCTACAGTCCAAAGGATTTCGAAGAGTCAAACGTGACTGAGCAACTAAGCACACAACTTCGATTCAACTCTCTATATGAAATAAGACCAAATAAAACTGCCAGTATTTCACTGTGTTTTGATCTATAAAAATGGCAGTTTCACATGATTTTCCCCGATAGAACATATGTTAACACTAATTACATACGGTGACTGGAGTGTAGGTCATTGGTAGAGACCCCAGTACCTCACATGGTGTATCGTGCTTTGCCTGGAGAGGTTGAGGGAGGCGATTGGATTCCTACCTCTCTGCTCCTTTTGGGAGTCCTGCTCTGTAACCATAAAGGCCTCTGATAGAAAATAAATAAGTCATGGGGATGCAATGTACAGCATGGTGACTTTAGTTAATAATACTGTGTTGTATATTTGGAAGTTGCTAAGACTAGATCTTCAGAGCTCTNTAAGCAAGGTGAAAAGACAGCCTTCTGAATGGGAGAAAATAATAGCAAATGAAGCAACTGACAAACAACTAATCTCAAAAATATACAAGCAACTTATGCAGCTCAATTCCAGAAAAATAAACGACCCAATCAAAAAATGGGCCAAAGAACTAAATAGACGTTTCTCCAAAGAAGACATATGGATGGCTAACACACACATGAAAAGATGCTCAACATCACTTATTATCAGAGAAATGTAAATCAAGACCACAATGAGGTACTATTTCACGCCAGTCAGATTGGCTGCGATCCAAAAGTCTGCAAGTAGTAAATGCTGGAGATGATGTGGAGAAAAGGGAACCCTCTTACACTGTTGGTGGGAATGCAAACTAGTACAGCCACTATGGAGAGCAGTGTGGAGATTCCTTAAAAAATTGCAAATAGAACTGCCCTATGACCCAGCAATCCCACTGCTGGGCATACACACCGAGGAAACCAGAACTGAAAGAGACATGTGTACCCCAATGTTCATTGCAGCACTGTTTATAATAGCCAGGACATGGAAACAACCTAGATGTCCATCAGCAGATGAATGGATAAGACAGCTGTGGTACACATACACAATGGAGTATTACTCAGCCATTAAAAAGAATACATTTGAATCAGTTCTAATGAGGTGGTTGAAACTGGACCTGATTATACAGAGTGAAGTAAACCAGAAAGAAAAATACCAATACAGTATACTAACACATATATATGGAATTTAGAAAGATGGTAATGATAACCCTGTATGCGAGATAGCAAAAGAGACACAGATGTATAGAACAGACTTTTGGACTCTGAGGGAGAGGGAGAGGGTGGGATGATTTGGGAGAATGGCACTGAAACATATATACTATCATGTAAGAAACAAATCGCCAGTCTATGTTCTATACAGTATACAGGATGCTTGGGGCTGGTGCACGGGGATGATCCAGAGAGATGATATGGGGTGGGAGGTGGGAGGGGAGTTCAGGATTGGGAACTCATGTACACCCATGGCGGATTCATGTCAATGTATGGCAAAACCAATGCAGTGTTGTAAAGTAAAATAAAGTAAAAATAAAAATTAAAAGAAAATAAAAAAATAAAAAGTACATGCTAGAAATGCACACTGAGTGTTTATAGGTAAAATGGGATGGTATATGCAAGATATATCTTTGAATACTTCAGAAAAAGATGATGTATATAGATACAATAATCAATTAGAAAAATACATAGATACTTATGTACATACATATTTGGGTGCATAGGTGGATACATAGAAAAGAATGTCAAGTTGCTAAGTACTTCCGTATGTCATATAAAAACTGTGTTTCTAATAGGAAATGGTCCCAAGATACATTCTTGTAGAAATGAAAGCTCATCGTGTTCTTTGAGACTATTATATTTATAAATACTCTTTCTAATTTAGGATCATAGGTAAAAGATATTTAGCATAGAGAATATTTGGATGATAAATAGGATATAACTTATAGATTTGACTGAAACATTACAATTCATTTAGTCAGTGTAATAGATACAAAATGCTTTAAAAAAATCGTGTTGTTAGAACATCACTCTTAAAAAACATTTTTTTATCCTTTACATTGTAAGCAATTGTAACCCAGGTTAAAATCAACTGTGTTATGCCTCCAACCATAAAATAAGATCTGAAAATACATGTTATGTTTATTCTTTTAATCAAACTCTTTTTCAATATATAATTTTAAAATTAAAAGTATTTTTGGATAGGAAATATTAATATAACACAGATAGGTATCATTTTGGTACAACATTCATTTGTCCTGCTTTATAATAAGTTTCTAATTATAGATTTTAGTAATAAGCTCAGATAGTCTGTAACCTAGCAAAGACATTTGGATAATCATCAACAGAGCCTTGCACATTAAGTGTAGCTTTACTGTGATCTTTCCATCTTACCAATGATACTCACTCTCTGATATGCTGAGACTAGGTCCTCTGGCAAAATTATGCTCTAAAAGACACACTCATCTAAATTAAAATGTCGTGTACCTTTTATCATGGTTTTTAAATTTTCTTAAACCTTAAGATTTCTGCTTTTAAACATGAAGGATTAACTTCTGTGAGAATTGAATTCCTGTTATAGACAACTAGGAAAGTAGAAAAACAAATTAACAACACTTTTTCTGGACTCAATATGGTGGTGATTTGTGAGAGAAGGGGAGCCAGCTAGATTAGGCCTGTGTTTGCCCTCACAAACTGGCTGGAGGTAATTTCAGGTCACCGTGCAGAGAGGAAGAACTCAAACAGAAGTCCAGGGGTCCCGAGGAGTAATAGAGACAGAGACTGAAGTTCAGAGAGGCCAGGTGGCTGGTTGGGGGAAGAGGGAGCTGCAAAGTGAGAGACTATGGGAATGTCAGGGGTATCTTTCAAATTTCTGTCTGAATGCTCATCAGCACATCTGTGGTGGGAAACTCCACCAGCTCAGGAAAGCATCATCAAAATCCAGCAGGGCAGGCAATTCGTAGGGCTCACACATGGCCTGGAAGAGATTACATTTTCATCAGCCAGAGGAAAGAGATGTCTAAATATCTGGGGCATCAGATATAATACTCAGAAAGATCATTTTTAGTTTTTTGCAAGAGTTTGTATGGAATTGGTATTATACTTTCCTTAAGTGTTTAGAAAAAAACTCTCCGGTGGAATAATCTGTGATCTGTGCCTGGTGTTTCCTTTTAGGGAAGGTTTTTGTTGTTTACTAGGATTTCAATTACTTTAGTAGATGTAATGCTATTCAAGGAATCTATTTCTTTTTACACAAGCTTTGATGATATTTTTTAATTTACTGTGACATTTTTTTCATCCTATTCTTTTATTATTCATTTAACCTCAGTCTATTTTATAGTAATATTTCCCCTCTCATTTCTAATATTGGTAGTTTGTATAATGTCATATAACTTTTTTCTGATCAGTCTGGCTAGAATCTTATGAATTCTGTTCTAAAAAAGTCAGCTTTTTATTTCACTGATTTTCTGTATTTTTGTTTGTTTCCCATTTCTTTTTTATTAATTGATACATTGTTTTGAAAATTAAAAAACAAGAAAAATATTTCAATAGCAAAAGGAATTTTGTTTGCATATACTTAAGATTGGAGAAGGCAGTGGCACCCCACTCCAGTACTCTTGCCTGGAAAATCCCATGGACAGAGGAGCCTGGTGGGCTGCAGTCCATGGGGTCGCTGGGAGTCGGACACGACTGAGTGACTTCATTTTCACTTTACACTTTCATGCACTGGAGAAGGAAATGGCAACCCACTCCAGTGTTCTTGCCTGGAGAATCCCAGGACGGGAGAGCCTGCTGAGCTGCTGTCTATGGGGTCACACAGAGTCGGACACAATTGAAGCAACTTAGCAGCAGCAGCAGCATACTTAAGATTTGGGATGATGCATTATTATGCAGTTACTTTTGCTGCCATCACAATTTACCACACATTTAGCAGTATAAAAGAACAGGAATTTACTCTCTTATGATTCTGGAGGCAAGAAGCTAGAACCAAGTGTTATAGGGTGAAACTATCAACAGAGCCAGAGGCATTGAGAAAGAATTAATTAGTTCTTTGCCTTTTCCAGCTTTGGTGGCTGCTCGCCTCCTTCCATGTTTGGTCTCATCACTCCAGTCTCTGCCTCCATACTCACCATCTCTTCTTCAGCCATATCTCCCTTTGTTGTTCAGCTGGTAAATCATCTCCAACTCTTTGCAACCCCATGGACTATAGCATGACAGTTTTCTCTGCCCTTCACTACCTCCCTGAGTTTGCTCAAGCACATGTCCACTGAGTCAGTGATGCCATCCAATGGTCTCATACTCTGTTGCCCACACTTGCTCCTTTGCTCAGTCTTTCCCAGCATCAGGATCTTTTCAATGAACTGGCTCTTCACATCAGGTGGCCAAAGTATTGGAGCTTCAGCCTCAGCATCAGTCCATCCAATGAATATTCAGGACTAACCTCCTTTAGGATTGACTGGTTTGATCTCCTTGCTGTCGAGGGGACTCTCAAGAGTCTTCTTCAGCACCACAGTTCAAAAACATCAGTTCTTCTGCACTCTACCTTCTTTATGGTCCAACTGTCACATCTGTATATGACTACTGGAAAAACCCTAGCTTTCACCATATGGACTTTGGCAGCAAAGTGATGTCTCCACTTTTTAACATATTATCTAGGTTTGTGATAGCTTTTCTTCCAAGGAGCAAGTGTCTTTTAATTTCATAGTTGCAGTCACCATCCTTAGTGATTTTGCAGCCCAAGAAAATAAAATCTGCCACTGTTTCCAGTTTTCCCCCATCTTTTAGCCATTAAATGATAAGACTGGCTGCCATGATATTAGTTTTTTTCATCAACATTTTTGATGAATGTTGAGTTTTAAGCCAGCTTTTTCACTCTCCTCTTTCACCTTCATCAAGAGGCTATTAAGTTCCTCTTTGATTTCTGCCATTAGAATGGTATCATCTGCATATATGAGGTTGTTGATATTTCTCTTGCCAATCTTGATTCCAGCTTGTGCTTCATCCAGCCTGGCATTTCACATAGTGTACACTGTATACAAGTTAAATAGGCAGGGTGATAATATATAGCCTTGAAATTCCCCTTTTCCTATTTTAAACCAGTTCATTCTTCTATGTCCAGTTCTAACTATTGTTTCTTGGTCTTCATACAAGTTTCTCATGAGGGAGGTAAGATAGTCTGGTATTTTTATCTCTAAGAATTTTCCATATTTTGTTGTGATCCACACAGTCAAAGTCCTTAGGGTAGTCAATGAAGTAGATGTTTTTCTGGAATTCTCTTGCTTTTTCTATGATCCAGCAGATGTTGGCAACTTGATGTCTGATTCCTCTGCCTTTTCTAAATCCAGCTTTTATATCTGAAAGTTCTTACTTCACAGACTGTTGAAGCCTATCTTGAAGAATTTTAACATTACCTTGCTAGCATGTAAAATGAGGGCAAATGTGCAGTAGTTTGAATATTCCTTGGCATTGCCCTTCTTTGGGATTGGAATGAAAACTGACCCTTTCCAGTCCTGTGGCCATTCCTGAATTTTCCAAATTTTCTGGCATATCTCCCTTTGCCTCCCTGTTATAATTACACTTTTGATTTAATTTAGGACCTATATGGGAAAGTCTCCCATTTCGAGATCCTTTGATATATTGCATCTGTAGAGGCCCCTTTTTCAAGTAGGTTAACTTCACATGTTTCAGGGATAGGGAATTTGAGATCTGAGGGTTCGTTATTCAGTTTGCCATAGGTGTGTATAGCTGTAGGATGAATTTCAAGAAGTGAAGTTGCAAAGCAAAATTAAACAAATTGTCCTCAAAAAAAAATGCAATGACTTATTCTTTCATGGTTAGATTAAACATATTCTGTAGTCTTCTGGTCTTAAGAGCTGTGCTCTAAAATTATTTTACATTGTAAGCAAAAATAATGTTGTTTACATTTTCAACTATTATTTTTAAGAAATCCATCTTATATATATCTGCAGTTTACAAATGTTGGTGTGAAATAAGTTTGTATATTTTAATGTGAAGGTGTCTTATTTACTGAAATTTTTCCTTTTATCATTTTTAAAAATATTTATCATTTATTAACTTCATCAGTTATTTTAGTGCTTATTAGTTTTTATTTCATTTGCCTAATATTAATATCCTAATTTTGTTTTTATTTTGAATGAGTTTTAGTGTGTTCTGTGCTGATGTTTTTGCTTTCAAGCTAATTATGTAACTTTGATTTTCATATTTCTATTATATAACTTGAAGTTATAGAACTTGATTCTGTCATCTTATTTCATTATTTTCTTTAATTGACATGCTAAGTTCTGTTTTTCTTCTATTCCTTTGAATGAATATAGGTTGATTTAATCCTTCAGGTGGTTATGCTCTTTACTTTTGAACATATTTATGACCTTTTATTTTTTCTATGATTTTTTAATATAAATGTATTTATTTTAATTGGAGGCTAACNCTTGATGAAAGTGAAAGAGGAGAGTGAAAAAGTTGGCTTAAGGTTCAACATTTGGAAAACGAAGATCATTGCATCCAGTCCCATCACTTCATGGGAAATAGATGGGTAAACAATGGAAACAGTGTTAAACGTTACATTTTTGGGTTCCAAAATCACTGCTGATGGTGACTGCAGCCATGAAATCAAAAGACGCTTACCCCTTGGAAGAAAAGTTATGACCAACATAGATAGCATATTCAAAACAGAGATATTACTTTACCAACTAAGGTCCGTCTAGTCAAGGCTATGTTTTTTCCAGTAGTCATCTATGGATGTGAGAGTTGGATTGTGAAGAAGGCTGAGTGCTGAAGAATAGATGCTTTTGAAATGTGGTGTTGGAGAAGACTCTTGAGAGTTCCTTGGACTGCAAGGAGATCTAACCAATCCATTCTGAAGGAGATTGGCCCTGAGATTTCTTTGGAAGGAATGATGCTAAAGCTGAAGCTCCAGTACTTTGGCCACCTCATGGGAAGAGTTGTCTCATTGGAAAAGACTCTGATGCTGGGAGGGATTGGAGGCAGGAGGAGAAGGGGACGACCAAGGAAGAGATGGCTGGATGGCATCACTGACTCGATGGGCATGAGTCTGAGTGAACTCAGGGAGTNCTCCAGTACTTTGGCCACCTCATGGGAAGAGTTGACTCATTGGAAAAGACTCTGATGCTGGGAGGGATTGGAGGCAGGAGGAGAAGGGGACGACCAAGGAAGAGATGGCTGGATGGCATCACTGACTCGATGGGCATGAGTCTGAGTGAACTCAGGGAGTTGGTGATGGCCAGGAAGGCCTGATGTGCTGCAATTCATGGGGTCGCAAAGAGTCGGACACGACTGAGCGACTGAACTCAACTGAAATGTTTATTTTTGCTTTTATTTCCAATATTCTGGGAGGCGAGTCATAGAGTATCCTGCTGTAATATGTGTTGGAGAGTGTTTTGCCTATGTCCGCCTCTAGGAGTTTTATAGTTTCTGGTCTTATGTTTAGATCTTTAATCCATTTTGAGTTTATTTTTGTGCATGGTGTTAGAAAGTGTTCTACTTTCATTCTTTTAAAGTGGTTGATCAGTTTAGAAAGCACCACTTGTTAAAGAGACTTTCATTAATCCATTGTATATTATTGGCTTCTTTGTCGAAAATAAGGTGCCTATAGGTGCATGGATTTATCTCTGGGCTTTCTATTTTTTCCATTGATCTGTATTTCTGTCTTTGTGCCAGTACCATACAGTCTTGATTAGTGTGGCTTTGTAGTAGAGCCTGAAGTCAGGCAGGTTGATTCCTCCAGTTCCATTCTTCTTTCTCAAGATTGCTTTGGCTATTAGAGGTTTTTTGTATTTCCATACAAATTGTGAAATTTTTTCTAGCTCTGAAAAATATCGTTGATAGGTTGATAGTGATTGCATTGAATCTATAAATTGCTTTGAGTAGTACACTTATTTTCACTATGTTGATTCTTCCAAACGATAAACATGGTATATTTCTCCACCTATTAGTGTCCTCTTTGATTTTTTTCACCAGTATTTTATAGTTTTNTTTTCTAGCTCTGAAAAATATCGTTGATAGGTTGATAGTGATTGCATTGAATCTATAAATTGCTTTGAGTAGTACACTTATTTTCACTATGTTGATTCTTCCAAACGATAAACATGGTATATTTCTCCACCTATTAGTGTCCTCTTTGATTTTTTTCACCAGTATTTTATAGTTTTCTATATATAGGCCTTTAGTTTCTTTAGGTAGATATATTCTTAAGTATTTTATTCTTTTCATTACTATGGTCAATGGAATTGTTTCCTTCATTTCTCTTTCTACTTTCTCATTATTAATGCATAGGAATGTAAGGGATTTCTGTGTGTTGATTTTATATCCTGCCACCTTACTATATTCATTGATTAGCTCAATAATTTTCTGGTGGAGTCTTTAGGGTTTTCTATATAGAGGATCATGTCATCTGCAAACAGTGAGAGTTTTACTTCTTCTTTTCCAATTTGGATTTCTTTCACTTCTTTTTCTGCTCTGATTGCTGTGACCAAAACTTCCAAAACTATGTTGAATAGCAATAGTGAAAGTGGGCACCCTTGTCTTGCTCCTGACTTTAGGGGAAATGCTTTCAATTTTTCACCATTGAGGATAATGTTTGCTGTGAGTTTGTCACATATAGCTTTTATTATGTTGAGGTATATTCCTTCTATTCCTGGTTTCTGAAGAGTTTTTTTTTTTTTATCATAAATGGATGCTGAATTTTGTCAAAGGCTTTCTCTGCATGTATTGAGGGAATCATAGGGATTTTATTTTTCATTTTCTTAATGTGGTGAATTACATTGATTGATTTGTGGATATTGAAGAATTCTTGCATCCTTGGGATAAAGCCCATTTGTTCATGGTGTATGATCTTTTTAATGTATTGTTGGATTCTGATTGCTAGAATTTTGTTAAGGGTTTTTGCGTCTATGTTCATCAGTGATATTGGCCTATAGTTTTATTTTTTTGTGTGTGGCATTTTTGCCAGGTTTTGGTATTAGGGTGTAGGGTGGCCTCATATAACGAATTTGGAAATTTACCTTCTTCTGCAATTTTCTGGAAGAGTTTGAGTAGGATAGGTGTTAGCTCTTCTCGAAATTTTTGGTAGAATTCAGCTGTGAAGCCGTCTGGACCTGGGCTTTTTTTGCTGGAAGATTTCTGATTACAGTTTCAATTGCCGTGCTTCTGATGGATCTGTTAAGATTTTCTATTTCTTCCTGGTTCCGTTTTGGAAAGTTGTACTTTTCTAAGAATTTGAATTCACCCATTTCTTCCACGTTGCCCATTTTATTGACATATAATTGCTGATAGTAGTCTCTTATGATCCTTTGTACTTCTGTGTTGTCTGTTGTGATCTCTTCATTTTCGTTTCTAATTTTATTGATTTGATTTTTCTCCCTTTGTTTCTTGATGAGTCTGGTGAATTGTTTTATAATTTTATTTATCCTTTCAAAGAACCAGCTTTTGGCTTTGTTGATTTTTGCTATGGTCTCTTTTGTTTCTTTTGCATTTATTTCTGCCCTAATTTTTATGATTTCTTTCCTTCTACTAACTCTGGGGTTCTCCAATTCTTCCTTTTCTAGTTGCTTTAGGTGTAGAGTTAGGTTATTTATTTGACTTTTTTCTTGTTTCTTGAGGTGTGCCTGTATTGCTATGAACTTTCCTCTTAGCACTGCTTTTATAGTGTCCCACAGGTTTTGGGTTGTTGTGTTTTCATTTTCATTCATTTCTATGCATATTTTGATTTCTTTTTTGATTTCTTCTGTGATTTGTTGGTTATTCAGAAGCGTGTTGTTCAGCCTCCATATGTTGGAGTTTTTAATAGTTTTTCTCCTGTAATTTAGATCTACTCTTAACGCATTGTGGTCTGAAAAGATGCTTGGAATAATTTCAATTTTTTTGAATTTATCAAGGTTAGCTTTATGGCCCAGAATGTAATCTATCTTGGAGAAGGTTCTGTGAGCACTTGAGAAAAAGGTGAAATTCATTGTTTTGGGGTGAAATGTTCTATAGATATCGATTAGGTCTAACTGGTCTATTCTATCATTTAAAGTATGTGTTTCTTTGTTAATTTTCTGTTTAGTTGATCTGTCCATAGGTGTGAGTGGGGTATTAAAGTCTCCCACTATTATTATGTTATTGTTAATTTCTCCTTTCATAGTTGTGAGCATTTGTCTTACCTATTGCTGTGCACCTATGCTGGGTGCACTTATAATTGTTATATCTTCTTCTTGGACTGATCCTTTAATCATTTTGTAGTGGCCTTCTTTGTCTGTTTTCACAGCGTTTGTTTTAAAGTCTATTTTATCGCATATGAGTATTGCCACTCCTGCTTTCTTTTGGTCTCTATTTGCATGGAATATCTTTTTCCATCCCTTCACTTTCAGTCTGTATGTGTCCCTTGTTTGAGATGGGTCTCTTGTAGGCAGCATATATAGGGGTCTTGTTTTTGTATCCATTCAGCCAGTCTTTGCCTTTTGGTTGGGGCATTCAACCCATTTACGTTTAAGGTAATTATTGACAAGTATGATCCTGTTGACATTTACTTTATTGTTTTGGGTTCAGGTTTATATGCCATTTTTGTTATTCCTGTTTAGAAAAAATCCTTTAGCATTTGTTGGAGAGCTGGTTTGGTGGTGCTGAATTCTCTCAGCTTTTGCTTCTCTGTAAAGCTTTTGATTTCTCCTTCATATTTGAATGAGATCCTTGCTGGATACAGTAATCTGGGCTGTAGGTTATTTTCTTTCATCACTCTAAGTATGTCCTGCCATTCTCTCCTGGCCTGAAGAGTTTCTATTGAAAGATCTGCAGTTATCCTTATGGGAATCCCCTTGTGTGTTATTTGTTGTTCGATCCCTTGGTTGTGAAGATCCCCTTTGTTGTGAGAAGGGAATGGCTACCCCTCCAGTATTCTTGCCTGGAGAATTCCATGGACAGAGGAGCCTGGCAAGCTACAGTCCATGGGGTCACACAAAGTCAGACATGAACTGAGCAACTAACAGAGGCACACACATATGTGATTTATTTATTTGGCTCTGCCGTGTCTTAATTACAGATGTGGGATTTTTGATCTTCCTTGGGGTATTTGGGATCTTTATGTGTAGCATGTGAACTCTTAGTTGTAGCATATGGAACCTATCTCTAGTTCCCTGGCCAGGAATTGAACCCAGGCCCCATTCACTGGGAGTTCAGAGACTTACCCACTTGACCACAAGGGAAGTTCCAAATGTGGTCATTTTTTAATGAGAGACCATGTTGTATAGAGATTGAGATTCAGATATTGATGCATATTCTAGCTCAGAGTTTTATTAGCTACCTCCCTTTGGTCATTGCATTTAAACTTATTAGTACTCAATTTCTTTTTTTGCAAAAAGGAGAGGTTAATCGGATTGCTGTGGGGATTAAACAGATTTTATTATATTTAATACATCTAGTACAATTTTGGCACATTTCAGTTCTTATTAAATGATGGCTATTATTATTACTATTGTTATTATTAAATTCCATCCTTTCTAGATGTACAATCATTTCTAAATCAAAAGCTATGATGCTAGAGTTGCACAGGTAAATGCTGCTGCTGCTGCTGCTAAGTCACTTCAGTCGTGTCTGACTCTGTGTGACCCCATAGATGGCAGCCCACCAGGCTCCCCTGTCCCTGGGATTCTCCAGGCAAGAATACTGGAGTGGATTGCCATTTCCTTCTCCAATGCATGAAAGTGAAAAGTGAAAGTGAAGTCGCTCAGTCATGTCCGACTCTTAGCGACCCCATGGACTGCAGCCCACCAGGCTCCTCCATCCATGGGATTTTCCAGGCAAGAGTACTGGAGTCGGGTGCCATTGCCTTCTCCACAAGTAAATGCTACTAGAAACAAAAGGACTACATTTTCCTATGTGGCTGTATTTTGCTAATATTTCCAATAAAACTCTTTGGACAAATCTTTTGGAATATGAATTCAGTATTAGGGTTGGTTCAACATTTTAAAAAATCAGTTTGAGGGAGATAGTCAATGTTCAAAGGGGTTTATATGGAGGCCTTGATACTCCTGCTGTGGTCAGTATGTAGACTGAGGGACTGGAAAGCCACATTGATACTTCAATGGTTTATATGATGCTTTCTTTGTCATGGAAACCATATCCTTACAAAAATGTTGGAGAGAAAGGAGCCCATAAATAGAGCTTATTTTCCCTCTATTATTCTAAATCTGTCTCATCAGAGGGCCATGTTGAGAAAATAAAAAATATAAAAGGAAGGCTAATAATCTCTATGTGGTGATTTTTTTAAACAACAAATCTAGAAATATGAGAAGGCAGTGGATTTTTATAGGTAGTCCTGATGGTACTTAAACGGAAAAAGATAAATGTATACCTAACATGAGAGTTCAAAATGAAACTAATTGCTAATTCAGGAATGGAAAGTGAACTAGTTGCTAAATTATCCAAATGAGTTTTTTAAGGTGAAACTATGGAGCAGGACCCCACTCCAGTACTCTTGCCTGGAAAACCCCATGGATGGAGGAGCCTGGTAGGCTGCAGTCCATGGAATTGCGAAGAGTCAGACACGATTGAGGGACTTCACTTTCACTTTTCACTTTCATGCACTGGAGAAGGAAATGGCAACCCACTCCAGTGTTCTTGCCTGGAGAATCCCAGGGACGGGGGAGCCTGGTGGGCTGCCATCTCTGGGGTCGCACAGAGTTGGACACGAGTGAAGCGACTTAGCAGTAGTAGCAGCATGGAGCAGGAGACCCGGATTCGATCCTTGGGTAAGGAAGATCCCCTGGAGAAGGAAATGGCAATCCACCCCAGTATTCTTGCCTGGGAAATCCCATGGATAGAGGAGCTTGGTGGGCTGTAGTCTGTGGGTCATGAAGCGTTGGGCACCACTGAACGACTAACACACACACATATATGGAGCAATTAATTTATTAAATGAAGACAGCAGCTGGAGTAGTAGTAGTAAAACATTTGTTCTATTATTGCATGTTGTTCCATATAATGTATGTTTAAGTGTTGCTGTGTAGGATTATAAAAGTAACCGAAAACATCTCATTGAACTGCATCTTATCACCTGTGTCTTGAAATAAGGAAATAGCTCAAGCTTGAAAACTAGCTCGGCCTTTTTATTTTGGAAACTTCAGAGTGAATTTTTGACTTTTCTAAGAAATAACATAAATAATTCAGTCACTAGACATAGCCCTGTTTAAAATGTTTAAAGTACATTATAAGGGCAACTGCATAAAACTCCCTGAAAACTCACAGAGGCATTTAATGTCTCTAATTATATTTAGACTATAGTGGCTGGGCCTGGGGAACTCCAACTAAGTCAGCTTATTCACTGATTGGCCCTAGAGGATAAATAGAAGCATCTGAACTCGTGCTGTGTAGTTGCTTCAGCTGAGGGCCCTTAAGGCAATCTCATTTTGCAAATAGGCTCTGAGACTCTAGAATTGATTTGAGGAGGGAGTGGGTTGAATGAAATAGAAATCTGACCTAAAAATATAGGGTCTGTAGAGGTGATTTTGCATCTAAGGGTATTTTCATCATAGCAGCTAATTACTACTGTTATGGACTGAATGTTTGTGTCCCCTCAAAATCCATGGATTGAAATCCATATCCAGGTGAAATGATATTTGGGGGTGGGGCCTTTGGGGGGTAATTAGGTCATGAGGCTGGAGCCCTCAAGTGGACTTATAAAAAGGGGAAGAGCCAGGCGATGTGGCTTTTTCTCCCGGCATGCATCAGAGGAGGTCTTGTGAGGACCTAAGAGGAAGACATTCCTTGGCGAGACCTGGGCCACACTAGCACCCTGACCTTTGACTACCAGACTCCCAAACTGTAAGACATGAATGTTTGTTGTTTAAGCCCCTCAGTCTATGATATTCTCCTATACTAGCCCAAACCAATTAAGTAAACTACCAGTTTTCAGCCTGTCCATACAGAAATAAAGACATTTTCTCCATTTTACTTTCATGAGAAACACCTTTGTGTTAACAACTGACTTAATTTTTAAGTTTACTGTTTTTAATTTTTGAAATTATAAAAAAATATATTGGAGTATGTTGATTTAAAATGTGTTTCTGGTGTATAGCAGTGAATCAATATATATATATATATCTCCACTCTTTTTAAGATTCTTTTTCCATGACTTCTTATTTTTAAGGAAGTTTATTTATGAAAGTGAAAGTCACTCAGTTGTGTCTGACCTCAGTTGTGTCTGCTACCCCATGGTAGCAGAGTATACAGTCCACGGAATTCTCCAGGCCAGAATACTGGAGTGGGTAGCCTTTCCCTTTTCCAGTGGATTTTCCCAACCCAGGGATTGAATCCACGTCTCCCGCATTACATGCAGATTCTTTACCAGTTGAGGCAACAGGGTTCTGAGTTATTTTGTTCAGAATTTCTTTAGATTTGCTTGATACTCTTATTGTAGCTTGTTGAGTTGCTTAATTATCTATTTGGGAGTAACTGATAATATTTTAAGACAACTCTCTTATGCAAGCAATGCTAAATTAGATGGCTTTAAGAAATCTGCATCATGGTAAAATTGCTTAGTATATCAAAGAACTATTTGTAAATCAATGAGAGCACCTGTGTTATTGGCAAAAGCTGACATTAGAAAAGCAGAATGTGAGAAATTAATATTAAGGGGATAATTCCCTTCTTAAAAAAATATTATTTTAAAAACCTCAAGAAAATAGTAGTAGAAATAGTTGATGCTTTTTAATGGCATTTACCAAATCAAGGTAATGCAAAGAAAATGACTTACTGACAAATCATGTATTTGGGGAGTCACATGTCAGGTGGGATTGACATCAAGGTTTTTCACTGTGTCATTTGCATTATGACAGTTGTAAGAAGCTTGAAACATTTTGGCTTTTGGGGGACAAGGTGGCGTATAAAACCACGTAGAAGACTATAAAGAGTTTAATGGTCAGGTGTTTTCTAATACTACACAAACAAAACAGATATGATGGGCTGAGTGGAAAAAAAAGCCGCTGTTGAACATAAAATTGGCTCTTTGGCTCATGGGTGATTTCATTTCCTTTAATATAGATTTCAAAGTAGGGGTCCCAACCTCTGGGATCTAATGCCTGATTATCTGAAGTGGAAGTGATGTAATAATAATAGAAACAAAGTACACATTAAATGTATTATGCTTGAATCATCCCAAAGTCATCCCCCTCACCCCGAGTCTGTGGAAAAATTGTCTTCCATGAAACTGGTCCCTGGTGCTAAAAAGTTTGGGACCAGTGCTCTAAAGGGTCAGTAGTAATAAGTTCAGTGTCAGGGACCATGTGACGTCTTACAGCTACTCAACTCTGATTGGATGACACAGCCTTAAGCAATATGTAAATGACGAGCAGCTGTGTCCAATAAATATTTATAAAAAAAAAAAAGGCAAGTGGAATTTAACCCATGGTTCATAGTTTGGCAAGCCTGATAGAACTTGCCTGTGGAAGACTTGATAGTTTGCTTGGTAGAATTTAAGAGGAGTGATAATAACTGAGCTTCATCTCTGATTTTTAAAAACTTGTTTATTTTATAATTTAAAAATTCTGTAATGGTTCATCTTGGGTATAACCTTTTATGGAAACATTTTTTTTTCTAATTTTATGCTTACTTGCCTATAGAACGGTGAGACCCACTCCAGACCACAAGCATCTTGAAGAGCGGATCTCCTTCACAACTGTATTCTCAGTGCACTGGATAGTGCTCATCACTAAACAGATGCTTAATGGACATGCTAATTGAATCATCAGAATGTTTAAGCATTTCTAGGCTGCTTTAAGTGTGATAAAAATGCTGAAAAATCTTGAAATAGTGAAATACTGAAGGTTCCCCTTTTTGTACAGTAAGGAGTCTACCAAGGAGTCAATGTCTGTCTTGCCTTTGGAAGCATTTTTATTGCTATGGTACAAGGTTCTTGACTGAAATCTTTGCTTTTGAGTTTCCATACAGAAAGACATGGACCAGGATAGGTTTATGTCAGAGGAATATAAAAACTAGTGGGTGAAAGTGTTAGTCACTCAGTTGTGTCCGACTCTTTGTGACCCATGGGCTGTAGCCTGCCAGGCTTCTGTCTGTGGAATTCTCCAGAGAAGAGTTCTGGTGTGGGTAGCCATTTCACTGTCCAGGGTATGGAGCAGTAGAGTCCAGTTTGGCAATGTTGTAAAGATTGCTCTATGACCCTGCAAAAAACAACCGGCAAGGTGAGCCTGATTCCATCATCATATCTTTTTGTGTGAGCAGAAAATATCACCAAGGTGTATTGGGTTTCCTTTGTTCCAGTGGCAGCGGATGGGCAAGAAATGTTGACTGGAAAACTTTACAAGGGCAAAGTGAATGCCTCAGTCTGAGAAAGTTTTACAATTACCGTTGAATAGAGAGAGGTTACAGTTTTACTGAAAGTCAGTAAAAGGTTAGATGAATGAGTGAATCTCATACTTAGAATCATTAAAGTTTTTCTAGTGCTTGAATAACTGGTTCAATGAACAGAAGCAACTTGTGGGATGTAATGAAAAGGCAATACTATATTTCTCTCTAATAGTCCCTTCATATTTATTTGAGTCTGACTTGTGTGTCCTATACCCTATCTGAAAACCCTGGGGTCCCTTATCTGACGACTCTTAAATAGAAAATCCTATCATCACTTAAGTCATAAATTTCTAAGACAATAAATGTTTATGTCTACCAGAATTACTTTACCTCCTGAAACAAACAAAACTGGACAAGACGGATGAAACAGTTTTGAAGGCACTGAGCATCAGGCATGGAGAACAGTGACTGACAGAAAACAAATGAGGTGAGCCCATGAGTGGTGCAGTAGTCTTGAGGAAATTTCTAGGTTGTAGTGCAGGGTTGGGGGAGCTTGGTTAGAATAAAGTTGACTCCCTGAACTGAAGAAATATAACAGAGTTCAAAGTGACCAGATCAGTTCAAGTCCACGGGCCAGAGATCTGGAAAAGAGATATTTACACAAAGAATCTAATCTGCAAGAAGGTTATTGCAGGTGTTTAGAGGGATAGCGATTAGGTCAGGTGAGAAACCAACAGACTTGAGTTGAGGGAAGGAACCATTTGAAAGGACTAGCTGGAGCAGTATGTGGCTGTCAAGGTCAAAATAGTCCCTGTTCCATCAGCTAGACTAGAAAACTTCACAGTTATGGAGCCCTGGGTAGAGTATTCAGAGGGTCTTCCCTCAGCAGTGTGGAATAATTATCCCAATAAAAGGCAGTGGTTGCAAGATTGGATAAAAAAAGCTAACTGAACAAATAGCATATATAAACTAAAAGATACTTGGCATAATTAGTAGTTCAGTTCAGTTGCTCAGTTGTGTCCAAGTCTTTGCGACCCCATGAACCGCAGCACGCCAGGCCTCCCTGTCCATCACCAACTCCCGAAGTTCACTCAAACTCATGTCCATCGAGTCAGTAATGCCATCCAGCCATCTCATCCTCAGTTGTCCCCTTCTCCTCCTGCCCCCAATCCCTCCCAGCATCAGGGTCCTTTCCAATGAGTCAACTCTTTGCATGATTAGTGCTTCAGTTCAGTTGCTCAGGCATGTCCTACTCTTTGTGACCCCATGAATCACAGCACACTAGGCCTCCCTGTCCATCACCAACTCCTGGAGTTCGCTCAAACTCACATCCATGGAGTCGGTGATACTATCCAGCCATCTCATCCTCTGTCGTTGCCTTCTTCTCCTGCCCCCAATCCCTCCCAGCATCAGAATCTTTTCCAATGAGTCAACTCTTCACATGAGGTGGCCAAAGATTAGTGCTTCGGGCAATGCAAATTATTGCAATGAGATAAAAATATGTATCTAATAGACTGGATACAGTTAGACTGACCCAGTAAATGTTTGCAGATTGTGAAGGAATTAGAACTCTCAGACTGCTGATAGGAATATAAAATATTAAAATACAACCACTTTGGAAAACTTGCAGATTCTTACAGAATTAAAAATACCTACTGTATAGCCTGTATATTCTGCTCCTGGCCATTTACCCAAGAGGAAAGAAAGCATATATCCACACAAAGACTTGAAAGCGTAAGTTCATAGCAATTTTATTTGTAATAACCAAAAAATGGAAACAACCCAAATATCTATCAATCTATGAACGGATAAACAAGTTATGGTATATCCATACAAGGGAATACTACTCAGTTGGAAAATGTAATGAGCTAGTACTACACACTGCAACATTGATTTGTCTCAANATCCACACAAAGACTTGAAAGCGTAAGTTCATAGCAATTTTATTTGTAATAACCAAAAAATGGAAACAACCCAAATATCTATCAATCTATGAACGGATAAACAAGTTATGGTATATCCATACAAGGGAATACTACTCAGTTGGAAAATGTAATGAGCTAGTACTACACACTGCAACATTGATTTGTCTCAATTATGCTGAGTAGAAGCTAGATTGAAAATATTATGTATTTGATTTAATTTATGTAAAATTCTTTAAAAATGCAAACTGATATATAGTGACAGAAGGTGAGTCAACAGTGGCCATGGGGGCACAGTGGGGAGCTTGAAGGAATGAGAGAGAACAGGGAGTGATGTGCTGGTCAAATGCCTTTCCCTTCAAGGTCCAGTTCTCTGGCATCCCATCCTTGGGGTGTCTGCTCCAGTTCAGAGTTGTCAAGGCTGGTAGAGCAGGTCTGAAGCATTATTGTACCTCAAATATGAATATCTCTACTGAGAAATATGGTTTTTGAGTATCAGCTGAAACATCTAGATTTTTTTAGAATTAATAGCTTTATTTTTGTAACTTAATTACTTCATAAATTATGTAGATAACATTTCAATTTTGTTTTTTAAATTGGAGTATAGTTGCTTCAGTTAGTTTTCACTGTAGGGCAAAGTGAATCAGCTATATGTATGTGTGTATTTTCCCTTTTTTAGGATTTCCTTCACATTTAAGTCACCAAGGGGCATTAAGTCGAGTTCCCTGTGCTATACAGTAGGGTCTCATTAGTCATCTGTTTTGTATATAGTAGTATATATATGTTAATCCCCATCTCTCAATTCATCCCACCCCACTTTCCCTCCTTAGTGTCCATACGTTTGTTCTCTATATTTGTGTCTATTTCTGCATTGCAAACAAGTTCATCTGTAACCATTTTTCTAGATTTCACATATAAGTTAAGAAGCATCTATTTGAATTTCACTTTGCAGTAATCTATACAATTAGAAATACATACAGGCCACACTTAAAAAAATTTTAAGACTATCAAGAGAATTAGAGAATTAGTTGTGGCATGTGACTCACGTGTAAATTGAGTTTGCAGGCTTTATTCACATCCCTTCTCTACTTATGTTCTTTTAGGGGAGTTAGCTTGAACATCTCAAAATAATGGAATTAGAGAAATTCAACTTTAATTAAAATTACTACCTCAGTTCAGTCACTCAGTTGTGTCTGACTCCTTGCGACCCCATGAATCGCAGCACGCCAGGCCTTCTTGTCCATCACCAACTCCCAGAGTTTACCCAAACTCACGCCCATTACAGTACTTGGTGATAGTTACACAATGGTACTGCTTTGTAATTGGAACCTGCTTGACCCATAGTACATGTGTACTGTCTGGTTAGGGTATCTTTTTATTTCTTAAATATCAGATGGCTAGAATTCAAGATAATATTTCTATAGTATTTGGATAGAAGGTATAGACCAGGATCGTAACTACCTTTTTAATTTCATCTAGTCATAATTTTCTAATATGGCCACCAAAACATTCTTGCAAATGAAAAGTAACAAAACTTACCTAGTTTGAGATCTAACTTTTTTCTCCCTGTTCTCTGATACTGCATTGCTACATAATGGAAAAGCAGGAAAAACATGACTTCCACTTTTGAAATACTGTTTTTGTCTAAATTTTATATTTAAAAATTTTAGTTCAATTCAGTCGCTCAGTCCTGTCTGACTCTTAGCAACCCCATGAATCGCAGCACACTAGGCCTCTCTGTCCATCACCAACTCCTGGAGTTCACTCAAACTCACGTCCATCGATTTGGTGATGTCATCCAGCCATCTCATCCTCTGTTGTCCAGTTCTCCTCCTGCCCCCAGTCCCTCCCAGCCCCCAGTCCCTCCCAGCATCAGAGTCTTTTCCAATGAATTAGCTCTTCACATCAGGTGGCCAAAGTACTGGAGTTTCAGCTTTAGCATCAGTCCTTCCAAAGAACACCCAGGACTGATCTCCTTTAGGATGGACTGGTTGGATCTCCTTGCAGTCCAAGGGACTCTCAATAGTCTTCTCCAATACCACAGTTTGAAAGCATCACTTCTTCGGTGCTCAGGTTTCTTCACAGCCCAAATCTTGCATCCATACATGACCACTTGGAAAACCATAGCCTTGACTAGACAAAACTTTGTTGGTAAAGTAATGTCTCTGCTTTTGAATATGCTATCTAG
>SJYA01002334.1:1369800-1461195 GCA_006410615.1 Neotragus moschatus
AAAAAAAAAAAAAACTATTTAAAAAAACATTAAAAAATTTAGAGTATGTTAAATTTTTTTTGAATGATACTGTATCATCAGTAGTGCTTTTAACACCTGACATCTGAAGAGAAACCATGATAATTACTTTCTCATTTCTGTAATCTCTGCTTCTCAGGTGGCTTCCCAGGTAGTAAAGAACCTTGCCTGCCAATGCAGGAGACATGAGATGCAGGTTCAATCCCTGGGTCAGGAAGATCTCCTGCAGTAGGAAATTGTCTGTATTTCTAGTGTTCTTGCCTGGGAAATCCATGGATAGAGGGGCCTGGTGGGCTAACAGTCCATGGTTGCCACAAAGAACTGGACATGACTAAGCACACAACACACATAATCTCTGCAGTTTCCTCCCCAAATCCACTTCTTGGTGTTTAAAACAGTGTCACTGAATGTGGTGTATGTTTTAAGACTTTCCTTTCTGTTCAGGCAAGGGCCTCATGATATCTGGGAAATATCACTCTTTAAATTGAACATTCTGGGCTGTATCCTTGAAGTATGAGGCTTGCAGGCATTACAGCAGTTTTTATGATTCACCTCCAGGTTACAATTCGAGATGCTGAGTTTAAATGAAAAAATGTTGTGGTTGGACTTTAGTTACCTTAGAAAAATGCTTTTTCTCATGGAGTCTTAAAAATAGGAAAGACCAATCTGGGTGCTCTCAGTGCTTTTTCTGTGATTAAGGGAAGAAGTGATAAGATAATGGTTCTCACATCTTTGGATTTCGCATCTGTTCTTGGTCTGTCAGTTACATTGAAATAAATTTTAAAGCCTTGCAAAGCCTATATTTTGAAGAGTTTATCTGTACAGGTGGAACTTGGCCTGGTATATTTTATCATCCAGGTCTGGTAATTTAAAAGGATAATTCTACTTAAAAGGATAGACNACATCTTTGGATTTCGCATCTGTTCTTGGTCTGTCAGTTACATTGAAATAAATTTTAAAGCCTTGCAAAGCCTATATTTTGAAGAGTTTATCTGTACAGGTGGAACTTGGCCTGGTATATTTTATCATCCAGGTCTGGTAATTTAAAAGGATAATTCTACTTAAAAGGATAGACTTATAAGGTGACTGAACAGTTCCTTTTCTTTATAAGCATTTTTGTAGACATTTGAAACTGATAATTTTGTCTGAAAGTCATAGGCTTACATTTTTATATCCTCATTACTGAGAAATTATATTTATGCTGCTCATTTTGGTATGTGCTATGCTGAGTAATTTAGACAGTAGTACTGAATCTGTCTAATAACACTGATTTAGGGAATTTTGAAAAGTGTATGAAATACTGTAACATAATTGTATTCATAAGAGAGCTAAATATATTATACTTTCGAGGTGCTCAGGAAGCACTATGTTTTTTAAAAATTGTTTTGCAATATTACTGTTCAGTATATTCAACAAAACATTTATTTCTAAAATATTCTTTTTTAAAAGTGTTAATTGCAGTACTTTACCAGAAATCCTACAATACGAATGATAAGAATATATTTACAACGTGCCAAAATGTAGCCAACATTGTCATAGAGTTTCTCCTACATGATTCATCCATTTGCCAACTCAGCTATTTTTAGTTAAAGGAAAAAACATAATGTAAATTTTACTGTTCTGTTGCCTTATGAGAGGTACTAAGCCACATCTCCCATGGCATAGCTATGTATTACTGACAAATTCTTGCTTTCTTTTTTAATCTTAGATAAGGTACTATTCTTTTACAATGACACATATAAGGTTATTTCTGAAGAATAAAATATATTGGATTATGTTATTTATCCACATTTACTTTTTAAACTGTTACCACACGAAGAGAATTTTTTCCATTTATATTTTGGGATATTTCTCACAGACTTTTTACATGTGCAGAATTTTACTAATGTATATAGTACCTATGTTTTCTTATAATGTTTATTTTAATTTAATTTTAAAAAACTTAAGACTCTAGTAAATATTGATATTATCCTCAGTAGATAATACATATTTTTTTATTCTCTTTAAGAGATGGTTATAGGTAATTTAAAAATCTGTTTCTGTTATTAGAAATAAATATACAGATTATATATGTTAGAATAATCTGGTATGAGTTCAGTTCAGTCACTTAGTTATGTTCAACTCTCTCTGACCCCCTGAACTGTAGCACACCAGGCCTCCCTGTCCATCACCAGCTCCTGGAGTTTACCCAAACTCATGTCCATTGAGTTGGTAATGCCCTCCAACAATCTCATCCTCTGTTGTCCACCTCTCCTCCTGCCCTCAATCTTTCCTAGCATCAGGGTCTTGTAAATGAATCAGCTCTTCACATCAGGTGGCCAAAGTATTGGAGTTTCAGCTTCAACATCATTCCTTCCAATGAACGGCCAGGACTGATCTCCTTAAGGATGGACTGGTTGGATCTCCTTGCAGTCCAAGGGGCTCTCAAGAGTCTTCTCCAACACCACAGTTCAAAAGCATCAGTTCTTCAGTGCTCAGCTTTCTTTATAGTCCAACTCTCATGTCCATACATGACCACTGGAAAAACCATAGCCTTGACTAGACAAACCTTTGTTGGTAAAGTTATGTCTCTGCTTTTTAATATGCTGTCTAGGTTGGTCAGAACTTTCCTTCCAAGGAGTAAGAATCTTTTAATCTCATGGCTGCAGTCACCATCTGCAGTGATTTTGGAGCCCCCCCAAAATAAAGTCAGCCATTGCTCCCCCATCTATTTGCCATGAAGTGATGGGACTGGATCTTCATTTTCTGAATGTTGAGCTTTAAGCCAACTTTTTCACTCTCCTCTTTCACTCTCATCAAGAGGCTCTTTAGTTCCTCTTTGCTTTCTGCCATAAGGGTGGTGTCATCTGCTTATCTGAGGTTATTGATATTTCTCCTGGAAATCTTGATTCCAGCTTGTGCTNCTTGGTATCTCTAATTTTCTTGAAGAGATCTCTAGTCTTTCCCATTTTGTTGTTTTCCTCTATTTCTTTTCATGGATTGCTGAGGAAGGCTTTCTAATCTCTTCTTGCTACTCTTTGGAAGTCTGTATTCAGATGCTTACATTTTTCCTTTTCTCCTTTGCTTTCCACTTCTCTTCTTTTCACAGCTCTTTGTAAGGACTCCCCAGACAGCCATTTTGCTTTTTTGCAATTTCTTTTCCATGGGGATGGTCTTGATGCCTGTCTCCTGTACAATGTCATGAACCTCTGTCCATAGTTCATCAGGCACACTATCTATCAGATCTAGGCCCTTAAATCTATTCTCACTTCCACCCTATAATCATAAGGGTTTTGGTTTACATCATACCTGAATGGTCTAGTGGTTTTCCCTACTTTCTTCAATTTAAGTCTGAATTTGGTAATAAGGGGTTGATGATCTGAGCCACAGTCAGCTTCTGGTCTTGTTTTTGTTGACTGTATAGAGATTCTCCATCTTTTGCTGCAAAGAATATAATAAATCTGATTTCGGTGTTGACCATCTGGTGATGTCCATGTGTCGAGCCTTCTCTATTGTTGTTGGAAGAGGGTGTTTGCTATGACCAGTGCATTGTCTTGGCAAAACTCTGTTAGCCTTTGCCCTGCTTCATTCCACATTCCAAGGCCAATTTTGCCTGTTACTCCAGGTGTTTCTTTACCTCCTTCTTTTCATTCCTGTCCCCTATAATAAAAAGGACATCTTTTGGGGGTGTTAGTTCTAAAAGGTCTTGTTGGTCTTCATGGAACCATTCAACTTCAGCTTCTTCAATGTTACTGGTTGGGGCATAGACTTGGATTACTGTGATTTTGAATGATTTGCCTTGGAAATGAACAAAGATCATTCTGTCGTTTTTGAGATTGCATCCAAGTACTGCATTTTGGATTCTTCTGTTGACCATGATGGCTACTCCATTTCTTCTGAGGGATTCTTGCCCACAGTAGTAGATATAATGGTCATCTGAGTTAAATTCACCCATTCCAGTCCATTTTAGTTCGCTGATTCCTAGAATGTCAATGTTCACTCTTGCCATCTCCTGTTTGACCACTTCCAACTTGCCTTGATTCATGGACCTGACATTCCAGGTTCCTATGCAATATTGCTCTTTACAGCATCGGACCTTGCTTCTATCACCAGTCACATCCACAGCTGGGTATTGTTTTTGCTTTGGCTCCATCCGTTCATTCTTTCTGGAGTTATTTCTCCACTGATCTCCAGTAGCATATTGGGCACCTACCGACCTGGGGAGTTCCTCTTTCAGTATCCTATCATTTTGCCTTTTCATACTGTTCATGGGGTTCTCAAGGCAAGAATACTGAAGTGGTNGTCACATCCACAGCTGGGTATTGTTTTTGCTTTGTCTACATCCGTTCATTCTTTCTTGAGTTATTTCTCTACTGATCTCCAGTAGCATATTGGGCACCTACTGACCTAGTGACTTCCTCTTTCAGTATTCTATCATTTTGCCTTTTCATACTGTTCATGGGGTTCAAGGCAAGAATACTGAAGTGGTTTGCCATTCCCTTCTTCAGTGGGCCACATTCTGTCAGATCTTTCCACCATGACCCACCCATCTTGGGTGGTCCCTTGGGCATGGTTTGGTTTCATTGAGTTAAACAATGAAATTTCAGCATTAGCCCTCCCAATGAATATTCACTGTTGATTTCCTTTAGAATTGACAACAGCAAAAAGGGAGATGAATGTTGTTTTAATTGAACAGCTGTTTACTCACATTTCATTTACCCTAGTTATTTCAGGCATGTCTGGTGATGTGATGTGAAGTCTGTTGCAGGTGTGTAACTATGGACTGATGAGCTGACTAGGAGCTCCAGGTTGCTGCAGTTGACTTGGCAAAGTTGCTTAGAATTCATGAGGCAAAAAGTAAATGGACTGAGAATGTGATGTGGGATGGCAGTGTAGTACTTCAACGAGGTGCTGGAAGGTTATCATCTCAATAAGTCAGAGATCTGATATTGCATATAATAAATGGACTTCTTTAGAAACATAATTAGCATAAATATTCACAAGAATCTTCCCACTGTCATTGTTTCTTCAAAAATAAATAATAAATCATTGGTTATTAAGAATAAATAACTCAACCCAGTATACCTCTAAATATCTGCATACACACATAGATACACACACACACACATGAACACACATAATTATATGCTTCCCTGGTTGCTCGAATCCACCAGGTAAGGAATCTACCAATGCTGGAGACTTGGGCTTGATCTCTGGGTAGAGAAGATCACCAAGAGAAGAGAATGGCAATCCACTCCAGTATTCTTGCATATATAAATATATAGGCATGTTATTTAGTTGCTCAGTTGTATCTGACTCTTTGTGACCCCATGGACTATAGCCCAGAAGTCTCCGCTGTCCATGGGATTTCCCAGGCAAGAATACTGGAGTGGGGTGCCATTTCCTCCTCCAGGGGATCTTCCCAACCCAGGGATCGAACCCACGCATCACCTGCATGAGTAGGTGGGCTCTTTACCACTGAGCCACCAGAGAAGCAATATGTGTGTGTGTATGTGTATATATATATACATGTATATGTATATGTATATATGTATGTATGTATATATGTATATATGTGTGTGTGTGTATACACACACTCACACATGTACATGCATGTAAATATATGTTATATCTACCTATCTATATTTAGGACTTCCCTGCTGTCTCAGTGGTAAAGAATCTGCCTGCAGTGCAGGAGATACTGGTTCAATTCATGGGTCAGGAAGATCCCCTAGAGAAAGAAAAGACAACCCACTCCAGTATTCTTGACTGGAAATCCAATGGAGAGAGGAGCCTGGTAGGCTACAGTCCATGGGATCTCAGGAGTTGGTCACGACAGGAACTAAACCACCACCACCACCACCTATATTAGATACTGAAAACATAAAATACAGGTCATTAAGTTTTATCCTTTTTCTATTAAAATCGTTTTGAATTGTTTATAGTGGTTAAAAAAAAGCTTGTTAATCTCATCAATGTAAATATGAAATAATTATTTTTTTCTTAAATTTTAAGCAACATCTATTAATATTTTTTAGATATTCTGTAGTTCAGAAGTATCTTTGTGTACTATTTAATCTGGCACTTAAATTCAGAAACTATTCCTGTACAAACAAAAGTGACAAAATTCTTCTCCTGGTTGAGAATATTGTCATATGTTTCTGAAGTATTATAAATACAAAAAGTGTGATAATGTTATAATATTACCAATTAACTTAAAAAATAAAGTGACATTTTAAATTTAGCTTTGGCCTCCTTTCTGGCCTCCATAATTCCCTAATTTTTTCTATTCAGCTTTAGTGTATATTCTTTTAACAGATCTGCAAGAATCAGGAAATAGAAAAAATACAGACATATGTATATGATCTATAGCAATATAATATATGAAACTATATAATTCACATATATAATATATAACATAAACATGCATTATATATTATATAAATATGGTGATAATTTACATATGTTATTTGAAAAATTGGTCCTCTCCTTAAGTAATTTATAGAATAATGGTGGGATAGCCATTAATGTATAATTCCATAAAACATGTATATTGATGCCTTTCAGTTCAGTTCAGTCGCTCACTCGTGTCCGACTCTTTGCGACCCCATGAATAGCAGCATGCCAAGCCTCCCTGTCCATCACCAAGGGCTATTAAATAAATTACCACTGTTCTGAATTTATGTATGAGATCAAAGATGGAATCTGTAATGCAGTTAATCTACAGGTGAGATCAGAGAACTGAATAAAAGTTGATTAGACAAAGAGAAAAATAAATTTTATTTATAATGGATGAGACAATATAGTTAAGGTCTTGACACTTGCAATATTTGGTGGTAAAGAACCCACCTGCCAATGAAGGAGACCTAAGAGATGTGGGTTAAACCCCTGGGTCAGGAAGATCCCCTGAGTAGGAAATGGTGACCCATTCCAGTACTCTTGCCTGGAGAATCCCATGGACAGAGGAGCCTTGTGGGCTATGATCCATAG
This sequence comes from Neotragus moschatus, assembly GCA_006410615.1. Lineage (NCBI taxonomy): Eukaryota > Metazoa > Chordata > Mammalia > Artiodactyla > Bovidae > Neotragus > Neotragus moschatus. The sequence continues at coordinate 1,376,788 of SJYA01002334.1, forward strand.
GGTGGATACAACTAAAGTGCTTAGGACAGATGGAAAGGAATTTGAGTGGCTGGAATGCTGAGATAAGAGGAAGAGAGGAATAAAATGCCATTCATATGAAGGGATAAAACTGTGGAGGACATAAAAAGGATATGTGCATTTTTTATCTTTATCACAATCATAATGAAGAATAACTTTATGCATTTTATGGTGAACATGGACAGAGGGCTGCGTGAATTTATTCATGTATTTCTGTTTCATTTACAGTGGCAAATGGACTAGAGAAACATCAGATTAAGTTGCTATGGAAACAATCCAGGGAAGAATCAACGCTAGGTTGGGCTAAATGGTGATAGAGGCAGATAGAAGAACATAAAGTTGAGTTTTATTTGGGATACAGTGTTGGAGCTTCACTGTATATAAGATGTGAGGCATGACCAATGAGTGGATACTGGCAAAGTTTATCTACAAAGATTGTTCAACTTATTTTTTTCTCCATAAAATTCTCCAGCTCAAAAGCTCACTTTGGTTGAATTCAGTAATCAAATGTGTCAGTGCCTTCATAAAGACAACTGAGTATCAGAGCAGAAAAACCATATAGCTCTGCTGACTCTTGACTTGAAAGAAATTATCACATACTCATGAGCATTCAATGCAGGTCAGTAACAGTACTTACTTTCTCATTTAATCTCTGAAAATGCTGTTCTATTATCTATACTTCTTCCCTAGAATGAACCCACCCTGAAAACCCAGCTGAAGATAGTCATCTTCAAATAGATTAAGAGGATAAATATAAATAGGATGCACTCATCTTTCAACCATCAAATTCTGTTTTCTGCATCTGTAAAGGTTTTGCCTTCTATCCTGTTTTTATAGATGAAAAAAGTAAAATTAACTTCTCCAATTATCCCCTCTTCTCTTTCCTTATGAATGTCAGTTTTGCATTTATTATTATTCTTTCACATAGCAATTCTTTTCACCTTCATTAGATCATACATATTTGCATAAAGTATTTCATCTTTTAAACAGTCTTTCCTTTAACTCTACCTTTTCTCCCAACTATTATTCCTCTATTCCCATTCCTAAGCAAATCTCAAAACAATTTTTTACACTCATTGTCTTCACTTTCTCATTTATCAGTGACTCTTTACCCATTCCAACCTAATGATGAAAGGATGATGGTTAAAGTAAACAATGACCTATAAAGTGGCAAATCCAAGAGCCACTTTTCTGTCTTCACTTCCTTCAATATCTCCACAGTATTTAACATCGCTGATCACAGTCTCTCTTTATGATATACTTGAATCTCTTTGCTACTATGATAGACTCAATAATTGTCCCATCCAACGATACATATATCTCAATCCCAGGGTTTATGAATATGTTAAATCATGCAGTAAATATGACATTGCTAGTGTGATTAGGATAAGGATTTTGCAGTGAGTAAATTCTCTTGGCTTATCTGAGTACAGCTGATATAAACATAAATGTCCTTGTAAGAGATTTTCAGGAGAGTCATAGCAAATGTGACCAGAGAAGCAAAGGTGACAGTGACTGGGGACATGAGTCAATGATGTAGGAAGGCTCTTGAAGCTAGAAAAGGAAATAGCTTCTTACCTAGAAAGCAGCCCTTGCCACCCATTTAATTTTGTTTTCATTCAGTTCATATTTATTATGTGCTGAGCATGGTGCCTATAAATCTGAAATAGATAAATGGTATGGACCCTACCATAGAGGTGTCACAGCCTACAAGGTTGACAAACAGGCAAATTAGGGTTACATCACAGCCAGAACATAGGAAAGCACAGGCTCTTATGAAAACACAGAAGAGGTCATGTAAATCAGACGGGGGCAGGAGGCCCGCACAGGTTTTTCAGGAGAGGTGATGTTTGGACTGATTTTTCAGACAAATAGAAGTTAAGACAACAAGCAAGCAGGGGAAAGAACTTTCCAGCTCTGCTCACCCATGTGACACTCATCATCTCCAGAAATGTAAAAGAATTAATTTGTCTGACTTTAAGGTACTAGTTCAGTTCAGTTGCTCAGTTGTGTCCTACTCTTTGTGACCCCATGAATCACAGCACACCAGGCCTCCGTGTCTATCACTAACTCCTGGAGTTCATGCAAACTCATGCTCATCAAGTCGCTGATGCCATCCAACCATCTCATCTTCTGTCATCCCCTTCTCCTCCTGCCCCCAATCCCTCCCAGAATCAGGGTCTTTTCCAATGAGCCAATTCTTTGCATGAGGAGGCCAAAGTATTGGAGTTTCAGCTTTAGCATCATTCCTTCCAAAGAAATCCCAGGGCTGATCTTCTTTAGAATGGACTGGTTGGATCTCCTTGCAGTCTAAGGGACTCTCAAGAGTCTTCTCCAACACCACAGTTCAAAAGCATCAATTCTTCAGTGCTCAGCTTTCTTCACAGTCGAACTCTCACATCCATACATGACCACTGGAAAAACCATAGCCTTGACTAGATGGACTTTAGTCGGCAAAATAATATCTCAGCTTTTGAATATACTATCTAGCTTGGTCATAACTTTCCTTCCAAGGAGTAAATGTCTTTTTATTTCATGGCTGCAATCACCATCTGCAGTAAGGCACTAAAGTTATGCTAATTTGTTACAAAAACAATAGGAAGCTAATGTAGTTGCAATTATGACACCTAATATTCTTTTTTAAAAAAATCACATTGATCAATCTTTTCCAGTTCTACTACCTCCTCCTGAAATAAATTTTGGGGCTTGGTTTTGGGTCTTTATCTATTCACTGTCTGTGTGCTTTCCTTCAGTATAGTTCAGTTCAGTTGCTCAGTCATGTCTGACTCTTTGTGACCCCTTGGACTGTAGCACGCCAGGCTTCCCTGTCCATCACCAACTCCTGGAACTTGCTCAAATTCATGTCTATCAAGTTGGTGATGGCATGCAACCATCTCATCCCCTGTCATCCCTTTCTGCTCCTGCCTTCAATCTTTCCCAGCATCAGGGTCTTTTTGAATGAGTCAATTCTTTGCATGAGGTGGCCAAAGTACTGGAGTTTCAGCTTCAGCATCAGTCCTTCCAGTGAATATTCAGGACTGATTTCCTTTAGGATTGACTGGTTGGATCTCCTTGCAATCCAAGGGACTCTCAAGATTCTTCTCCAACACCTCATTTCAAAAGATACATCAATTCCTCGGTGCTCAGCTTTCTTTATAGTCCAACTCTCACATCCATACTTGACTACCGGAAAAGCCATAGCTTTGACTAGACGGCCCTTTGTTGGCAAAGTAATGTCTCTACTTTTCAATATGCTGTCTAGGTTGGCCATAGCTTTTTTTCCAAGGAGCAAGCATCCCATCTATTTGCCTATTTGCCATGAAGTGGTTGGACCAAATGCCATGATCTTAGTTTTTTGAATGTTGAGTTTTAAGCCATTTTTTCTTCTTCCCCCACTCTCCTCTCTCACTTTCACCAAGAGGCTCTTTAGTTTCTCTTCACTTGCTGCCATAAGGGTGGTGTCATCTGCATATCTGAGGGTATTGATATTTCTCCCGGCACTCTTGATTCCAGCTTGTGCTGTATAGTGTTTCCATGACTTTAAATACATTCTACATGTGGATGACTCTCCATCAGCACCCTCTCATTTAATCTTGAGACTGAACTCAAATTGATTACTTAAAGTTTCTATGTCCAACAGGCTCATCAAAGTCCCCATGGCCAATATGAAAGTAGCTTAACTTCCTCTCTCCTTGCAAATGGCACTAACATCTTTCTACATACTCATGACACTTCTCTAGTTATTGCATGTAGGCATGCAATTTGAAATCAAGTATCCTACCAAAATGAATCCAATCTGTCTACATTCTCCATTTCTTCTACCACCAGTTGAGTGTCAGTTGCTCAGTTGTGTCGGACTCTTTGCAGCACCATGGACTGCAGCCTGTCAGTCTCCTCTATCCATGGAATTCTCCTGGTAGGAATACTGGAGTGGATAGCCCGTCCCTTCTCCAGGGGATCTTCTCAACCCGGGATTGAATTGGGGATCTCCTGCATTGCAGGCAGATACTTTTATGATCTGAGCCACCAGGGAAACCCACCATTCTTACTGCAAATTAAAAACTTCTCATCCCAATTATTAAATTTTTTGCATTTTTCTTTTTTTCCTTATTTTTTTCTGCAATCCAGTTGTCACAAAGGGATTTTAAAGATTAAACAGAATGATTTTACTTCTAGAAGTAAAACCCTTTCATTGTTTTCTATTTACCTTATCATTAAACCAAATCTTTTCACTAAAGCCTAGAAGATCCTACAAAGTTTCACTTTAAACACCAAATGACAAGATTGTAGAAGATGATGCTGGAAATGTAGGCATCACATGAGGGGTCCTTGATGCCTTATTAAAGAATCTGAGCTTTTATCTTGTGGTTGAAAATTTAGTCATAAAATAACTTAACAGAACTGATGTCATATTTGCCTTTTTGAATGACTGTGATGTTGATAAGGAGAATTACTGAAATGAGAAAATATTAATATACAAATTCCATGGAACCTGATGGGGACAGTGGGACCAACAGGTGGAAGCTTATAGATGCCCAGTGAGCTCAACCACTTTCTTGTCCTAATATTGCTCCTCAAAGTTATATGGTCCTCTTATTTGTACACCTGGAAAGTTAGAGTTCAAAATAGCCCTAGTGGTAACTAGATGATACATTTATTTTATAAATAAGAAAACTAGATACTGAGGAGTTAGGAGGCATTCCTGAAACTATGCACTTACAGTAAAGACAGGTGCAATTTTGTAATTGTACATGTATATATATAATTTTATATATCTATAATTTTATTGCTCATTAGAGTATCTAAAAAATTTATATCTTATAAAAGATTTTTTAACATCCTGAGATAACAACTAAACAGTTATTATTTCCCTATTAGGAGAGGTAAGTAAAGTCATGAGTCTTACCTAAGTGATTAAGCAAATAGCAGAAGTAAAAAACTAGATTTAGCCTTCCAAATTATTATTCTTTTTCATTTTCTACAGTACTGTGTGACAAGTGCCACCAGACTCCAAATATCAGATGTGATTTCAGTCTCCTTCTCAACATTAGAAGGAACTCCAAACATCTCAAGAAAGACACCCTAATAATAGGAAGGAAAAACTAGGTTCATTTACTCATGTTTTACTGATGTGGAAGAATATTTTGCATTACAATTAAACTCAAATGTCACTACTTCATTTAACATTTTCTCTTCAGACAGGAAATGTAAATGTCTATTAATGATATAATAAAAAAGAACAATTGCCTTTATATTTAATAAGTACTATCTATAATATTTTATTTATATAGTATTATGCTTTCCATTTTAAGCTCTCAGATATAAAATAATTCTCATTTATATTAGTATTCCTCAGATAGTCTTTTAAGAGAGGAGTCCTAGGGAGATTGGAATCAGTCCTCAGATCTTGAATACCAAGTAGAGTCGGTGCAACAGTGCTCACATCAGCTGCTTTACACTGGCTTCACCATGAAATACCTGATTAGCATTGTGGGTTTTTAGGAGAGTTTGTTTCTCTGCCTTCTAAGGAAAAAAAAAAAATGTTCCTTGTTCATTTATTCAGGATTATTTATTCAGAAGCAGTTAATCATAGTGAGTTGGAATAAAGATTCTCTCAAAACCTCTTCTGCAGCTTTCTAGACACATAACGCTGGATAAGTATTTGTGTGACTCAGTTTTCTCATCTCAAACCCTCCTCTTGGGGCAGTTGTATTAAATGAACAAGCAGATTTTATAGGACATTTAACATGAAAATATGGATTTGTAAAGCACCCAGGAAATATGTTAGCTAGAGTATCTTTTGTAAAAGAATTAAAGCAGACATAATAGAGGTGTGACCCTCCCCTTTTTTCCACAACCCAAGCCCTCTTTTTGTTTGTCTGGTGTTTTGCTACCTGTCCCTCCCTGAACCTTGAGGAAAAGACAAACTACAAGGCTTATAAAAACAGCTCTCAAAGGAACTGTTTCCAGATGGCACCAATAATCCCAGGCACACACAGGGCACAAAGCAATCTGAACATTTCCAGCACTTACAGACAAGGGACCCTGCAGCCTGCTTCAAACCATAATGAAACATATTCTCACTTTCTTGTCCAACAAAACTTCAAACATGCTTGGCCTCAGGAAATTACCTGGTCTTTTCCTGCTTTTTGATGTATATCAGGTCAATTACCCATTAAGCTCAATTTGAATAACAGAAGATATCTTTCTTCTTGACACCTTCCATGAGAAAGTACACTAAAAGTAGGCATTTCAATTATTTTCTTCACTCTTATACCCCCAGTCCCTGGAACAGTGGTTAGCATACAGAATATGCTCACTTTTTGTTCATTGAATGAAGGGACGACTATCTACATTGTGTCAGGAAATTAGGTAGTCAGTGGTGATATAATAATCAACAGGGTTAATAAAACCTTTCCCTCAAGGATTTTACCTCTAGTCAGGTAGACAAACAAATAAACAACCAATTGCTGGTCCTAATGGTAAGGGCTTCAGTTGAGATCATCTACCATTAGGGATGTGTGTGTGTGTGTGTGTGTGTGTGTGTGTGTGTGAGTGACAGAGAGAGAGAGGGAGGGAGATTGTTAAGTATACTCACTGCCTAAGGATGCTGTCCACTGCCCAAGTCACATGCCCACAAGAGTTTGATTATGTAGGAGACATCATTATAAAATCTCACAAACATATCATATGAACTTATATGGAATTCTGGAAGACATCACATCCTAGAAGGGATACAAATAAAAAATATACACAGGAATTTCATACAAGAACCATTAACAAACCCTTTGAATGTGAAGCATGAGTAGTAGTCAAAGAACAAAGAGATGAACCAAAAGAAAGNTGTAGGAGACATCATTATAAAATCTCACAAACATATCATATGAACTTATATGGAATTCTGGAAGACATCACATCCTAGAAGGGATACAAATAAAAAATATACACAGGAATTTCATACAAGAACCATTAACAAACCCTTTGAATGTGAAGCATGAGTAGTAGTCAAAGAACAAAGAGATGAACCAAAAGAAAGGTATTCCAGGCAGATGCAGTAATAACATGTCAAATAAAGTTTATCATCTCTTTCCCACCACTTAGCTGGATTGTCTTGAAACAGCAGAGAGATTAGAAGATCATGTTCAGTTGACAGAAAATAGACCATGTATAATGAAGGAGAGAGAGAAGGTGAGAGATAAGAACCTTCTAGAACTTAATGCATGATATTCCATGTTAAGTAGTTCAGGCTTAAAGTTCATTGCAAAATGCAAAATAAAAATCCAAAACAAAAAGAACACAAAAAACTGAATATTCAAAGGTGAACCATTGTTGGATTTTTTCTTTTGAAAACTAATCAGGGCTGCAGTGCAGAAAATGGATTTTAATTGGAAAATCCTGAGGCAAAGAGAACGATTAGGAAGTTTGTGAAAAATTCATGATGCTGAAATAGAGTAGAAATTTAAATGAAAGAAAGGGAATGGGTGGATTCAAGAGTTATTTAGGAGATACAATTGACAAAAAGCTTTTAAAACATTTTGACCACTGGCTAAAATAGAAAATATGTTTAGTATCACTTGTCATTATACCCACACACACACTCTCACACACTCACACACACACCCACACAGCCACACACATGTGTCTGAAAAGTGTGGTTTCAGAGAATAATATACACTATTGGTTCTGACATTTTCTGTTTTGTTTTTTATTAAAAACATTATTTTATGTTGATGTATGGCAGAAACCAACACAATATTGGAAAACAACTATCCAATTAAAATAAATAAACAAACACATTATTTTATTAATTAAAAAGATCAATCTTTTCAAATGTTAAGCAACATTAAATTAGGGCATGGTCTGTGTTGGCCAGGGGAAAATTGGTTTTAAAAGGCTGACAACAGTGGAGTAGAGAGGGTTTTAGGGATGGTTCCATTTTTGTTAGTGTAAATTGAAACAGTAGCACTGAAGAGAGGGATTTTCAAATGGTAAGATAGGCAGAAACATGCCATGAAAGGCCACTAGAGAAGATGACTTGAAAACAAGAGGAGTGTCCCTAGTAGTGCCCTATGAACTTTAAGGCCAGAGCCCTTAGTTGTTCCCATAAAGTTCTATTCAACCTCTTTTCTTTTTTACAAACTAATTCTAGAAACTTAGTCCTTTGTAGTTATCCTTCAGGTCATGTAACACAGAGAAGGTCACTAAGCAGAGATTTCAAAATTACTGATTGGCTTATTTGTCATCCTACTTGTCAACTACCTATAGGTATCAGTCTATGATATATCCAATATAATCACATGTATCAATTATATAAATGCAAATTTGTACATATATCCATATATCATATGTGAATATATCTATATCAGTATCTTGTACTTATTAACTGATTTTAAGCATAAAATTTTTTAAAACACAGATTTTAGGGTTTTAGGATAGTTTTAGGTTCATAGCAAACTTGAGAGGAAGTTGCAGAGATTTCCTATATACTCCCCTACCCCCATACATGCATCAGTTGAGTTGAGTTCAGTCACTCAGTGGTGTCCAACTCTTTGCGACCCCATGACCCCATGAATCACGGCACACCAGGCCTCCCTGTCCATCCCAACTCCCGGAGTTCACTCACACTCACTTCCATCGAGCCAGTGATGCCATTTAGCCATCTCATCCTCTGTTGTCCCCTTCTCCTCCTACCCCCAACCCCTCCCAGCATCAGTCTTTTCCAATGAGTCAACCCTTCGCATGAGGTGGCCAAAGTACTGGAGTTTCAGCTTTAGCATCATTCCTTCCAAAGAAATCCCAGGANTTTGAACTGTGGTGTTGGAGAAGACTCTTGAGAGTCCCTTGGACTGCAAGGAGATCCACTCAGTCCATTCTGAAGGAGATCAGTCCTGGGATTTCTTTGGAAGGAATGATGCTAAAGCTGAAGCTCCAATACTTCGGCCACCTCATGCGAAGTGTTGACTCATTGGAAAAGACTCTGATGCTGGCAGGGATTGCAGGCAGGAGGAGAAGGGGATGACAGAGGATGAGATGGCTGTATGGCATCACTGACTCGATGGAAGTGAGTCTGATTGAACTCCGGGATTTGGCGATGGACAGGGAGGCCTGGCGTGCTGGGATTCATGAGGTCGCAGAGTTGGACACGACTGAGCGACTGAGCTGAACTGAACTGATCTGTCTATTTTATCTTTACAATACTGATTATTATCCACTCAATTAATTGTGTGACCCAATATGTGGTCATATTTAAAAAAAAATCAACCTATGTGATTTCATGATTGACTGGATATGATGATTTGATAAGCAGAAATACAGAGTGAGAGAAAACTTTCCTGAGATTCCTCTGTAGATGATAGAAACTTTTCTTTTCAGAAAGAGAGAAAGCTCAGATTTAGAGTTGTGTGTTTATCCTTTGTTGTCTGTGAGATTTTATTGGAGGCATCTAGGTCATGGTTGTGTACTTTTCTGGAATTTGCTGGAAATCTTTGGATTAGACAAGGTCCCATATTAGTAGCCTGTGAATCAAGACTATCTGAGTTCAAATTCAGACTAGAGCACTTAACAGCTGTCAAGCAATGGGTAAATTATTTTTATCTTTCTAAGCCTTTTTTCCCTTCATATGTACAGTGGAATAATATCAAAATGGGTGGTTTTCAGAATTAGATTGAAATGATGCCTGTTGGGTGTTTAAGACATAATTGGTACATGTAAAATGCTCTATATTATAATTATTCATTCTACTGTTTCTAAGAGTCACTGTTTGCAGTGTAGATTAGCAGTAGGGAGACTACTTCTTTTCCTGTGAAGGATAATCAAGTGTCATGTATGTTTTCAAAATACCCCTGGTTATGTAACCTGATCACAATTGATTGTTAATACCTGACTGCGGCATTGTTAAGGAATGAATCTCAATCCCTAAGGGATTTTTCTACTTTACCCTTGTGTATCTGACAAAGAAACTTGAAGTAAAACCAAATAGTGGTACTTCAGGGCTATATAATTAATGGTAGCTTAAATAAAAGAGTTGCTATTTTCACACAAGTTTGTAGGTAGGAGTTAGTTAAGTTGTTTAGCAATACAATCTTGTACACAGTCTTGGCCTTTCTGCTCTGCCATCCTTACTTGTTGGCTTTAGTCATTATATTTTTGCCTGACGGCTACTCTAGTTTCAAATGTTTTATCGGCTTTCAAATAAGTCAGAGAGATGAATGGGAAAGATCATATTACAGCTTTCATTCTGTTCTTATCAGGAAAGCAAGCATTTTCCTAGAACACTATCCAGACAGCTTATATCTGACTTGGTCCAAATTGGACACATTTCACTATACAGAAATTTAGAAAACAGGAAAGCTGCTATGGTGACTAGCTTTAACAGTGGTTCCAACTTTGGCAAGGCATTAGAATAATCAGGAGAGCTTTACAATGCTGATTCCAGGGTTCACTTAATTAAGTCTTGAGCTAGGCTTATTGCTGCGTTAAACAGAGTAAAGATCTTGTTTCAGTGTCCCCTTTTTGGAGATGAACCCCCTTGGAATTCTGTGGCAAAGAAATTGCATAATAACTTAGAAATCCCTACAGTTAGTAAGAGGTAAAGGGATAGAGTAAAATACTGTTTGAGCAATTAAATGTGTTTGCCTTCAGTGGCTAATACAAACCCTGGCATATAGAGCCTGTTTAATCAGATGGCTGGATGAGATCCCAGAAATGACAGGGACCAATTCCTATGTCCATTGCTTACTGAATTTGGCTGAGGAATATGTGATCTTAAGAGAGATTTTTTTTTCATAAGGGTATACCCCTTTACCACATGTTTTTAATAGATTTTTAATAAATATTTTTATCACTTGAGAAATTTTAGATTCCTTACATTATTTTTTAAAATCAAGCCAGGTATTGTGTTCACCCACAATGGAAAGGTGAATGGAAATGTGACAACTTATCCATGGCCAGTGAAAATTGGTCAGTCACTTATATGAGGCAGAAAAGCAGGTTTGGGAAAATCCCTATGCCAAACCAACTTGTAGAGGATGGACAGAGGGAAAGAAGGCTGAGAAGTGGCCACAGATCACAAAGAGCAATATCCCTAAAGGAATACAATGCCAACAGTTACCTTGCTGCTGACAGCTTACAACTGTAAGAACATCAGGTTTATCTAGCAACCAGAATATCAGTGGGTGATTTATGCTACAACAGTTATAGTGAAGCACTTCTGGATAGAGTTAGAGAGTGGCTAGGTGAATGAGAATTAACTGAGGAAATGAAAAATGTAGGGTTCAGAATTCTTTCAAGATTGCTGTTGAATACATATGAAGGTGAAGGTAGTGATAAAGAATAGATAGTGAGGTGGCTGGAGGAAAATGTGAGTTGGGAGGATTTTTATTCTTGAAGATGTGAGATTATTTAAATGGTGATAAGAATGTTCTAAAAGAGAGGACCAAGGTGTACAGATAGGAAAGGGAATAATATATAAAGGGTAAGGCTCCTGAGGAGAAGAAGGCACGAGAATGTAATCTTTATAAAGGTCTGCTTTCAAGGGTGGCCCGTGGTTGGCATCCAAAAGTGTGGATTTCAGATTTATCAAATTTATGCATAGAGGGGCTCACTGAGACTAAACTCTCAGTGCAAAAAAAAAAAAAAAAAAAAGTATGTTTTGTACTGAGCATCTGCCTTCCTCCTGGGAATCTGGGATCTTGGTGTGTGCTAGGCACAATGTGCCTGCCTGAGTGACGACCCCCAGTAAACCCGTTGGTATTGAGACCCTGTTAGATCGCATAGCACACATGTTCCCACTGCTTGTTAAAGGGATTCGGGTGTACTGTGTAACTCCTCTGAGAGGACTTTCAGCACTTGTGTCCAGTTTCTCTGGACTTCACCTCATTTACTTTTTCCCTTTGCTAGTTTTGCTCTGTATACTTTCCTCTATAATAAATCATAACCTGAGCACAATTATGTGCTGAGTCTTGTGAGCCCATCTCATGAATTGTTGAAACCTGGGGTGGTCTAAGGGAGCCCTGATACACCATGAAATGAGAGGCACAGGTTGTGGTAGAAGGTGAAGATGCCTGTTCCACTGTGAGTGATGAACAGGGAGAGGGTCAGGAGGATGGATTTTATTAAAGAAAGGTGAGGGTATTTGTTTTGACTAGCTACTTGATGAAAGGGAATGAGGAAACTTTTAATAAGACATTTGAAAAAAGAAAGTAGGCTAAATCAGTCTGTTTAGATTGAGAGATCTAATTAGAAAAATCTGAATAGATTGCCAATGAGTACTTGTAGCCTGGCTTCATGTGAAACTGTGAATTTATAAGAAAGTATGCACACACACACATACACTAATCTAGCTGTTCTGAGAATCCATGGCAGCTCAGAGGAGTTGGGGTTGAACTGTGTCAAGGTTAGGTCTTTACTGAGTATTTGCCATGTCATGATGGTCAGGACATTTATAAGAAACCCACTTATGGGCATTTCTAGGAATGAAAATGGATCAAGGAAGGGTCTTACAGTTTTGCAGGAACATATAGAAAAAGTGATGTTCCTATGAGGAAGACTAGAATAAATTACAGAAAAACTACAAGTAAGAAAGGCTGTGAGTGGTCCCAAGATGGCAGAGAAATAGGATGGGGAGACCACTGTCTTCCCCACAAATTCATCTAAAGATCATTTGCATGCTGAGCAACTTCCACGAAACAACTTCTGAACACTGGTGGAGGACACCAGGCACCCAGAAAGGCAGTCCATTCTCTTTGGAAGGAGTTAGGGCAAAATATAAAAGACAAAAAGAGAGAAAAAGGAGTTAGAGACCTGGAAAAAAAAAAAAAGGAGTCATGAAAGAGGAGAAGTTTCCACACAGTAGGAAGCCCTCTCACAGGTGGATCTGCGGGGAGTTTTGGAACCTCAGAAGGCAACATAACCAGAAGAAAGAAAGAAAGGAAAAACAAAACAAAACACAGAATACATGCCTAACTGCAACTGCCAGCAGAGAAGTAGCCCAGATGCTCGCATCTGCCACCAGTCAGCGAGAGCTGGGCAGTGAGGTGCAGGCTGCATCATCAGTGCTTAGGGTAAGGACTGGGCCTGAATGCCCCGAGGACAATCTGAGGGAACTAACATGAGATAGCAATCAAACTGTGGGATAGCCAGAGAAAGAGAGAGAGAGAGAGAAAAACTTTCCCGTGAAGGGCTCTAACCTAATCCACAGCCTGGCCTGCTCATGGAACAAAGGACGGAGCGAATACCAAAGGAGAGCTAGCTGGCTGCATACAGGCCCCTTCCTGTACCCCCCATCCCCACACCGAGGTAGAGAGGCAGGTGTATGACAGCCAGAGCCGAAGGCAAGGGGCTGCTCCAATCCTAGCCCCAGAGATGGCATCTTCCACCAAACTGTGAGCAGGCTCCCAGCTGCTAACCACGTCTTCCTGAGATCTTGAATGATTGACATCCACCAAGAGGGTCTTGGTGGATGGAAGAGCATCTTCTATCTTCCACCAGCTGTGAGCAGGCTCCCAGCTGTTAACCACGTCCTCCTGAGATCTTGAATGATTGACATCCACCATGAGGGTCGCAGCCCAAGATCAGCTCCCCAGAAGAGACAAATGGCACACCTGGGATGGTGCTCTCACAGCACACCTGGAAAACAGAGCAGCTGGGACTGGGGAGATGATTAAGATGCACGGCCCACCTGGAACGTGCACTCACCAACCACCTGGTCGCCTAAGTTGCTCAGACCTAGGAAGGGCACAAAATGCAAGGCCCACTTCAGACAGTGCCCTTGCAGAGAATCCTGGAACCTGAGCAGTGTAGACCTAGGAAGCATGTGCTGCCAAGAGCTGGGGCAAACCCAGTGTGGCCCATATACTGTGAGCACTCCCCACACATGCCAGTGATATTTGTTTGCAGTGTCCCTCCATCCCCACAACACAACAGAACTAGTGAGCCTAAATAAGTGATCACGTTCACCCCCTTGTGTTAGGGTGGAAATTAGACACTGAAGAGACTTGCAAACAAAGGAAATCAAAATAAAGAAGAGGGAACCACTCTGGAAGTAACAGGTACAACAGATTAAAACCCTGTAGTTAACATTGACTTGGCACTGGAGGGGGTCTATGGACCTTGAAAATAAGTACAAGCAGGAACAAGGAACTATCTAACATTGAAATGACCCCACACTGCACACAACAGTTCCAGAGAAATTCCTAGATATATTTTTATTATTATCACTTTTTAATTTTTTGAATTTAAGTCCTTTATTAGTCCTTTAATTTTAATTTTTTAATTTTAATTTTTTCCTATTACATTGGAAAAAAAGACTATTTTTAAAGGGAAATTTCATATATATATATTTCAATTTTGTGATTGATTTTGTTTTGTATTTTTTATATTGTATTTTTGAGAGTCTAACCTCTATTCTAGATTTTTAATCTTTGGTTTTTGATATTTATTAATTTTGTACCTTTAAGAATATAATCTTCAGTATCCATTTTCATATAGGGATGTAATTACTGGCTTGATTACTCCCTCCCTTTTTGACTGTCCATTTTCTCCCTCAGGTCACCTAAGTCTCCTCCCTTCCCCTTCTCTTCTCTACTTTGTGAATTTCTCTGGGTATTCTGGGCTGTGGAGAACACTTAGGGAACTGGTTACCAGCTAGATTGCCCTCTCCCTTTTGACTCCTCCTCTTCTCCTCCTGGTCATCCCTATCTCCCTCCTCTCTGTTCTCTATGTAACTCTGTGAATATCTCTGGGTATCCCTCATTGTGAAGAATTTTTCACCATTAACCTAGGCATTTTATCATGTGTATTGTATGGATGAAGTCTTGAGGCTACTATAAATGAAAGACTGGAAGCCAAAGGCAGGAGGCTTAACTCCAAAACTTGACAACATCAGAGAACTGCTGACTCAAGGGAACATCAATAGACAAGAGCTCACCCAAAAGTCTCCATACCTACACTAAAACCAAGCTCCATCCAAGAGCCAACAAGTTCCAGTGCAAGACATACCATACTAATTCTCCAGCAAAGCAGGAACACAGTTCTGAGCATTAAAAGACAGGCTGCCCAAAGCCATGCCAAATCCATAAACACCCAAAAGTGTACTACTGGACACTTCACTTCACTCCAGAGAGAAAAGATCCAGTTCCACCCACCAGTACACAGACACAAGCTCTCCCAACCAGGAAACCTTGACACAGCATTAGTTCAACCCCACCCACAGGGAGCAGACTCCACAATAAAGAGGAATTATGAACTTCCAGTCTACAGAAGGGGCACCCCAAACATAACAATCTAAACAAAATGAAAAGGCAGAGGTATATTCATCAGGTAAAGAAATATGATAAGTACCCACTAAACCAAACCAAAGAGGAGGAGATAGGGAGTCTACCTGAAAAAGAATTCAGAATAATGATAGAAAGATGATCCAAAATCTTGAAAACAAAATGGAATTACAGATAAATAGAGACAAGGATTGAGCAGAGATAAGAAATGTTTAACAAGGACCTCGAAGAAATAAAGAACAGTCAATCAATAATGAATAATGCATAACTGAAATCAAAAGTGCTCTGGAGGGAATCAACAGTAGAAAAACTGAGACAGAAGAGAAGATGAGGGAGGCAGAAGATAGAATAGTGAAAATAAATGAAACAGAGAGAAAAAAAGAATTAAAAGTAATGAGGACAACATCAAAGACCTCTGGGACAATGTTAAATGCCCCAACACTCAAATCATAGGTGTTCCAGAAGAAGAAGACAAAAAGAACAGGCATAAGAACATACTTAAGGAGGTAATAGTTGAACACCCCCCTATTGTGGGGAAGGAAATAGGCACCCAAGTCCAAGAAACCCAGAGTCCCAAACAGGATAAAGCCAAGACAAAACAACCAAGACACACGTTAATCAAGTGAATGAAGATCAAACACAAAGAGCAAATATTAAAAGCAGCAAAGGAAAAGCAAACAAACAAACACACAAGCGGATCCCCATACGGATAACAGCTGATCTTTCAATAGAAACTCTTCAGGCCAGAAGGGAATGGCAGGACATACTTAAAGTGACAAAAGAGAAAAACCTACAACATAGATTACTATACCCAGCAAGCATCTCATTCAAATATGAAGGGGAAATCAAAAGCTTACAGACAAGCAAAAGGTGAGAGAATTCAGCACCACAAAACCAGCTCTTCAACAATTGCTGAAGGATTTTCTCTAGCCAGGAAACACAGAAAAGGTTTATAAAATCGAACCCAGAACAACAAAGTAAATGGCAACGGGATCATACTTAAAAATAAATACCTTAAATGTAAATGGGTTGAATTCCCCAACCAAAAGACAAAGACTGGCTGAATGGATACAAAAACAAGACCCCTACAAGAGACCCACCTCAAACCAAGGGACACATGCAGTCTGAAAGTGAAGGGACTGAAAAAGCTATTTCATGCAAAATGGAGACCAAAAGAAAGCAGAAGTAGCAGTACTGATATCAGATAAAATAGACTTTGAAATAAAGACCATGAAAAGAGACAAAGAAGGACACTACAAAATGATCAAAGATCAATCCAAGAAGAAGATATAGCAATTATAAATAAATATGCAACCAACATAGGAGCACCTCAATATCTAAGGCAAAGGCTAACAAGTATGAAAGGGGAAATTAACAGTAACACAATAACAGTGAGATAATTTAATATCCCACTCACATCTATGAATAGATCAACCAAACAGAAAATTAGCAAGGAAATACAAACTTTAAATGATACAACGGACCAGTTAGATCTCATTGATATCTATAGGACATTTCACCCCAAAACAATGCATTTCACCTTTTTCTCAAGTGCACAGGGAACATTCTTCAGGATAGATCATAATCCAGGCCATAAATCTAGCCTTGGTAAATTCAAAAAATTGAAAGAATTTCAAGCATCTTTTCTGATCACAATGTGGTAAGATTAGATGTCAAATACAGGAAGAAAAAAAAACTATTAGAAATACAAACAGATGGAGGCTAAATAACATGCTTCTAAACAACCAACAAATCATGGAAGAAGTAAAAAAAGAAATCAAAATATGCATGGAAACAAATGAAAATGAAAACACTTCAACCCAAATTTACAGGATTCAGTAAAGGCAGTGCTAAGAGGAAGGTTCATAGAAACAAGAGAAAATTCAAATAAATAATCTAACTTCACACCTAAAGCTACCGGAAAAAGAAGAAATAAAGAACCCCAAAGTGAGTAGAAGGAAAGGAATCATAAAAATCAAAGCAGAAATAAGTGAAAAGGAAATGAAGGAGACTATAGCAAAAATCAACAAAAATAAAAGCTGTTTCTTTTCATTAGCCAGATTCATCAAGAAAAAAAGGGAGAAGAATCAAATCAACAAAATTAGAAATGAAATTGGAAAATTCACAACAGACAACACAGAAATAAGAAGGATCATTAGAGACTACTATCACCAACTATATGCCAATAAAATGGACAACTGGGAAAAGATGGACAAATTCTTAGAAAAGTATAACCTTCCAAAACTGAACAAGGAAGAAATAGAAAATCTTAATAGACTCATTACAAGCATAAAAATCAAAACTGTACTCAAAATTCTTCCAACAAACAAAAGCCCAGGACCAGATATCTTCACAGATGAATTCTACCAAAATTTAGAGTAGCTAACAACTGTCTACTCAAACCCTTCCAGAACATTGCAGAGGAAGGTAATCTCCCACTCATAAGGCCACCATCACCCTAATACCAAAACCTGATTAAAGATGCCACAAAAAAGAAAACTACAGGCCAATATCAATGATGAACACAGATGCAAAATCCTTAACAAAATTCTAACAAATATAATCCATGAACATATTGAAAAGATCATACATCATGAACAAGTGGGTTTATCCCAGGGAGGCAAGGATTCTTCAATACTTGGAAATAAATCAGTGTGCAACACCATATTAACAAATTAAAAGATAAAAACTATATGATTATCTCAATGGATACAGAGGAAAGCCTTTGACAGAATTCAACACCCATTTATGATTAAAAACTCCAGAAAGCAGGCATGGAAGGAACATACCTCAACAGAATTAAAGCCATATTCGATAAACCCACAGCAAACATCATCCTCAATGACAAAAAATGAAAGCATTTCCTCTAAAATCAGGAATAAGACAAGGGTGCCCACTCCCACCACTGTGATTCAACATAGTTTGGAAAGCCCTAGCTACAGAAATTAGAGAAGAAAAAGAAATAAAAGGAATCCAGGTTGGAAAAAAAGAAGTAAAACTCTCATGGTTTGCAGATGACATGATCTTCTACATCAGTTCAGCTCAGTTCAGTCACTCAGTTGTGTCCAATTCTTTGCGACCCCATGAATCACAGCACGCCAGTCCTCCCTGTCCATCACCAACTCCTGGAGTTCACTCAGACTCATGTCTATCGAGTTGGTGATGCCATCCAGCCATCTCATCCTCGGTTGTCCTCTTCTCCTCCTGCCCCCAATCCCTCCCAGCATCAGAGTCTTTTCCAATGAGTCAACTCTTCGCATGAGGTGGCCAAAGTACTGGAGTTTCAGCTTCAGCATCATTCCTTCCAAAGAAATCCCAAGGCTGATCTCCTTTAGAACGAATTGGTTGGATCTCCTTGCAGTCCAAGTGACTCTCAAGAGTCTTCTCCAACACAACAATTCAAAAGCATCAATTCTTTGGTGCTCAGCTTTCTTCACAGTCCAACTCTCACATCCATGCATGACCACTGGAAAAACCATAGCTTTGACTAGACAGACCTTTGTTGGCAAATTAATGTCTCTGCTTTTGAATATGCTATCTAAGTTGGTCATAACTTTTCTTCCAAGGATTAAGCATCTTTTAATTTCATGGCTGCAGTCACCATCTGCAGTGATTTTGGAGCCCAAGAAAACCCTAAAGACTCTACCAGAAAATTACTAGAGCTAATCAATAAATATAGTAAAGTTGCAGGATATAAAATAAATACACAAATTCCTTGCATTCCCATACACTAACAATGAGAAAACAGAAAGAGAAATTAAGAAAACTATCCCATTCACCATTGCAACAATAAGAATACAATACTTAGGAATACATTTATCTAAAGAAACAAAAGATCTATCTATAGGAAACTATAAAACATTAATGAAAAAAATCAAAGATGTCACAAATAGATGGAGAAGTATACCGTGCTCATGGATTGGAAGAATCAATATAGTGAAAATGAGTATACTACACACACACACACAATTAGCCTGAAAAAGAGATAGAGAAAGAAAGTACAACATGGGGACGACAAGCTTGTGCAAGACCCGTAACTATATTTTCAAAAGGAGCTTATATACCCTAAGTTTTACATAATGGAAGATGCAGAGTCATGCAAGGGCAGCAGTCCTGACCCTTATTGATACCAGGCTTTCTTTCTGCATACCTTTCCGTATACAAAAGGTCTCAGGTGATTTACATTATCTTCTGGCCAGGAGGCCTGTTAGCATTTTATAGCTCTTTTCCTAGATAAATGTTAATCAACCAGAAAACTCATTTTCCCTTGAAGTGTTTTTTCTTTAATCTGCATTACCCACAAAGTACTAAATACATTTACATTCTTATAGAACAAAGGTGCAGTGGGTTACAACAAAGAAAGTACTTAACTCAAAGATCTAATGTTGTTACTTATTTTTTCTATATACCAACTATATTAATTAATGCACTCCCAGGTACACAACAAAAGATATGAAAACTTGGCAGCAAATGTTGGCTCAGCAATGAAACCCTTAACCAGTTCTATTCTAATGATTTTTAACTTCTCCAAAGGCTCTACATTCCTAGAATGTTTTAAGCTTCCCATGCCTCTAGCAGTTGGGAGGCTGTAAACAATCACATGTGTAGCTGTAAGAGTCCGGATAAAACTGTCAGGCAAGTTAGACAGCTATCAGAAGAGTTTGAATTGAAATACTCCAATTACACCCAGGAGACTATTAACTAGAGCTCTAAGTTAACTTTTTCCAGAGAAAGGTGGTCGGGGATAGCCCCCCCTCGTTCGTATCAGAGGAGAAGGTGAAAGGCATAATATAGTAAAGCAGACAGACTCTGGTTTTGGGGTAGATGCTTGAGCAGGTCCAGGGGGGTCCCTCAAGTCCTGACTCACCTTTGCCTGTCAGGCCTCTTCCTCATGACCTTTGCCATGGGTGGGATCTTCTGAGCTGGCTCCCAGCAAAACTACTAGAGGAAAACCTAGGCAGAACACACTCTGACATAAATCACAGCAAGATCCTCTATGACCCACCTCCCAAAGTAATGGAAATAAAAGCAAAAATAAACAAATGGGACATAATTAAACTTAAAATCTTTTTCACAATGAAGGAGACTATAAGCAAGGTGAAAAGACAGCTTTCAGAATGGGAGAAAATAATAGCAAACAAAGCATCTGATGAAGAATTAATCTCCAAAATATACAGCTCATGCAGCTCAATACCAGAAATATAAAGGACCCAATCAAAAAATGGGCCAAAGACCTAAACAGACATTTCTCCAAAGAAGACATACAGATGTCTAACAAACACATGAAAAGATGCTCAACATCACTCATTATCAGAGAAATACAAATCAAAACCACAGTGAGGTACATCCCATGCCAGTCAGAATGGCTGCTATCAAAATGTCAACAAACAATAAATGCTGGGGAGGGTGTGGAGAAAAGGCAACCCTCTTACACTGTTGGTGAGATTACAGACTAGTAGAGCCACTATAGAGAATAGTGTGGAGATTCCTTAAAAAACTGGAAATAAAACTGCCATACGACTCAGCAATCCCACTGCTGGGCATACACACAGAGGAAACCATAATTAAAAGAGAGATGTGTACCCCAATGTTCATTGCAGCAATGTTTACAATAGCTAGGACATGGAAGCAAGCTAGATGTCCATCAGCAGATGAATGGATAAGAAAATTGTGGTACATGTACACAATGAAATATTACTCATTATTAAAAAAAAAAACCACATCTTAGTCAGTTCTAATGAGGTGGATGAAACTGCAGCCTGGGGATACACACTGAGGAAATCAGAATTGAAAGAGACATGTGTACCCCAATGTTCATCGCAGCACTGTTTATAATAGCCATGACATGGAAGCAACCTCTATGTCCATCAGCAGATGAATGGATAAGAAAGCTATGGTACATATACACAGTGGAGTATTACTCAGCCATTAAAAAGAATACATTTAAATCAGTTATATATGGAATTGAGAAAGATGGTAATGATGACCCTATTTGCAAGACAGCGAAAGAGACACAGATATAAAGAAGAGACTTTGGGGCTCTGTGGGTGATGATGAAAGAGGGATGATTTGAGAGAATAGCATTGAAACATATATATTACTATAAGTGAAATAGATAACCAGTTCAAATGAAATAGCGTACTCAAAGCTGCTGCACTGGAACAACCAAGAGGGATTGGATGGGGAGGGAAATGGGAAGAGTTTTAGGATGGAGGGACACGGGTACACCTGTGGCTAATTCTTGTCAGTGTATGGCAAAAACCACCACAATATTGTAAAGTAATTAGCCTCCAATTAAAATAAATAAATTAATTTTAAAAATAAAAAAATAAAAAGAAACGCTGTGGCTGAATTAAAAAACTGAACAAGTAAGAGTAATGCTTAGAATAGGAGCTCCAAAACCAAAAACCAATATCCTGACCTCAGGAACCTAAGAATGTGTCATTTTATTTAGAAAAGGGTCTTTGCAGATGTTAGTTAAGAATTTCAGGATGAAATTATCCTCATTTATCCAGGTGGACTCTAAATCTAGTGGCAGGTATTTTTGTAAGAAAAACATGACAATGTAAGATTTCATGGAGATGGAGGCAGATTTTGGAGCTATGCAGCCACAAACCAAGGAAATCTTGAACCACTAGAAGCTGGAAAGAGGCAAGAGTGAATCTCTACAGACCACAGAGGGAGTGTAATTCTACTATACATTGGCTTTTGAATTTCTGGCATCCAGAAGTGCGAGAGAAAATTTCTGTTCCTTTAAACCACTCTTATTTTGGTAATTTGTTATAGGAGCTGTGAGAAACTAATACAGTAACTATGGATATGGGAGAAGAATATTGAGTCTATTATTCCTGTGTTAAGCCTCTCTCAGAATGAAGATAGGATGTGGAAAACAGAAAAAAAGCAATTAGGGATAATATGAGATATATCAAGAGCAGTATATAAAACAACATATACAATTGATCTATAAGATATGATATGAAGATATGAAATATTATGCAAATGAAGCTATGTGTCTTCCTTTCTTCTATTCATAAGAAGTTTTTAAAATGCAGTGAGAGTATAATTTTATTAATAATAGCTATTTTTGCAGCCAGTTAAGCCAACTGTGCTCTTTTCCCCATGAGGGCCCAGTGTGCAGTAGCTGCAGACAGCTACTGGAATATTCAATTTCTATATTTCAGTCTTGGAAAGTTGGATAAATTATTTATCATATGCCTGCCTCATATCTTACTCCTTGGTAGTGTATGCAGCCTGTTGCCTGTACATGTAGCCATAGGGACCTTGGAGACAACTCTTTTCAGTGGACATTCAAGACTGGCATGCTGTCCCCTGTCTAGGCTCCTGACAGATATGTGTGGTGCATTTGGAAAGCCCCAGGGCACACTGGCCAGGGTCCACACTGGACAAGTCATAATGTCTGTATCTGCACCAAGCTGTAGAGCAAGGAACATGTGATTGAGGCAGTCTGCAGGGCCAAGTTCAAGTTCCTTTGATGCCAAAAGTCCACATCTCCAAGAAGTAGGCATTTACCAAGTTTAATGTAGATGAATTTGAAAACATGGTGGCAGAAAAGTAGCTCATCTGATGCCTCCCTAATTGTGGTCCCCTGGACAAATGGCTGGCAGTGCACTCATGAGAGCATTAGCACTATTCATTCCTTAATTATTTCTACCAATAAATCCTACTTTCCTGTCAAAAAGAAGCTAATAGTTATTGGTTTATCTCAAGTATCTTCTTTCACTTCATTATTTGATGACAAGTATATTCAGTTTAATGCCTAAAAATGAACATATGCCAAAATAAAAATAGGCCAAAATTGGCATAATTATTTCTGGGAAAACAGAACCCACTTTCACATGTAGCATGCCATGCTATCACCCTTAATTGTGTCTGCTGGAATATTCAATTCCTATATTTCAGTCTTAGAGAGTTAGAGAAAATATTTATCATATGTCTAGCTCATATCTTAAATCCTCAGATCAACCCTATTGGGATTGATATATCAACTCTTGCTCTTGTTCAGAGAAATTATTGACCTCTATAGTTAGTTCAGGACAATTCAAAAATTTAAAACTAGGTTTGTTGAACTTCTAAGACTGTACTATTTCTCCTTCACCAGATATTTTTGAAGCAAGAAAGGAAGATGCACTTTAGTTATGTTTCTTCTTCCATAAAAATGAGGATTTTCTCTGGGTTTTGTGTTAAATGTCAAAAGAGTGGTTTAAATTATGAGAGGCTGCATTGTTAAAACTAACAAAGGCTTGGTGGGATCATTTTGCTTAATTTTTGTGGCATCTTTGAAATATCATATCATTTTAGCACTTTCCTAATCTATAAAATGATGTGATACATTTTAACAGCTCTGTTTTATATCTGGCATCATGCTTTATGGTCCATCAGCTACATAGTAGAAATAAGCACAGATATTTTGTGCATGGCATAAAATGTACTCAGAGCCTTTCATTTCACTTGGATAGACTCTCTACAGAAAACAATATTATTAATGCTAAATCTAGGAAAATATGTTAATGGTATAATACAAATAAATGCTACAGGATATATGTATGCTTTTTAATTGATTTTTTTCTTCATTTTGGTCTGGTAGCCAATTTAATAAGTCATTGTAACCACCATATTCTAATTTCTATGCAAATGGCCGACTATTTGGAATATAAATATCTTCATTAGAAAATGCATGCAGTTTTACAATAAAAAAGAGTTAGTTTTATATCATTACAATTGATATCTTATTTATCCCTAGTGAAATAGTCACCATGATAGTTTTCAGTATACTGATTTTTAAAAACTAAAATAAAACAATGTTGATTGTAATGCAATCAATAAGATAATTTTCAAGATATAGTGGTACTGCAGAAAAAAGGAAGAAACAAATATTTTTTTCTTGTACCCTATAGCTTGCTTTTTCATTTTCTTAATGGTAAAATTTTAGGAAGTTTTAATTTTGATAAAATTAGTTTAACAATTTGTTTTTCACTTTTCTTTTTACTGTCAACTAAGAAATCTTTGCCCACTCCAATTGTGTAGAAATTTTCTCTTGTATTGTGTTATTGATGTTTCTATATTTTCACAGTTTTAATGCTTAGATATAGTTAGTTCTGAAACTCCAATACTTTGGCCACCTCATGCTGACTCATTTGAAAAGACTCTGATGCTGGGAAAGATTGAGGGCAGAAGGAGATGGGGATGACTGAGGATGAGATGGTCGGATGGCATCACTGACTCAATGGATATGGGTTTGGGTGGACTCCAGGAGTTGGTGATGGACAGGGAGGCCTGGGATGCTGCAGTTCATGGGGTCACAAAGAGTCGGACATGACTGAGCTGAACTAAACTAATATTTAGTTCTTGAAAGTGAAAGCTGCTCAGTCGTGTCTGACTCTTTGTGACTCCATGAACTATACAGTCCTCCAGTCCATGGAATTCTCCAGGCCAGAATACTGGAGTGGGTAGCCTTTCTCTGATCCAGGAATCTTCCCAAGCCAAAGTGGGCTGAAGTTTCTTTCTTTCTATAAAGGGTATCCTTTTCTTCCAACCATATTTGTTAAGTTACATATGGTTCACTTTGGTATTTTCAAATCTGGTTCATCAGCTTTCTTTATATAGGTCTAGAGTAGCTTTTTGGAGAAGGAAATGGCAACCCACTCCAGTGTTCTTGCCTGGAGAATCCCAGGGACTGGGGAGCCTAATGGGCTGCCATCTATGAGGTCACACAGGGTCGGAAATGACTGAAGTTACTTAGCAGCAGCAGCAGCAGCAGAAGCAGAGTAGCTTTTACCCTAGCAATTATTTAACGTTACAACTGAAGTCTTTCCTTTTGACTTTTATACAAAATGCTTTAGGAGATCAAGGTAGAGTAACACTATGGCTGGCAGGATCTTAAAGCCTCCCAGTCCTGTGTACTATGAACTATAAAGTTTACAGCTCCTCTTTTCCTCTGTGCTTGATATTGTGGAATTTCATCTCACAAATCTATGTTTTAGTATTTGGCCAAGATCTGAGTAGTCTGCTATGTTGATTTCTGGGCCTCATTTACTGTTTATATCCTCTTGCCTTTTTGCAGGCCTGGAAATTTCCAGCCATCTCAGATTTCCTGATCTTAGATATTGTCTGAACTGAAAAAGATGCTGATGAACTCCCTGGTCCTCTTTATTTGCCAAGTTGTCTGAAATGTGCCTGGAAGCAAGCATCTGTGATATTTTTTTCCCTTCTGAGAAGACAACTTCCCTTCATAGCAGACAATTGCCTATTGACCAATATCTAAAAGCAATAATTATATGTGTCCATATATATTATATGTACTATATATATTTAAGGTGGAGGGATAGAATTTTTCCCTCTTGCTACATCAACGATTCAACCCTAGGCTATTATTTTTAACTTACTTTTTTAACCAATACTGGTAGGATGTTATTTATTGACAATTTACTGAGTATAAAATTCATATTCAGAAAGAGTAAGAAAATTCTTGAAATTTAAGCCACTGAGAAGTCCTTAACTGAAGATTTCAAATTGTGTGTGCTTTATTTTACACCTATGTGAATTTATATTATCCCATCTTGCTAATATTTTGATAAAAAAATAAGGGCAACTCAGGCATTGAAAAGAATAGATATAGATGTGTGTCTGACAGTTTCTGATATGAAAAGTATCTCTATGATTGATTCATAAGTGAGAAAGGAGACAAATGGAGTGTGATATTGCCAAGTATGTTGTTTATAGAAACACAAGTACTGGAGCAGCTTTGAAAGTTATAATAAAATTAAATGACCAGCAGATATTGAACACGAAAGAGGATGGAATAGATCTGTATGTGGGGATAATTATTTTTCCATCTGACTATAGACACCCTTAAGAAAATGCCTTCAATCCTCTATATTGTAAGTCATGAGAGAAAGGCAGTTCATAAGATGAGAGATTGTTTAGGTGTTGAATGGTAACTAAGTAGAATGTTACAGCTAACTACTAGTACCAGATAGAACAAATTAAAGCAGAGTGAAAGATGGTTCTAAATATGGACCAATAAAAGAATGGTTGTATCTCTTAATTGGATTCAGTTCAGATGAACATAACAATTCAGAATAAGAGTTGCTAGATGAAACACAGGTATTGTTTAAACTCACATAGAAAAATTAGGAGGGGGGCACTCCAGAAAAGTATCACAGTTCTATAGTATCATCAGTGAACCACACTTTTTGTCTTTTTATTTCACTATCCTAGTACAAAGTTCCCATCTTCATGTTTCAATCAGATACCTTACAACCATGGTCCAAGAACTTCATTTATCTCCCACTACAAGAAGATGAAGTACTAGCAGGAATGTAGATTGAGTTAGTTCTCTTTAAACAGTCAGACCCAAACAGCACTTATGGTCACATCTAATTTACCCAAATTTAGTCATATTGCCAAACTGGCTGAAAATAGAAGCTAAGAAAATGTAGACTTTTATAGCAGTAAAATGAGCTCTGCTAAATTCTGGGTCTGATATTAAAGAGGACAGGAGACTCAACTATCTAAACAGGATTTTCTATTTCTTTATTTAAAAAAAAATTTTTTTAGTTTGTTTTGCTTTACAATACTGTATTTGTTTTGATATACATTGACATGAATCAGCCACGAGTGTATATGAGCTCCCAATCCCGACCCCCCCCATCCCACCCCACACCATCTCTCTGGATCATCCCCGTGCATCAGTCCCAAGCATCCTGCATCCTGCATCGAACCTAGACTGCCGATTCGTTTCACTTATGATATCATACATGTTACAATGCCACTCTCCCAAATCATCCCACCCTCTCCCTCTCCCACAGTGTCCGAAAGGCTGTCCTATACATCTGTGTCTCTTTTGCTGTCTCGCGTATAGGTTTAACATTACCATCTTTCTAAATTCCATATATATGTGTTAGTATACTGTATTGGTGTTTTTCTTTCTGGCTTACTTCACTCTATATAATCGGCTCCAGTTTCATCCNATACATGTTACAATGCCACTCTCCCAAATCATCCCACCCTCTCCCTCTCCCACAGAGTCCAAAAGACCGATACATCTGTGTCTCTTTTGCTGTCTCACATACAGATTTAACATTACCATCTTTCTAAATTCCATATATATGTGTTAGTATACTGTATTGGTGTTTTTCTTTCTGGCTTACTTCACTCTGTATAATCGGCTCCAGTTTCATCCACCTCATTAGAACTGATTCAAATGTATTCTTTTTAATGGCTGAGTAATACTCCATTGTGTATATGTACCAAAGTTTTCTTATCCATTCATCTGCTGATGGACATCTAGGTTGCTTCCATGTCCTGGCTATTATAAATAGTTCTTCGATGAACACGTGTCTCTTTCAATTCTGAAAACCCTCAATTTATTAAGCTTATGGCTACCCACATGCATTAGAGAAATAGTAAATTGAGATAATATCAAACTTGGAGTTCTTAAAAAGAATGCAATAGCTCTAGGAGATATAATTACTGAAAATTATCTCATTCCCTTTTAAAGATTTAAAGAAAAATTAAATATAAGTTTCAAGGTTTTCTTCCCAGAATAAAATAAATACCTTCTCTTGACACCAGGCTAATATGTTTGCAACAGTGAAAAATGATTGATAGTTTAACAGGGTCTCAAGAAACCAAGATTGGTCTTTTTCTAAGCAAGCCCTATACAAACACTGTGGCCCAGACAAGAAGGTATCCAACCACTCAAGGAAGAAGCAGAGACCCAGAGCAGGGATGGACTGCATTTTAGATAACTCTAAAATCCTGCTATTTCAGCTCTTCTCCTCACCAGAGCATGGCTTGATGGATTTCTTCAGCATTAACAAAAACAAAAGTGCAGAGCGTGTAGCAGCGGGGATCAACTTGGTTTAGACCAAAGAACATTTGCTGGAGTTAACGTGACCTGGGGCTACCCTTGACTCCTTCTGGGGGCTTCCGCACAGTGTACTCATTCCCTCAAAGCTAGAATTTCCACATCTCCAGAATTCTTCTGACAGGGCTGTCCCAACCAGCAAGCAAAATAAGTAAGTGTCTTGCACTACATTGGAGAAGGGAATGGCAACCCACTCCAGTATTCTTGCCTGCAGAATCTCAAGGACAGAGGAGCCTGGCGGGCTACAGTCCATGGGGTCGCAAGAGTCAGACACTAAACCACCACCACCACTTGCAGTTATACAGACGAGACAGGATATAAAGCGTATTGCATAGAGACTGGTAAAAAAGAATAAAAATATTCCCAAATGTCAGATCTTCTCATAAGCTTAATTCTCTTGGAGAGGAATAAATTAATTTTGTGAGCCCTCTCAAGGGTGGGTGGCTGCCTAATCCATACTCTCAGCTCCCAGGCCTGAGACAGCACCTGACAGAACCACAGCAGGGAGTGGCAAACAGTGTGCACTGTTTCATGTGAGCGTGCTCAGTCGTGTCCGACTCTTCGCGACCCCATGGACTGTAGCCCACCAGGCTCCTCTGTCCATGTAATTTCCAGGCAAGAATACTGGAGTGCATTGCCATTTCCCTCTCCAGGACATCTTTCGGACCCAGCGACTGAACTCACCTCTCCTGAACCTCCTGCATTACAGGTGGCTTCTTTACCTCTTGAGCCACTGGGGCTTGTAAATAAATGCTTCTCAATGGCCTGTCTCCAATTTTTCCATCATGTGCTCAGATCTCTACTGTTGACCAAGTTTATTTCATTTTCTTTATTTAAGTTCGAATAACTGAAAGGGTAAACCCCGGTGGTGCAGTAGGTAAGAACCTGCCTGCCAATGGGGGGACACAGGTTCAATCCCTGTTACGGGAAGATTCCATTTCCATTCCATTTCTATTGCAGAGCAACTAGGCCCTCGAGCCACAACTACTGCAGCTCGAGTGCCTAGAACCCATGCTCTGCAATGAGAGAAGCCACTGTACCACCACGAAGAGTAGCCCCTGTTCATTGCAGCTGGAGAAAGCGCGTGTGCAGCAACA
Source organism: Neotragus moschatus (assembly GCA_006410615.1). Classification (NCBI taxonomy): domain Eukaryota; kingdom Metazoa; phylum Chordata; class Mammalia; order Artiodactyla; family Bovidae; genus Neotragus; species Neotragus moschatus. The sequence continues at coordinate 1,406,064 of SJYA01002334.1, forward strand.
AAGACCTAGTACAACCGAAACAAACCCCCCCAAAAATTTAAAGGTAAACCCAAAGATTGCTAAGAAACTGCTAAAGCAGGTTTCCAGCTGTCTTTCTGAAGGAGGACTTCTCTTTATTATGTTTCCAGGTTGGAAGTATTTCCTGTGTCACCATCTGGGGTTACAAACATGTGAGTGAGCAATGCATTGGGAAAAAGAGACTGGGTTAAACTGATGCCAATACCAACACAGCCAAATTTAGCGTGCGAAATTACAGGCTACAGTAATTTTTAAATGCGGACAAGCATTTATGGTGCCAATGAGTATTTTAGCCTAGGAGGCAGTCTCGAAGCACATTGTTGCTATCTTTGTCTAGCCTGGACATGAGCAGTGCTGGCCTTCTGGTTACCCTGTGAGAGTCCTCTTAACCAGCACCCTCAGAAAGCGCTCTGAAACTCACTTAGATGCAAAAAGAAAATGCCAACTATGGAAGCTGCCTTCAGTATATTGTCAATAAAACAGACTCTTTTTCTGGTGCTAAGCTTCACTCTGGAAAGAAAACGGTCCCTCTCTAGTGACGAATTCGAGACAGTATAGAAAAAGTTTAACACTCTTTCAGTGACACATAGAGAGTCAGGTGACGCAGGTTATCCCTGGGTTGGGAAGATTCTCTGGAGAAGGAAATGGCAACCCATTCCAGTATTCTTGCCCGGGAAATCCCATGCACAGAGGAGTCTGGCAGGTTATAGTCCATGAGGTCGCAAAGGGTCATACACAACTGAGGGACTGAGCAGGCACACACACGCACACAGCAAATAATGCCCTAAAGATCCATCAGGCCTTCCCTCAACAGCTTAGTATTAAGCATTTGCTATTCACCAGTGATGTTTTAGATAATGGGAAGTGACAATATACAAAACACCATCTGCCTCGCCTCACCTTTTCACCCTTGACCTATTCCATTTCCAACAAAGATGCCTTTTCCCTAAATGAACCTCTCCATCACTCACAGATCTGACCTCGCCACAGCAGGCACTGGAATGCTCAGTTTGGCAAAGAACAAAAGACTCCTTTCTGTTCACTGAAACAGTCTGGAAGTCAGTGGAGAGAAGCTCACTCCTAGGACTTCGCATGGCACTAGACACGACCTCCCGCGGCAGCCCCCACACTGATGGAGACACCCCCTACTCAGTCGCTTCCCCATCCAACTCACCAGCCTGGGGATGCCTCTTCAGCCCCAAATTTTGACTCTCCCTGTTCCCTCATTAACCTCTGCCCTTCTTTTTCTGTGGCCAACTGACAAGAATATCTTTCTTGTATCCTCCGAATAATTCCATGGGGGAGAATAATCGCACAGATAAACAAAGGGTTCAGGAACTTGGAATGGAGAGGAGATGGTTCTCTAATTTTTTTCCCTCTCATTTCAGCCAGCATTTGAGTATCGACTCAATTCCCTGGGCCACAACCATCTGTGCTTTAAAGGGAGGCACTGTTTCAGATACAATGCAGAGGTAGGTGGGTCACAGTTCCTGCTCTTAAATGGTGAATAACCTGGTTGGAGTGATAGCACACAGCAGTGCTGTAAGAACAGAAACCTCCTACACAGAAGTATTAATAGCTGGTCCGTATTACTTTTTTAAAGGTGGATCATATTCCCAGCAACATCTAAGACTGGAAAATATGCATTTGGCTTCACTGTTCTCCAGCTTCAGATCACGGAACTCCTGTTCTGTGTCAAATCTGTAAACCATGCAGGTGATTTCTGCCAAAGGGCACCCAGGATTGCACTTCAGGGTAACATGCCTTACTCAGGAGATCACTGTGCATAAAGGTCCGTGGATCCACTATTGCGGTGCTCAATTAGCAGTGCTCACCCTAACGCTTACAGTTATTTCTCTCTTCCCAAACTCCCACCCCAAGAAGTCGCAAATCATAAGTACTTCTAAAAAGCCATCGCTGCCTTATGCAAGGTTACTGGTAGCTAAAACGAGGCATCTAAAGGAAAGAGAAAAGAACCACACCATGCATTTAAGAAGAGCACAATTTGCAAAAGAAACCAGAAACAACTCTGTAGCAATCTAAGCAGGAAAGAGGAGATGGTTAGAGACTTAAATGGTGACTTGGGGTCAACAGGAAACCCTGCCCAGAAAATAAAATGTCTTAAGTGACAATTCAGGAGTTCTACTCTTCTTTCAGTTTCCTCTATTCTGTCTTGCCAAAAGAGTTCTGTCTCCCAAAGGGCCTTTGTTGGAATAGAGATGCTATTGTTTTCAGCCAGTACATGTAACCCCCCCCCCCCAAAAAGTGGGCTTTCTTTTAGTCTGATAGCTGGTGGGAACCTACTGTATGTACAGCTGAGGGAGCTTAGCTCAGTACTGAGATGACCTAGATGGATGGTATGAAGGGGGGCTGCAAGAAGAAGGATATATATATATACAAACAGCTGATTCACTTCGTTGTACAGCAGAAACTAACACAACACTGTAAAACAACTATAACCCAGTAAAAATATAAATAAATAATAATAAACGTGGATCATGACAGTAAAAAAAAAAATAGTCATAATCCCCAGGTTGACAGCACATGCCTAATTTTTTGGTGTATAAGTACACGCAAACAGGATTTCCAACCTCTCAAACTTGGGACTCTAATAAATTAGAAAATCCAAATGCAGAAGATATCTATAACATATTCCCATAAAATGCAAATTTCTTACCAAAATTAGAAATAATAAACAGTCCTGAAAAATCAATTCCAGAAGTTCAGTGATGTTAGTTTCAATGAAAACTGTTATTATGTAACATCTACCTATTACATATGAGTTTGGTGTCCTGAGCCCTACAAATATACCCCTTAGCACTAAACACATCAGAAAATTTATCGCAGTCTCCAAACTTAACTGTCTCCCTTAAGATTACAGCATACCTCATAAGTAGAATTTAGACATTGACAGAAACAGGCTATTCTAGGATTGCTTGTGTGGCACTTCAGTAAATGTGATTTTGCAAGCCCAGAACAAGCTGCTAGGTATTTTGAGTGCCATTAGAAGGCAGTCTTATGTCCCACATAATCCTACATTTCACTGGATGAACTGCAGTAAAACATTCCTGGGGGTCTGTACACCTTTAAATTTTGTCTCCTTACCACTGCAGGGGCTTCCCAGGTGGCGCTGGTAGTCAAGCACCCACCTGCCAATGCAGGAGACATAAGAGATGGGTTCAATCCCTGGATGGGAAGATTCCCTGGAGGAGGACATGACAATGCACTCAGTATTCTTGCCTGGCGAATCCCCGTGGACAGAGGAGCCTGGCAGGCTGCAGTCCACGGGTTCGCACAGAGTCGGACATGACTGAAGCGACTTAGCACACACGCATACCACTGCAGATAACTCTCCTAGAGCATTTGTGGTTTGCTGATGGAAATGATTTTATCCACCCTAAGTCAAGTTTCATTCCCAGTTACAGTCTTACTTAGAACTACCCCTATATTAGTCTTTCATTATAAAATAATGCCCTGCTTTCAGACTCTTGCTCTATTTTGGTACCTCCTTTTAAAATAAAATGCACGCCATTAAAACGCTTTTGTTCATTGAGTCAGATTTTTAGACTCATTATGGTGCTCTTTGTTGACACAATAGCTCCTTCAGATACACAACAATCTGTCATAAAAGACCCATACTTGGAGGGATGACAAAAGTGTTGCAAAGGCTGTCTTCTCAATGCAGTTGCTGTCAAAGACATATATTAATATCGTCCTAGTGAAAGAGCATTTAGTCTAAAGAGTGCAGGCCATTTCAAAAGGAAATAACTTCATGAGCTATTTCTGCAAGTTCAGTTACTTCTGAGAATCCAGTGTTGCTATACATTATGTGGCAGAAATGAAGAGCGACTAACAGAAGTTTGTGACTCTGAGCACCCCACCAGGATCATAATCTCCGCCCAACTGGACTGTGGCATGGATTCCCAGCCATTAATTTTCCTTCTTTTCCATAATCAATAAGCATTTCAGATTTCAACTTAAGTGAATTAATTTCTTTTATCAGTAGGAAAATTAACAGCCTATGTGAAAATGCAACCAGGTTCAATATATTAAAGTTAGGTCATCTGTGATCAAAATAAACCTGAAAATAAAAATGTGTTCGCCCTACCAGAAGTGTTAAAACGAACATCTAAAATAGAGGGGTGACATATCCTTCAGAGTGAGGTCATGCTTTATTCTTAATCACACTTGATAGACTCAGGACCAGAAGTTAATATTTTGAGCAATAAAAATGCCAACTTGAATTTATACCAGGTAAAGATAAAGAGAAGGAAACACAGAATATATTTCAAAATTTTATTTCTGTAACATCTTACCCCCTATACTACCATTTAAACTTTGATTTCCCTCCTTCCAGTATATAAATTGTAAGACTGAAATATTTTGACGGTGTATTATAAATGGCAATCCACTCCAGTATTCTTGCCTGGAAAATCCTACGGACAGAGCAGCCTGGCGGGCCACAGTCTACGGGGTCGCAAGAGTCAGACCTGACTTGGTGAACTAAACAACACCAATTACATATTCAGTCGTGTCACTTTGCATGACTTCACTTTGCATCCCCATGGACTGTAGCCTGCCAGGCTCCTCTGTCTGTGAATTCTCCAGGCAAGAATATTGGGGTGGGGAGCCATTCCCTTCTCCGGGGATCTTCCTGACCCAGGGATTGAACCCAAGTCTCCCGGATTGCAGGAAGACTCTTTACCATCTGAGCCACCAGAAAAGCCCCCACACACAAGGCTGAAANGTAGCCTGCCAGGCTCCTCTGTCTGTGAATTCTCCAGGCAAGAATATTGGGGTGGGGAGCCATTCCCTTCTCCGGGGATCTTCCTGACCCAGGGATTGAACCCAAGTCTCCTGGATTGCAGGAAGACTCTTTACCATCTGAGCCACCAGAAAAGCCCCCACACACAAGGCTGAAATATTTCGAGGGCTGATTATATATTTAGAAAAACAGAGCTAGAAAGAACCTTAGAGAAAAAGTCCAGAAACATTAAGTGATTTGTTTAAAATCATACAGCCGGTGGAGGACAAAGCAGAGATCAGAGTTTAATTCCTAGTAATATATCTAGGAATTAACAAGAATGACGCAAGGCCTATATAAAACTTTAATCCAAAAAACATAAAACACTATGGTTGAAGTGTGACACTTTATCCATTACTGGATGAGAAGAATGAGTAATGTGAAAATATCAAATCTCTTTTAAAGAAATCTGATGTCATCCCATTCATTACAAGAAAATTCTTCTTGAACCTTAGTAAGAGTGAGAAAGACATCTGGAAGATTAGAAGCGATAGAGGGAGGAAGGGAGTCAAGACATTTCTTTTTAATAAAATACAATAAAACTTTTAAAAGAGAGAGTATTGATACTATATACTAAAATGATGTAGTCACAAGACTTAAAATACTGTTACACTGGTATAAGTTTAGCTAGCATGGCACTGAAAGAGTATACAAAGCACACGTGTAAAAAATCTGAATACCCAAAGAGGTAGTAATATTCAAACCAAAGAGAGAATTGCTCAACTTCTGAGATAATTGGTCACGACTAAAAAATGTTAGATCCTTGTTCTTAACAGTATAACAAAAATAAGGTCATTGTGAATTAAAGAGTGAAATGTAAAAAAAGTGAAAAAATAAGAAATATAAAAGGCAAATATAACAGTTTTGAAATGGAAAAGATATCACACCAAAGAGGGAATCCATAAACAGAGATTAATTGATCTGAGTATATAAAGATATGGAAAGTCTATACAAGAAAATTTCACGTGCTGAATTTAAAAACACATAGGAAAAACTGTTACAAAATGACTGGTAAAGGATGTTATCCTTACTAGATAAAGAGTATATATAATCAATAATAAAAAGGAATGCACAGATAGAAATACACAAAGGACATGTCTGGCAATTGAAAGACTAATGCAGAAATAAATAGTAAAAACTGTTCACGCGCTAAAGGTAATCAGGGAAATGTAAATTAAACCATTTAATACCATTTTCATCAACAAACTGGCCAAAAAATTTTTGGAAAATATTCAGAGTTGATGAGGGCACATTAAAAAAAAAAAAGAAAGACACAGCTTATGGGCATACAAATCAGTGTCAAAATTTTGAAAGATAATAGATCAATTGCCTAAAAATACACTGACCTGGCTATTCAAGTGTAAGAGTTTACTCTAAGGAAATGAGCAGAGTGTGCATGAAGACTGATGTATAAGGCTCTTTGTTACAGCATCATTTACACTATAAAGCAAAACACCCAAACCCCTAATGTTTGAAAACAAGGAACTAATTAAACAAATTCTGCCATTAATACCTATATGACTACTACTAAACGGCCATTAAAATTACTTTACAAAAGAATCCCTAATGCCTTGGTAAAATGTTCACAGTTCAGTTCAGTGGCTCAGTCATGACCGACTCTTTGCGACCCCATGAATCGCAGCATGCCAGGCCTTCCTGTCCATCTCCAACTCCTGGAGTTCACTCAGACTCACCTCCATCAAGTCAGTGATGCCATCCAGCCATCTCATCCTCAGTTGTCCCTTTCTCCTCCTGCCCCTAATCCCTCCCAGCATCAATGAGNGCTGGATGGCATCACTGACTCGATAGACGTGAATCTGAGTGAACTCTGGGAGTTGGTGATGGACAGGGAAGCCTGGCATGCTTCAATTCATGGGATCACAAAGAGTCAGACACAACTGCATGACTGAACTGAACTGAACTGAACCAAACCCACTCCCACAGTATACAAGTTTTAAGATAGCAAGATTAGTTAGAAAGCTCTCATTAAGGAGAAACATATCCTCCAGCAAGATATGTTGTTATATTGACTAAGACAAAGCAATGTAGAAAAAAAAATCTTGTCCTTCTCTCTTCCTTGAGAGCCTCTGACCCCTCTCTCCTCCTTGGGAGCCCTAGACCCCTTTCCTCTCCTTGGGGACTCTGTATTTCTTATCAACCTACTTAGGAATTGACTCTCTCATTCCCCTCTTTTCTTTTAGGAGAATTATATTGCCAAGGGAAAAGGACATCTTTTTCATTCTATAACTACTTCCTGCTGTTGAAGGGCATTGTCCCTGAATTGTTGAGGCAACATATTGTCCTAACACTCATACTGAGGGTATCTGATCCAGGGGCCCCAAATAATAGTTGGAGGTGGCTGTGGCACTTGTAGGAGTCTGGACAACCATTTGTAACTTAAAAGTTTTTAGACCATTTTAAACAAACCCCATTATACAGTTACAGATGTAAGGCAAAATAGTCATTAAACAAAGTTAAAACATAATCAAAATTAAAAGTTACATTATGTCCAAAGTTGCATCAGTCCATTTTAAGATTGTTAGTTGTCATCAGATCAAGAAGAAGTGTCACATACAATTGTTGCTGGTGAAGGTATTTGCAGAGTTGAAGAAAAGTCCTTTCCTTGAACTGGAGAAACCCACCATGGGAAGTCTTCAATTGAAGAGTAGGGGGAGTGCTTTGTAGACCCAGTAGTTAGACCAGTTCTGAAGGCTAAGTCAGGGATCTCCTCCCAGAGTTCTTGTAATGTCCGTTGAAAAGCTAAAAGCTGAGTCACATAGTTAATTCTAAGGCTTCGGGATCTATGACAATATCTGTGCACAAAAACACTCTGCCATAGAAACAGTCCCTTCTTTTAAGGGTCAGTTTGAACCCTCATTAAAGGCTGGGCAAGTTCCCCATAACCTGGAATCCAAATGTGGCAATAACCTGTAATGTCCAAGAATCCTCTCAATTGTCTTAAGTTATAGATAAGGGATGATTTAGTATAGGTTTAATTATCTCGGGGCCTATGGCCCTAGCCCATTCTGATATGATTAGGCCCAGATATTTAACAAATTGTTGACAAAGCTGAGCCTTTTCACTTGATGCCTTATAACCACAGCCAACCAAAAAGTTTAGGAAGTCTTCTGAGGCTTGTGAGCAAGCTTCCTCTGTCTCAGCACAGAGCAGAATAACATCTACATACTGTAGCACCAACTGCCTTGGTGTTATTAAAGTTTTGTAGATCCTATGAAAAATTCCTCAAAGAGGTGGGGGCTGTCAGGAAACTCCTGGAGCAAAACTGTCCAGGTTAGCTGAGAAACTGGCTGAGTAGGGTCTTCAAAGGCAAATAGAAATTGACTTTCATCCACCAATGGTACAAAACAGAAGGCATCCTTTAAATCAATTACTGAGAGATATTTGGCCTGTGCAAGAATTTCAAACAATAAAGTGTAAGGATTAGGCACTTATTATTTGCATATCTTGAACAAGTTTCCGTTTACCATTTGACATTTTTTATACCCAAAATAGGAACGTTGTAAGAATTATTACAGGGAATTAATAGCCCCTGTTCCTTTAAAGTTTCAAGGATGAGTTTTAACTCTTCCTTAAGTTTGGGCTTTAGTGGGTACTGCTTTTGATGTGGAAATAGGTGAGAGTCTTTGAGCTTGATAACAACAGGAACAGTATTTTGTACTTGACCCACAGTTTTTCCATCAGCTCACACTTTAGGATTTACATTTTATTCAGTTTGTGAGAGAGAAAGGACAGGCTCCAGATTCATGAAAACAGGCCTGAACCTTGCTCACTATATCCCTCCCAAGAAGGGTGAGGGAGACTCTGGCACGATCAGAAACTCAAGAAAACAGCACAGAGTCCCAGTTGTAGCTTAAAGAGTGACTGAAATAATAGCATTTGGCTTATCCAGACAGACCCATTACAATAGTGGATCAGGAGGAAAGTGAAAAAGGGGCTTCAGTGAGTACAGAGAAAGTTGCCCCAGTGTCCAAAGCAAAATCGACTGATTGACACCCTCCCCCCCCCACAACACACACACAGTTATTAATACCCGGGATTCCTCTGGTGTCATTAGGACAGGAGCTTGTGTGGGGACCCCCAGGCACCTTCAGTCCTGATTGTCCTGAGAGTCTGACCCCTGGGGCCTACATCTCTAAGGTCAGTCTCTCCTCCTGTGTGATCCTTTTCAGACCTGATGGAGAGCCAGGGGTGGCTTAGACACCTGAAAGCAGCTTCTCTTGAGATGCCCCTCCTTTCCACAGTAAGAACAAGTCCATCCCTTTTCACCTGAGTTCCTCTGGGCATTTTTCCTCAGGCTGTTTCAGAGCAGATCTAACAGCCATTGTTGGGGCTTCAGTTTTTTGCCTGGTTCTTTTTTTCCTCCTATTTTCCTTCTCATAGTCTCTACCATAATATACTGTCTGAGTCAGCTGTAACAGTTTTTTAAAGACTGATTTGGTTCAAATGCCAGTTTTTGTAACTTAGGCCAGTTATCTGGAGCTGACTGAGAAATCTAAGATCATTTCTCTTTGTATTTTCAGGATCAATGTCAGTAAGCTTGCAGAGAGCCTCCCATGGTCTATCTAGGAATTTACCAGGAGTTTCCCTCTCTCCCTGTTCTTTGTCAGCCAATTTAGCAGACTAAAGTCTTAGCATGCACTCTGAGTCCTTCAAGAATACATCTGACAAAGTGGCTCTGTTATGGAAGCTGCTTGGCTCCCAGTAGGAAGGAGGGTTATTTTGTGTTCCCTCTTTCCCTTTGCCTCATGCTCAAGCCATTCATCTCCAAAGGTAGTAGCTTCCCCGAGAATTCAAGTTTTCAAGTCAAGAGTCAGTGTCTATCCCAAGACATACATTACATCTCTCCAAGTAAGCTCATAAAGTAAAGTTAATCCCGTAAAGACTTCTATACAGTTTTTGGGATCCTCTGGGTGGTGTCTACCACAATTGATACTGTTTGAATTTCTACTGAGGCTGAGGTAACCCCTCCTAGAAGGATGCCCTGATTCTCAGCCTGTTCAGTTGGGAGCCCTGGATACAAGAGCTCCTGTAAGTAAGAGGACAGGAGGTAGCTGGAGGTTTCACACCCTAATCTGCACCCTTAGGACATAAGTCTGGCATGTCTTGCAGAGAGATAAAGAGCAACATATATGGCACTTTTACCCATTTTTCTTGTTTTCTACAGAACTGATCTAGTTGTAAAACAGTATCATAATTAAGAGACCCTTCACCTGGCCAATGTTCCCCAACTTCCAAAGGGTACTGTGGCCATTCAGTATCGCAGAAGATCACATGTATTTTTTTAAACCCTGAGGATCAAACTTTTCCCAGTTTTTAAAAATACATTTTAAAGGAGTGGTTCTATAACTGTTAGCTACCATGTATAAGAGAGAAAAAAGCGGCATCCACAGCCGTGGCTTCTTTCCACTGGATGCATCCCTTCCTGCTCTAGATGGAGGTGTAGACAGACTTTCCACCCGAGCTTTCCTTCCCTGGTCGGACTTAGTCTGTCCTTTACTGACATAGGCTCCTTACTCGTCCCTCCCCTGAGGCGGAGTGGAGAAGCACCATGGGTAGACCTGATGGCATCCCAGATTGATTTTTAGTTCCTTACCACCAAGACCTTTGATTTGATTTGCCCTTTTCCTCTGATGCCACCTGGAGTGGAGCAGAGTAGTTTTCTGGGGTGTTTCCCAAGCTAGGACTACTACGGGACATGTCCGTGTTCCGTGTGCCTATCACGTTCCTGAGTACAGTCCTGACTGCAGTAGAAATGGTGAGTCATAAAGGGGTAAACAACAACCAAGATGTCCCTTCTGAGTGTCNTCGCAGAAGATCACATGTATTTTTTTAAACCCTGAGGATCAAACTTTTCCCAGTTTTTAAAAATACATTTTAAAGGAGTGGTTCTATAACTGTTAGCTACCATGTATAAGAGAGAAAAAAGCGGCATCCACAGCCGTGGCTTCTTTCCACTGGATGCATCCCTTCCTGCTCTAGATGGAGGTGTAGACAGACTTTCCACCCGAGCTTTCCTTCCCTGGTCGGACTTAGTCTGTCCTTTACTGACATAGGCTCCTTACTCGTCCCTCCCCTGAGGCGGAGTGGAGAAGCACCATGGGTAGACCTGATGGCATCCCAGATTGATTTTTAGTTCCTTACCACCAAGACCTTTGATTTGATTTGCCCTTTTCCTCTGATGCCACCTGGAGTGGAGCAGAGTAGTTTTCTGGGGTGTTTCCCAAGCTAGGACTACTACGGGACATGTCCGTGTTCCGTGTGCCTATCACGTTCCTGAGTACAGTCCTGACTGCAGTAGAAATGGTGAGTCATAAAGGGGTAAACAACAACCAAGATGTCCCTTCTGAGTGTCACCATGCCAGTAGAGCAAAAGAGGTGGTGGAGGGTTGGCCAGCAAAGAAAAAGTGATTTTTTTTTTTTGTCCTCAAGCTGCTTGGGCCATTCCTTCCAGTTCATTTCCACAGATTCCACAAAAGGAATATCTAGGGAGTTGAGACAAAAGCCAACAGAGAGCCTCCTCTGGCTTTCTAAGAGCTAGCATTACAAAAGAAGAAGCCCATTCCACTTCCAATCTGACCAGATCCTGCAATTCCCGATCTGTGTCCTCAAAAACCTCCTGATCACCAGCAGTACTTCTGTCCACATAGATCAGAGGCACAGCCATGACAAGAACTCACTTTCAGGTCACTGGCTTCTGAGGCAGCAGCCAAAAGACTGACCTCTAGCCTGAGAGATGTTCCTGGAGCTAGAGCTCTGCCTTGCTCCCAAACATGCTCTTATAACTTTCTGCTTCTAGCAAAGATATAGGCTTCCATACTTGGAGTCTAAGTAAAAGTACACAGTAATGGCATGGATTACGAGTCCCTTGGAAGTGTATGATCTGATAGAGTAGGTTAGTAGTTTTAATTCCCTACATGATTATGAAATGGTCAAAGAGACCAAGAAAAGGTGACTAAGAAAGGAAAGTTTGGTCCACATGCTACACTCTTTTCTGGCCACTTCCCTTGCAGGGACCTTGGGTGTCTTTTGGCATTGGCAGGTCAGTATAAACCCCTGCCAAGGCTCCCCTTTTTGGGGCTGCCTGAAATCATCACAAGGCACCACAAAACCACAGAGCAGGGCTCAATGCTCATTTCATACTCATTTTGGTACATCTTTTTCACTCTACATTCACACAGACCAGCACATCGTAGAGTTAGTAAAGTAAAGCAGAAAATGTATATACTGAGAAAGCAGAGAGGCTGGAGCTCTGAGGGTTGTTATCTTGTCCTGAAGATCCTGGGTAAGCTCTCAAGATGATAGCTTAAAGTGAAAGGTGTCAGATTCCTGATCTCCGAAGAAGATTTAGTTTTGTGACCAGAAATCAGGCTTATTCATTCAAGAGCTTTTGTGTAGCAAAGTTTTATTAAAGTATAAAAGGGACAGGGAAAGCTTCTGACACAAACATCAGAAGGGGGATGAGAATGCCCCCTCACTAGTCTTAGCAAGGGAGCTATATACTTTTTATAATGAGTTATTGCAATAAATCAAAAGAATGTCTCAGTGTTTTACCAGACCCACTCCTACAATTTACATTTTATTTTACTAAGATTATCACGATACACTGTGGAAAATTCTGAGAGAGATGGGAATACCAGACCATCTGACCTGCCACTTGAGAAATCTGTATGCAGGTCAGGAAGCAACAGTTAGAACTGGACATAAAACAACAGACTGGTTCCAAATAGGGAAAGGAGTATGTCAAGCCTGTATATTGTCACCCTGCTTATTTAACTTATATGCAGAATACATCATGAGAAACGCTGGGCTGGAGGAAGCACAANGAGATGGCTGGATGGCATCACTGACTCGATAGGCGTGAGTCTGAGTGAACTCCAGGAGTTGGTGATGGATAGGGAGGCCTGGTGTTGGTGATGGACAGGAAGACACGACTGAGCGACTGAACTGAACTGAATAGAATTAACAAGAGAAAGATCTTACCAAACCCATTCCCACAGTATACAAGTTTTAAGATAACAAGATTAGTTAGAAGGTTGTTGTTAAGGAGAAACATATCCTCCAGCAAGATACATTGTTATATTGACTAAGACAAAGTGATGTACAAAAAAAAAAAAAAAAAAAAGCTTGTCTTTTTCTGTTCCTTGAGAGCCTACGACACTTCTCTCCTCCTCCAGAGCCCCAAACTCAGACCCCTTTCCTCTCCTCGGGGACTCTGGAATTCTTATCAGCATACCTAGGAACTGACTCTCTCACTATCATATGCCCTGTTCTTGTTTTTTTTTTTTTTTTCTTTTCTTTTTCCATTGTGTTCATCACCACTTATTATGCTCTATTTTAATTTTTAATTTGTATTTAATTTTAATTTATTTTTATTTAATATTAACTATTTTTAAAAATTCATTGTTTTGTTCACTGTAATTCCTTATGCCTGGAAGATATAATAACCTGAGGTGAACTGTTTAATGTTCAGTTTACTCTTTTAGTTAAGTGCACTACGTAAAATTTCCCAGAATCCTATACTACTGTGATCTGTATCCCTGAAGAAAGTTTTAGAGACTATCCTGATTCTGACCAGCTTATCTAAGAGACAAAAATGTCTCAGAAATTCTGGACCCATTTCAGGAGCTGAGGTACTGAATCTTTGTCTATGCCTATATCCTATAGGTTTCTCTGTAATTCAGGAAACATCTAACAGCTTTTCTTTTTTTTCTATAGGAACATGATTTTGCTGAAAAGAGAAGCCACTAATGAGAAAGCTGATTATGAAAGCTGATAAATATGATAAATATGAAAGCTGATTATATTCACAGAGGAATGTATTTCTTAGAATATGTCATTGTAAAGTCAGAACAAAGCTAGATGTTTGTGTTCATTTTTTATTTTCTCTAGAGTGTAATGAGCATCCTAAAACAGTATGTTTTAATGGTATTTAAACCTTCACTCTATGACAAAGAGTGAAGAGTAAAATTGGCATTATTAAGGCTCTTACATTTATGTGAAATTTTTCTATCACTTGTAGATAAAAGCAGTAATCATAACATTGGAATGCAGTTGACCTAAGATATGTTTTTTTCAAATTTATATTCTTTCAGCAACTACCTGAAAAGGCTTCTTTTTTCAAATGCAGCACTGTAGATGCTGAGGACAACTTTCATTTCTAGGTTTCACATTAGGGAAACTGCCCCCTCGATGACAGTCAAATATGTTGTCTGTTGTAGAAAGGCAAGAAATGACACTTACAAGCAGAGATCTTTTTAAACATTTAATGCCAGGAAACGGAGATAATTGTACATAATCAAAAATGCATCACACTTGGAACAGTTTAATTAGAGAAATACATTAGACAATTTGAATATCCCTAAAGCAGGTAAGTGGCAATTACATTCAAAGCAAAGCCATGTGACAGATTGGCATTTCTATTCTCCTGCTTTAAGCAGGAAAGATTTCAGCCAAGCTTTCTGACCTTAACATAAACCTCAATATAGAATACAATTCAAATACTGTCATTTCTTGAAGATTTTCAATTATTTTCAGGTGAAGAGAGGTTAAAGGTTTACTGCTTAGTTCTCCGCCCCCAAATAGCTCAGACTCTTCGTCCCCTGAAAAAAAGAAAAGAAAATGTAACTTTAAAAAAAGTAGTTAAGAAGGGAATAAAGAAATTGTGAAGGAATAAGAGTGTGAGAGTGAGAGAAGAAAGGGAAGGAGGTGGAAGAAGAGAGGCATGTTTCCAGAGGCAGACACAGGGAGAAACTGCAGATAGTGGGAAGAGAGGCAAGTGAATGTCTTGTCAAGTGAGAAGAGGGAAATAGGGGAGGAAAAACTTAAGGGAGAAAAAAGAAAAAAGGCAATGCAGAGGAAAACATTTTTAAAAACAGGTTGCTGGGATTAGAGACTAAAATATTTAAAAAATATTTAAATGAGTTAAAATAAATGGATAGAATGTCTATAATTGGGTTGGAAAGGCAGTAAATAGTTGGTGCAAAATCAATTAAAATGGCAAGTTCTTGTTTATTGTTTAAAAAAAAAAAAAAGCTATAGACAACAAAATATGGTAAGAGATACTGGTGACTCAGATGGTAAAGAATCTGCCTGCAGAGTAGGAGACCCAATTTGGGGGTTGGGAAGATCCCCTGGAGAAACGAATGTTTACCCTCTCCAGTATTCTTGCCTGGAGAATTCCATGAACTGAGTTACCTGGTTGGCTGTTGTCCACAGAATTGTGTAGAGTCAGAGAGGACTGAGCAACTAACACTTTCACTTTTTGTATTTATGAAAGGATATTGTCTTTTAAAAATTATTGTTCATATTTCCACTATTAGTGCTCTGTTCTCTCTCCCTTTGATCTTCTTCTTCCTTAATGTACTTATTTAATTAGCTTGGAGACATTGAAAAGTAAATAGTATCTAGATTGTATCAGAGGGATAATTAAGTAATTAGGGTAGCAAACAACAACAAAACCCACTAGTTTTAGCCTCATACCTTGAATGGATCTAATCTGCTTCTGCTAGAAAAGTTCGGTTAATGCTGCATTCTTTTATTTTTCTTTGCTTATTTCATTGTTTTCCAAGGGCTCTTTATACACTTGGTTTACTGCAGTTGTGTTTGTTTTTGTAATTTTCAACAACTGTCAGAAGTATTATATGGAAAAAAAAGTATGTCTTCACAATACACTTTCTGTATCATGTGTCACTGAAGTATGTATGATAGATACTTAGGACTGAGCATTCCTAAATCCATTCAGACTGCCTAAACTCACTGAAGATTCCCAGGAGGAGGGTCATACAGGAAATTAATGTGCTTCACTTTCACCAGGGACCTTTGAACTCTGCCCAATCCTTTTCTCTGGTGGGCTATTTTGGTTCATAATTAAGCACAGTGTTCCTGTCTGCTTAACCTGGAAACAGGACTAAAATAAGTATACCAGGTACCTCTCTTTAACTTTTTAGGCCTCGCTGATGTAGAAATGGGCTTCCAAGGGAGAAAAGGAGAGATACTTTCTTCCTGAAGGAAACTGTGGCTATCTCTTACCCACTGGGCTTTCTGAGAGGTTACAGGGATGGAAAGAAGAACTCATATGGGAAAAGGGACCAAGAGAGGTCCTCATATCCAAAGGCCTACAGAGACTGGTTGAGAGAATCTCACTGTAGTCTAAGGACTCAGTAGAGTCCCTATGATCTCATCATTGCTGCTTTTCATCCTGATGAAATAGGAAGAGATGTGACAGAGGTAAGCTTCCTCTAGAATCAAGCATTTTTATGATTATTCCTCTTCAATTATTTTTTTTACCAACTTAGTTGTTATTGACTTGACTTTGACAGAATTGTAAGGTCTCGCTGCATAAATTAATGCAAAGGAAATCTCTATCTCCAAATTTTATAGTCACAGCAAAGACATTCATTGAGAGTAAACTAAACTCATATTTGGGGATAATAGCATATATCTTATCAGTAAAGTAGATTAAAAAGAAATGTATATATATATTTCCATTTATTATGTCAAATTTATTTTTTCAAGAATTTTTTGAATGCTTTCTCTGCAGAAAACATTGTAATACATTCTGGGGATACTATAGTGAAAACAAAAGACAGTCTCCATCCTTGTGAGACTTACAGTCTGGTGGACTACAGTGGTCATTAAAGAAATAAAACATAAAATTACAACAGTGAGAAGTGTGATGAAGGAGAGGTGCATGATGTTGAGTCTTTAAATCAAGAGAGAAAACTCCATTGAAACAAAGGAAATGCAACACTTAATATGAATTAACAAGTAAGATTTCTCTTTCTTTGTGCTTCACTCAAAGTAGGGGAACTTGTGAGTTCACTTGGTCATTCAGTTGAAGTGCAAACACAGACATATATATATTTTCTCCAAAATCTAGTGATACAAACATTTTTAGGTGTAGGAGAAAATAATTTGTTGTTTTCCTTGGAGGAAATATCCTAGCATTTTTCACTGCAGCTGATGAATTAACTAAATGACCTTTTACTTCCTGATAATTTAATTTACCTTCTACATGCATATTTATATCATCAGGCTTGGATGCCTGTACTTCTTAAACTTTAGAACATATGAATATGAAATCATCAATGTATTTGGTTAAAAAAAAAAAAGTGCTTTGTAGATCCTTTAGTCTGAATAGGAACTGATGTGTTCAAGAGTTATGACCCTGAAGGTATATTGCTCTTCTTGCCAGGTAAAAGCAAACAACTATTTACAGGAACAGGAACTAGTTCTCCAGATCACTATGTTGCAGAGTATATAAAAATCTCGATATTAAATTGCTTCAGTAAGAGGATGTTTTGTGGAACAACATATGTAATTGGAGACACTAATTCATTAAACTTAAATTCTTTTCCCTTTCCCCCCAAGAACGACCTGTCTTTTAGGAATATAGGCAAGGAAGTTAAATGAAAGTAAAGATGAACATCCCTGTATCTCTCATTTGTTTAATAGTGACACCAGTCAATACAGCCTTCCAGGATCATGATAATTTGTTAATTTGATTCGCTATTTAGAGACAGTCATGAGTGTCCATTTGTCTTCTCTTTAGTTAGAACACTACCTCATAACTTATGAAATCCTTGTGATGATCATAAAGAAAGCTAAACAAATTTGTTTCTGCATAAACAGGACCTCAGTTCAGTTCAGTTCAGTTCAGTCTCTCAGTCGTGTCCGACTCTTTGAGACCCCATGAATTGCAGCACGCCAGGCCTCCCTGTCCATCACCAACTCCCAGAGTTCACTCAGACTCATGCACATCGAGTCAGTGATGCCATCCAGCCATCTCATCCTCAGTCATCCCTTTCTCCTCCTGCCCCCAATCCCTCCCAGCATCAGAGTCTTTTCCAATGAGTCAACTCTTCGCATGATGTGGCCAAAGTATTGGAGTTTCAGCTTTAGCATCATTCCTTCTGAAGAAATCCCAGGGTTGATCTCCTTCAGAACAGACTGGTTGGATCTCCTTGCAGTCCAAGGGACTCTCAAGAGTCTTCTCCAACACCACAGTTCAAAAGCATAGATTCTTTGGCGCTCAGCCTTCTTCACAGTCCAACTCTCACATCCATACATGACTACTGGAAAAACCATAGCCTTGACTAGATGGACCTTGGTCAGCAAAGTAACATCTCTGTGTTTGAATATGCTATCTAGGTTGCTCATAACTTTTCTTCCAAGCAGTAAGCGTCTTTTGATTTTGTGGCTGCAGTCACCATCTGCAGTGATTTTGGAGTCCAGAAAAATAGTCTGACACTGTTTCCACTGTTTACCCATCTATTTCCCATGAAGTGAGTAACAACCTGGTAAATTCAGATTCTTCCTGAGCTTAACATGAAGTAGATTTACATCAAAATGCTACAATCATGGGGCATCTATAAGTCTTAACTCTGCCCAGTGATATTGTAGAGATTTAGGAATTAATTTGATCATAACCAATGCTAAGTACTCTATTAATTCTATGGTATGCCATTCAGCCAGTTTGTTAGCTTAAACAAGTTGAGATCTATTTAAAGAATTCTAGGAGGAAGATTCACAGAGACTACTTGTGAAATAACTGTAAACTTCTTAATGAGTGCTCAGCTTTTATTTCATTAAAGGGGCTCAGGTGATGTGAACTGACCTGGGAGTTGGATTTTAATGAGTAATTCTGTAATGTTTGCTGGAGTCATGACACTGCTCATTAGACCTGGATGTGTTCCCTCTATAGAGTTCTAGTGGAAACTTACTCAGCTGCCTCTTGATTTTCATCCTAGGTATCCTATGATCACTTATTCACAACAAAGAGAAGCAAAATGCCTGCTTTTGCTTCCTTTTTCCACTGAAGAAATTTCTGCCTATAATTTCATGATTAAACCTCTCTTCACTGCTTTAGTATGTATATATTCCGCCAGGGTCATATTTCAACTTAATGCCTATCTATTTATCTTTTATGCCCATTAGAAGAAAGGGTCGCTTCCTCATTAAGAAGACCCATAGATCAAGAAAAGGTGTAAAAACAGTGACCACTCTACTCTGGTGATATGTGCTTTGAATGTGTTCCCCTTTAACACTTTCATGTCTGAAATAACAAATATTTTCACATTGATTGCTAAAAGCCTCTTACCTTCATAAAACTCACAGCAAGTGGAAAGCCATGTTACAGGGAAGTTGCATAAATGTAGAGTCACTGTTTTGTTCTCTGGTGAACCAGCTCTCTGGTTTCAGAATTTATAATTAAGCAGGTGGGAGTTATTGACTTCATTGCTAGGTACCCCCTACATTCAGCTGCAATAATTATTATTTGATTTTCTTCATACCTATGATATTTTGTGTATACTTTTTTCTCTAATCCTCCCCTGCATTGCCATTAAGAACTCCAGTATCATATTTATATTAGTGTTGCCCCAAATTTATCTTGTAATCTCGTATGTGAAAGAATAATAAATCCTCTTCAAGCCTGTTAATTGTAGGTATGAAAAGATTCGATATTCCAGGAAAGAGCCCTCAATGGAGAATTGATGCTGCTACTGCTAAGTCGCTTCAGTTGTGTCTGATTCTGTGCGACCCCATAGATGGCAGCCCACTGATGAAGAATATAGAGTCTTAAATTCAAGTTCTATCTCTGATTTCTATTATTTTTTTCTTACACACATAATTTTATCTCTCTGACTCTCAATTTTTTCATTCATAAATAGGGATAATAATACCTCTTTCACTGGGCTTTTTTAGGGAATAAATGAAACACTGTGAATGTGCTTTCTGAATTATACATCACTATAACATATGATAATAGTCTGTATAGCACAGATTGATATTTTTCTTCTTGGAGTTTATTGGAAAAGTTTATTTCTACTTTAATAACTATTTTACAATAACCTACCTTTGCTACTAACATAAACTTGCTTACCTGGCAGAGACAAATTACTAAAATATCTGAAATGAAAACATTTCCAATTTAATGTATTTGATTGATGTCATCCTTATCTTATACTGCTTGACTTTTGAATCCTTAACAATCTTTCATCTTCAGATTAAGTATGAGAAGGAATTTCATCAAGAGAGAAAAAAATGAGAAACAAAAGAAAAATATTTAACCTATGCTCTCCTTGCCTTCCTTTGTGTGCATGCCATATAATCAAAATTATGAAAATAATTATCCCAAAGTAATCACATATTTGAGAATAACATAAAAAAATAAAGCATCAATTGTGTTTAGAAACTGCCCTGTTTTTAACAACCCAGGCACATATTAGTCTCTGAATTTTAAATATGTGTCAAAAAATCTAAATACATGTGCACATATATATTCAAGTATTTCGTCATGTATGAATCATATATAAAAATATATTAAATATTGTGCTACCTCTTTAATTATACCCCCAATCCCTCTCACTGACTTAGAATAAAGGCCCAGACTTAGAACTACCACTGATCAGAGCCTTGGTTGGCCCCTCATGATTCAAAGCCAGTCTCCCTACTAAGCACATAGTTTAAAAACCATGCCTAAGCTAATTGTTGGATTGTATGCCCCAGCAACAGGAATTGACATATGACGCAACCCATATTAATATGATCCCTCCATAAGAAAGTCAATGTTTTCATCATTCAGTCGTGTCTGACTCTTTGCGACCCCATGGACTGTAGCCCACCAAGCTCTTCTGTTCATGGAATTATGCAGGAAAGAATACTGGAGTGGGTTGCAGTCCCTTCTCCCAGGGAGCAATTATTGCTACTGCTGAATAATTAGATCCCTACAATGCTAGTGCATGTTCCTTCTCAGAATTCCAATTTTGTTCATTAACTTTCCTTATGTTTAAAACTTGTTAATATGAGTTTTCTTTAACTTCAACCAGAGGTTTCAAAATGATATAACTTGCAAAAATTAAAATGTTATAAGAAAGAAGAATGCATTTAAGGGTGGACTCAAGAATAAATTTTAAAAAATGGAAAAATGGTTTTAACTGGGAGATAAATTTGCCATGTAAATGTAGGATGAATGAACGCTGAACATTTTTAAAAGTCAAAATTTTAGAAAACAGTTTTAACAGACAATAGATTCTTTGAGTGATTATTAGTTAATTCACTTA
Source organism: Neotragus moschatus (assembly GCA_006410615.1). Taxonomy (NCBI): domain Eukaryota; kingdom Metazoa; phylum Chordata; class Mammalia; order Artiodactyla; family Bovidae; genus Neotragus; species Neotragus moschatus. The sequence goes on from SJYA01002334.1 coordinate 1,426,968, forward strand.
ACATTTATTGAGCATTTACTCTAAGCTGTGCCCAAAGCAACATGACCTACATGGAAGGAGTTAATAGTCTACTTGGGTAATTTAACTTTACTAAGTGTGATTAGAGCATCTACACTAAAGGGACTCGAGGCACTTTAGAAGAATAGAGACAGACTTTCTGCCTGCAAGAGAGAGGAAGCGAAATCAAAAAATATTTTAAAAGGAGGACATTTGAGTTTAATTATGAATTATGAAGAGATTAGATTGATTTTCATAGGTACTATTTGACAAGAAACACTAAAAGAAGAACTTAGAGTAGGTGGTGACCAAATCAGTGACATTTAGTGACTTCTGATACTGACAAAGAGTTTGCTCTGCCTGGTTAGGAGGCTACGAAGAAATTAAGGAAATTGAACCTGGCAGGGTAGGGCAAGAGCCACTTCATGAGGAAGTTACTCTTTTAACCTGAACTTGATGATGTTCCACTGGATGTTTTGAGCAGAAATGGGACCTGGCAGATTTGGTTTTAGAAAGAAAGAACATAATGAGCAGTGGGATTAAGATATGAGAGGATATCTGATTTTTAATATGCTAACCTTGTCATAGCTTTTCTTCCAAGGAGCAAGTGGCTTTTAATTTCATGACTGCAGTCACCATCTGCATTGACTTTGGAGCCCAAGAAAATAAAATCTGTCACTGTTTTCATTGTTTCCCCATCTATTTTCCATGAAGTGATGGGATCAGATGTCATAATCTTCGATTTTTGCATGTTGAGTTTTAAGATAGCTTTTTCACTCTCCTCTTTCATCTTCATTAAGAGGCTCTATATTTCCTCTTCACTTTCTGCCATTAGAGTGGTATCATCTACATATCTGAGGCTATTGATATTTCTCCTGGCAATCTTGATTCCAGCTTGAGCTTCATCTAGCCCAGCATTTCCCATGATGCACTCTACATATAAGTTAAATAAACAGCCTTGATGTACTCCTTCCCCAATTTTGAACCAGTTTGTTGTTCCACATCCGGTTCTAGTTGTTGCTTTTGACCCGCATACAGGTTTCTCAGGAAGCAGGTCAGGTGGTCTGGTATTCCCATCTCTTTAAGAATTTTCCACAGTTTGTTGTGACCCACTCATTCAAAGACTTCAGCACAGTCAGTGAAGCAGAAGTAGATGTTTCTCTGAAATTCTCTTACTTTTTTTATTATCCAACAGATGCTGGTAATTTGATCTCTGGTTCCTCTGCCTTTTCTAAAACCAGCTCGTACATCTGAAAGTTCTCAGTTCATGTACAATTGAAGCCTAGCTTGAAGGATTTTGAGCATTACCTTGCTGGCATCTGAAATGAAAGCAATTGTGTGGTAGTCTGAGCATTCTTTGGCATTGCCTTTCTTGGGATTCTAATGAAAACTCACCTTTTCCAATGTTGTGCCCACTGCTGAGTTTTCCAAATTTGCTGGCATATAGAGTGCAGCACTTTAACAGCATCATCTTTTAGGATTTGAAATGGTTCATCTGGAACTCCATCACCTCCACTAGCTTTGTTCACAGTAGTGCTTATTAAGGCCCACTTGACTTTGCACTCCTGGTTGTCTGTGAGTGGTCAGACCTTTGTGATTATCCTAGTTGATAAGATCTTGTCTGTGTAGTTCTCTGGATCAGACCTTTGTGATTATCCTAGTTGATAAGATCTTGTCTGTGTAGTTTTTTGGATAGTCCTGCTACCTCTTCTTAATATCTTCTGCTTCTGTTAGAATTTGTGGTGAGTTTTCCATTTTCGTAGTCTTTTCTCTTCAGATTTTTGTCCTGCTTTACTGACCACCATTTGTAGACTTTCCTGGTATCTCCTTTCTCTAACTAACACAGATTCTCAGATTATAGGTATTCTCTATTTTATTCCCTATTTTTTCTTCTGTCTTCACTTTAGGATGATCTCATTCACTTAAATACCATTCATAGACTTTCACAGGCAAAGCTACGGCCAAGATATTTTCACTGAGATTTTGATATTTCCACTTGGATAGCTCATAGACTTCTAAACTTAGCCCATACAAAATCAAAAAAAATTTTTTTTTTGTCCTGTAAAGGCTAATATTTTCCTAGGTCTCAAGAACTGGAATAACTGTTTCCCAATTATTAAAATTAGAAACTTTAGAAATACTTTAAATGTCATTTTCTCATCCCTAATACATGATCACTGGTTGCTGGCCAAAAATATATCTTAAAACTAGCTATTCTTAACTACCACTTTTCTGCTCACCTAGATAGTCCCATTAACCAAGCAAGCAGCTCATCTTAGTTATGTATTTTCTCTCCTCCAATCTTTTTTTCACACAGAGAGCTTTCTGTGAAATTTGAAAGTAAAATAATTTATTACCTATTCACTTCTTTCCTTTGTTTCCAAAGCATTTGTCATAAATTATAAACTCTTCCAGTGACCATAAGGTGTTGCATACTCTGCTTCCCACTGTACTTGTCCAGCTTCACTCTGCCTTTTTTCTGACTATTCTCGAAGTGCAGATTATCTGCTATTTCTACCATAGTCCAGCCTCTTTCTTAGCCCTTGTGATTTTCAATTTATGTTTCCCTGTCTGGAAAAATATTCATCTATCCCTTTATCAGAATTTTTCTCATTTTTAATGTTTCAACTCCTGTTTCACCTCTTCAGTCAGCCTAGCACAAGAAAAACACTGCTTTTCCTCTCTGCCATAGCATCTTATTATTTTCACAATTAACATTACTTACTGCTTGTAGTCATTGTATTATGTATCTGTTTATTGGGTTAATGTCTACTTGCTCCTATGAAATGTGTTAGAAAGAAACAGAGCCAGGCATCTGTTTAAAGTGACAAGACGGATTTTTTTCTAACTACTGCATAGAGTTAGAGATTAGACTAGTATAAACTAAGAAAAGAAAGAAAAGCTGGGATGCTTTTTAAATGTTGGGGTGTGCTAAGGGAGCAGTATTGAAGGACTATCGGTGGGGAGAAGGGTGGGGGTAAAGGATGTGTTTGGCCATTGTGATTATGCCATCTGTGTTTACTAATTGAACACTGAATGAAGTAAAGTTCCTAGTCTCCTACAGAGACTGGGACATAGGGGTCCTGTCCTTCTTGATGATTACATTTGAAAGTGATGACTCCTGGGTCCCAGAGAAAGGCATTTCTGGGTTGTGGAAGATTTGCATTTCAATAGGCCAGAAGCCAGAAAGAAAAACAGCAAAACAGTATACTAACACACATATATGGAATTTAAGAAAGATGGTAATAATAAACCTGTATGCGAGACAGCAAAAGAGACACAGATGTATAGAACAGCCTTTTGGACTCTGTGGGAGAGGGAGAGGGTGGGATGATTTGGGAGAGTGGCATTGTAACATGTATGATATCATAAGTGAAACGAATCGCCAGTCTAGGTTCGATGCAGGATGCAGGATGCTTGGGACTGATGCACGGAGATGATCCAGAGAGATGGTGTGGGGCGGGAGTGGGGAGGGGATTTGGGATTGGGAGCTCATATACACTTGTGGCTGATTCATGTCAATGTATAGCAAAATGAATACAGCATTGTAAAGCAAAACAAACTAAAAAATAAAAATAATAATAATAAAAAAAGAATCTGCAGCTTCAACTTTTCTAAAGTAAATGCTCTAGAAAAACTGAGGTCAGGAATTTATCATCAGGCTTTGCAAGAAACAAATGCTAAATTCTTTCTAAATGACGTACTTTCTTAGGCAGGGATTTTACAAGAGTGGCATCCTCCTCAAAGCCTTGAGTTGAGTGTAGTCATGCTTAAGTTTGGTCATGTCTGTTTTTGTGCCTGTGTGAAGAGATGTGTTAGTGGGGTCATTTGTTCTAAGAGTTTGTGGTTCTTGATCCCTCTTTTTGCTCTAGAAAGAGTGGATCTCTTATTTGTAGAACAATGACTAATCATCATTTTGAGCTTCTTGATAAGGGTCCAGACATTGTTTTCAGGTTCAGGAGGGGTCAAAGTGCTGAATGAGGCAGCTATAGAGACAGCAATATAAGAGGTGGCACAACTGTTCCTTAGGGGCAGTGATGCATTGCCCCTATGTGTTAGTCACTCAGTTGTGTCTGACCCTTTGTGACTGCATGGACTGCAGCCCACCAGGCTCCTTGATCCATGAAATTCTTAGGCAAGAATACTGGAGAGCATTGCTATTCCCTTCTCCAGGGGATCTTCCCAACCCAGGGATGGATCCTGGGTCTCCCACATTGCAGGCAGATTCTTTATTGTCTGAGCCACCAGGGAAGCCCATTGCCCCTATAGACAGAGGCATATGACAGAGGCATTTAACAGAGGCATGACCAATGGGAGTAATATATCTCAGAGCAGAGGAGAAGACTAAACTGATGGTAGGGAATAATATACCAAGAATACAATGTCCTGTAAGGTTGGCCTGAGTGACTGGCTTTCTCTACAACTGTTTGCTGCTGATGCTGCTAAGTTGCTTCAGTCGTGTCCAATTCTGTGCGACCCCATAGATGGTAGCCCATCAGGCTCCACCATCCCTGGGATTCTCCAGGCAAGAACACTGGAGCAGGCTGCCATTTCCTTCTCCAATGCATGAAAGTGAAAAGTGAAAGTAAAGTCACTCAGTAGTGTCTAACTCTTAGCAACCCCATGGATTGCAGCCTACCAGGCTCCTCTGTCCATGGGATTTTCCAGGCAAGAGTACTGGAGTGGGGTGCCATTGCCTTCTCCGCTAGGACTGTTTAAGACTATTTTAATCTAGCAGTGGTTTGTTTAGGAGTGTGAGGACCAGAGACAGCATGATGTCTCATGTTGTTGATGTGTCCTTTGAGAGGTTTATCTTAGATAGCCATTTGAGGGAGAGCATAAGCTGTATAGGGCTTCCCGAGTGGTGCTAGTGGTAAAGAACTTGCCTGCCAGTGCAGGAGACCAGATTTGATCCCTGGGTCAGGAAGATCCCCTGGAGAAGGAAATGGCAACCCACTCTAGTATTCTTACCTGGGAAATGCCATAGACAGAGGAGCCTGGTGGGCTACAGTCCATGGAGTCGTAAAGAGCTGGACACAATTTAGTGACTAAACAGCAACAAAACAAGCCATATGACAGAGACCTGTCTGGCAGGCTGAAAGTACATTGTATAGTTTATGACTGCATAAAATAACATTTCTTAAGAGCAGAGTAGGACTGGTTACTACTTCTATTGGTTGTAGCAGAAGTTTGAAGAGCTAATCAGGAGTAGGCTTCCAAGGATGGGTTGTACCATCATATCTGACCAGTTGAGTATTTTGGTTCCATTTAACTAGTCATTTATTTCATCTGTATCTTGTATTAAATAAATGATGTTTGTGTCAAAAGGGCAATTGAAGGAGAAAGGTGTTCCTAATAGGAGTTTGGCCTTTACAACAAGTTCCACTTTCATGAAACTAGAACGCATGTTGGTATAAGGCATTTCCTAGGATAATTTCTGGTAATACATCACATTTTTTGGGTTAAAGAGGCCACACTGTAATCTCAGTCTTGAGAGCCTTTAAGTGATAGTTTAGTATCATTTAAAAAGGAAGACGTATCTGGTTGACTGTGTATATTTCCTGAAAGAGTTACATATAATAGCATTATAAGTGGAGTAATTATTAAGGAGATGCTAATTTTAGGAGTAAGAGCAAACCTACAATTATTTTGTTTTGCCTCATGGGATTTCTGGTAGACTAAAAGAAGGAAGCTATTGTTATCCCATGGGAAAACCCAAATCAGAATGAGATAAGAAGGAAACAGATGGGGATCATGGTGAAGGACTGAGGTATATTTAGGATCAGAAGAAGGAGCCATGAAAATGGAGGCAGAATGTTGTGCTGGAAATACAACACGAGTAGTATGAGGATGCTTATTTAGAGGGCTTCCCTGGTGGCTCAGACAGTAAAGAGTCTGCTTGCAATGCAGGAGACCTGAGTTTGATTATTTAGAGGACAGGGATGAAAAGACAAGGGCTGAAGAAGGGGAACCCAGGGTGATCTAATGCTGTGAACTGGGGTAGAAGCTGCCTACCTTGCAACATCATCCACTTATTCTCTAATTCTTCAGATGCCCATCTGCCAATGGCTGTAGTTGGCTTCTGGAAGCTCATGATATGAGGCTCACTTTGAGGTCCCCTGTTGGAGTGTTCTTCCACCTAAACAGTTCTTGTATTTCTTTAGCTGAACACCCTATTGTGTGAAAGCAGTGTTAGCAATGAGTAAATCTATATGGTTCTTTCCATCTGGGTTCAAGGTTGGTTTTCCCGTGGTGGCATTTCCAAAATACCAGATCTCCTACTTGTAAATCATGTAAATCAGAGAGTTTGACAGGAAAGGCAAATGTAACATCTTATTGATTAACTATGTAAGTTTAATTAATACCTGGTTGTGTATGTAGAAGTTAGTTAGATTGGGGTCCTCTATTAGCCAGTAAAGCATTCTCATGGGTCTTCCTGCAATGGAGAGAGTTTATGAGAAGGTAGGAGTCAGGATCTTAAAGTCATAGGACTTGTGACCATGGTGAGTTTAATTCTTCAAACAGTTCGATGGTTTTGCTTTGTCTGGTGCCTGATGACTGAGGATGGTGAGGGCAGTGGAATTTTGACTAATGCATGTGTCCTCTTCAATTTCCTGTTTAATTTTGCTGGCGATATCTGATCCTTTGTCAGTAGAAAAGACAGAGAGGATTATTTCTAGGAAAATTTTGGCAACAACGTGGCTGAGGTGTTTCAGCTGGGAAAACCTCTAAACCAATTAGAAAACATGCAGGTTCGAGTGTGTACCTGTTAGAGATATGTACCTATTGGGAGGAGCTGGAAACGTGTAGGAGTCCTTTGGGGACCATGATGAATTTTGATACTCTAGTTCATGATGAGATTCCTTCTTACAGATCTCCAGTGATAGAATATCTGAGAATGAAGGTGTGCTGAGTGTTAACAGATCCCATAATGTTAGGGGGAAGGAAAGGGTGGGACTAATTGAGAGAGTAGCATGGAACCATATATCTTACCATATGTAAAGTAGATAGCCAATGGGAATTTGCTGTGTGATGCAGGGAGCTTAAACCAGTGCTCTGTGATAACCTAGAGGGGCGGGATGGGGTGGGAGTGGGGAAGGAAGTTCAAGAGGGAATGGACATATGTATATCAATGGCTGATTCACATTGATGAACATGTTGACTCATATTGATGATGGCAGAAACCAACACAATATTGTGAACAACTGTTCTCCAATTAAAAATAGACAATTAAAAAGTTGTTAAGAGTCTGGGAAAGAGGCAAAACATGAGCTAAAATATAAAAATCCTTCACTGCTAAAATTTTGTGAAGGAGACAGTTAATGAGGTGGTGTTAAAGGTAGGATGTAATGCCCCAGTGTTGATGAGAAATGTGATGAAGTGCCCTTCAACTTCTAGCCTCGTGTTTCCTTATGAATGTAGTTCAGAGCTTGGGACATTTCTGTCTTTGGCGAGGAATCAATAATCTTATTGTAGGATAGTGGGAGCTTCAGTTTTTTTTTTTTTTTTCTCCTCCTTTTGAGGGTCAGACAGCCTTGGATTATTTCATTTTAATTAAGTTTACTTTCATTAAAAATAATTGTGCTGAAATCTTTAACAAATTATATAAAACATCCTTATTTTAAATTTTCTTTAAAATTATTTGTGTCAATTAAATATTTTTGTTCATAAAATTTACTGTCATTTTAGTCTCTGATTCCTTCCAAATATGAGATGAATTTTAACAGAACCATTGAATTCAAGAATAAAATGTTAATAGTAGCTGTATGTACTCACTTGGAAGGAGCACCTAAGGGCTGAATAGATGAGCTTGCAAGTTTTGCTTTTGATATTTTCAGATTTTTAAACTATCTAAAGGTATATTTACTAGATTTATATTGTTTTGTATTTTTCTCTGTGTACACTTCTATTGATTTAATGTGCTATGTTGTGCTTTGTCGCTCAGTCATGTCTAACTCTTTGTGACGCCATGCGCTGTAGCCTGCTAGGCTCCTCTGTCCATGGGGATTCCCCAGGCAAGAATACTGGAGTGGGTTGCCATGCCCTCTTCCAGGGGATCTTCCCAACCCAGGGATTGAACCTTGGTCTCCCACATTGCAGGTGGATTCTTTACTATCTGAGCTACCAGGGAAGCCCAAGAATATTGGAGTGGGTAGCTTATCCCTTCTCCAGAGGATCTTTCCTACCTAGGAATCAAACCAGGGTCTCTGCTTTGCAGACAGATTCTTTTTTCATCGGAGTCACCAAGGATTTAATGGAAGTTATTAAATCAATACTTAGCATTATTATTAAAAATACTTAGCAGTACCTCTTATTTGTATCATATTTGTATCACACTTTGTAGAAACTGAAAGTGATATTAAACAAGTTACAAAGGGATGACATTACTTGTTCCTAAATACACTTCCATTTAAATGACTTCATAAGTTACAGTTCTATTTTACTGATATTTACTGAACAGTGCTTAGGAGATAATAGTTTCTGCACAAGCAGTTTTTATTTCTTTGGGAAGAAGATCTAGGTTCGAAGTGAAAGTATTTAGTGTCCTTTTTATCTTGGGTCCCCAAATCCAAGAGATTTATATGAATTGTATCAGGAGCCCTCAAAGAACATACCAAGGTTCTTTTCTTGTAAATTTCCTGATGACTTACAAACACTGACAAGAATTTATCAGCACAGTGTTGAATTGCCTGTTGAAGTCTACTAGTTTAAAATCACTACTCTTGTTCTCTATAAATCTTATTCACTACTTTGGTTTTCCCAATATATCGTAGATTCTCCAAAGGTAGGAGATTGCAGAAGATACCTCAAGAGGTCTGTAGTCCTTCTCTCATTCTTAGAGACTTACTAAACTTTCAAATCATTTAAATTTATCATGGGTTTTTAAATGCTCAAGAGAAAGAAATTCTAACATCTCTGTTCAATATTTAACATATTACTGAGGCTGTGATTCAAACTGTAGCTGAAGCCTGCTTTGTTGTTAGTGATTGTTTTTCTTAGCAAATGGGAAAGGGAAAATATGATTATTGTCCTTTTAGTCACATACAAAGAAACCTAATAAGCAATAGTAGATAATACCTCATTGGAGATGACAATAAATAACTTCCCACTATGCTAATACTCTTGCCTGGAAAATTCCATGGCCAGAGGAGCCTCATAGGCTACAGTCCATGGAGTCGCTTGGACATGACTGAGTGACTTCACTTTTCACTATGCTAATATATTTCACTAGATTCACTTCAAACAAACAAACAAAAAATGTGCCATATATTTTCCATTTCTTTCTGGGACTCAAGTATTTGACCCTATGAAGATACCAGTTAATGATTTTTCATATTTCGGGCTACATATCTCTCAGTCATTACACATTACTTTTATTTTTCCAGTTCTCTTTTTTCTGTTGTCTTCTTTGGTGCAGAAGACAAATGGATCAGTGGATGCATTTTCTAACTGAGAATTGGATCTCTTTCGAATGGAGCAATACATTGGTCCTTCAGATGTGACCTTCTATGCCACAAAGAATAATGTATGTGATTAGAAACAGAAAGAGAGGAAGAGAAGTTAGAAAAATAAGAGGAGGCAAAAATCAGATGAGGAAACAGCTCCTCTCCTTTCAAAGCACCTGATTAAAATTATTCAGAGATAATATGATTGATTTTTAAAAAGTGATGGTTATGCATGTTTTCTCAAATCCAATTTTTGTTTCCTCTCAAATAGATATATTCATCTATAAAGGTAAAGTCCTTATCTAAATCATGAAGTGACTGTTAAACGAGTTAATTCTAGAAGTGTTGCTTGTAGATCAAGATTTTTAAAGTCATGTTTTTGTTTATTTACCACTGGGCCAAAAAGCCTCAGAACAATGTTTCTCAATGATGGTCAACTGAAGAGAGATGTCAGAATTCTGTGAGATTCTCTCTTTAAAGGGATCTTTTGTTGTGGTTCTATACTTTAATTTGCTTTATTTTTTAGATTCCACCTATAAGTGATAAGATAGAGCATTTGTCTTTCTCTTTATAACTTATTTCACTAAGCACAATGCTCTCTGAGTCATACATGATGTTGCAAATGGCAGAATTTAGTTACTTTTTATGGCTGAGTGTTCCAGTGTGTATTTATACCATATCATCTTTACCTATTCATCTGCTGATGGGTACTTAGGCTTTGGGTTGCTTTCGAATCTTGGTTATTGTAAATAGTGCTGCTATGAACATTAGGGTACACATACGCTTTCAAATTAATGTTAAAGGGGCTTTTTTCTTTATTATGAAAGAAAATATGTCAATTATCCTTTAAAATATGACAGACAGTTAAGTTCTTAAATATTCTACCTCCTAGATAATTTATGCATTTATTTTTGTGTGTAAGATGTTGAGTAATAAGTAATTTAACCTTCACCACAAAGGGTTCTAGTGTTCACCTTTATCTGGAGATCTTTTATCTTAATCTTCAGATTATCTGAAGATAATCTCTGTATCCCTTGAATGTTATATTTGGTAGGAGTAGTTTTGTTTGCCTGGGACCTTGGGCCATCCAGATAGTAACAGCATGGCCCATGGTGGGGTCATTGGGTTACGTGTTTTATCAGTTAAATCTCCTGAGGAGCTGACAGATACGTCAGTTGAGCATTCAGCTATGCCTCTGTGATGGAGCCCTGATTAGGAATCTGGGTACCAAGACTCAAGTGGACTTCCCTGGTTGTCAAGACTATAGCATGTTGTCACACACTGATGCTCTGAGAGTGCTGCTGTCCATGACTTCATGGAAAAGGATAGCAGAAGCTCCACATTTAGAACTTCCCCTAGACGCTGACTTTTGCCCTTCTTCCCTTGGCCACTTTTAATATAACAGCTCTCAGTGAGTTCTGTGAGTCCTGCTAGTGAAAGATCAAACCTGAGGGTAGTTTGGGGAACTCCAAACTTGAAGTTAATGTCAGAGGTGAGGGTGATATTGTGCCTTCCTAAACTGTACAGCTGAAGGAATTTTACAGACACCTATAAAACAACAAAATTTACTATAAAAATTCTAAATATAAAAAAGATACTATATCACATATAGTAAAGACATATATATCATCAAAAATGCTGAAGCCTCTGATTATTTTTCTCCAAATTCATTTCACTCCTTCTCTCCTAATTTTGTGTTTATAACCCCAGGTCACTAGAATTATTTGCATAAACAATATACAGTCTCTTGCATGAGTTTATGCTTCATGTAAAAGATACCACCCTACATTTATTATTTTAAAACTTGCTTTTTGTCCTCAAAATTTTGCCTTTGAGAATTATCTAGTTTACTTTAAGCATGTTGTGTATTTCCCTGAAACCACTGTGGGATCTTCCTCTTCCCTGGTTTTCAAGTAGCTCATAACCAAGAAAAAGTATCAGATGTCTTTGAATTAACAATAGTTCAATTCATTATATGAACTTAGCAATATAAAAATCCTTCTGAATTAACTAAATGGGCTGCTTTTCTTATAGGCATAATTTTATTATTTAAATGAGCACATGTTTTATTAGGGATATGAGGAATTAAAAAAGCATTTTCATGGTAAAAAAAAAATAAAAACCACCCTAATTCCTCATAAACACAATTATGGAAATCCTTGTTGCCCACAAAGTTGGTCTTTGTATCAGTTGTAAAAATGGATTTCAGTAGATTTAGTTTCCACTATTAAAGAAACTGATTTTATTATAGATAATTAGTTTGCACTAGATTAAAATATACCTTTAAAACAGTGTCTTCATGTGCTAAAAGTGTTCTATAAAGTACGCTTCTTAGTTTCAGAATCATACCAATGCGTTGTAACAGAAGTAAAACCCAATATCACTAGGAAACTGACTACAAATTATAAAATTCAAGAACACTGATGGCTCTGATGGTTCTTTTTGTACTAGCTAGCTTTAATGAGGACAGGAACTTGAAGTGAAAAAAAGAAATGATTTAATTTTTATTTTGTCAGTTTAAAAAAAGTGGAGTAATTCATTCTGATGGTTTATGGGGTTCTTCTCTAGTACCCAAACCATTTCCCAACAGGTCATCCTTGAAGCAACTAATTCTTAAATTTTCAAGTAGCAAGTTGATAATTTAATGTCTGCCTTTGAGACTTTTGCTTCCTAATTCTGTTGTATCCTAGTCTTTATATTAATTAAAGTCCTAGTGAGGTAAATCCAAAGCTGTATTCACATACCAGTGGTGAATTTCAGCATGGTCTGAAATGTAAGATGATTTAATGTTTGATAAAAGTAATTTTCAATCCTCTGGGGAAAAATGGCACAGAATCTCTGCTTGTCCTTTCTACTTTAAGCTTTGACTATTTTCTGTAATCATAATCTTTTTTATAATATCAGGATGTTTCCTAACGGCAAGTTTGATCTTAAAGATAAAAACACATTAAGAGATAAATAATATTCTTTGTTATTAGTGAAGGAATCAAATAACAATGTTATTACAAAGAGAGAGGAATATGAGTCAATTTAGTTGCTAAAGCCTCAGGCTAACCATTCTATAGATATACTCAGCAGTAATTATCTCAGTTAAAAAACATGGTTTGTGCTGAATATTCTTAAGAATGGGTCTGCTTAATGCTTTTTGCCAATCTGTTGTGTCAGATTAAATAGGATTCTGTTGGAAATTACAAGGAAAGGGAGAAGAGTCTTCTTTAATTGCTTAGTCTCAAGAATAGTTTATTTCTAAAATGAAACACTAATAATAGTCCACATGTTACATGTACTTTAAATTTTATGATAATAAAAGTATAATATTAGGGATAAAAAATGAATATGATTTGGAAAATAAGACATAATTGTTGATTCAATTTATCTGATTTAAATTAAATTTTAATATACCCATTATTGCAATGTTATGCATCCAATAAAATGTTTAGTTGGTATTCTTAAAGAACTTTGTCAGACTGCTGCCTGTGCATGAATTTGATGGTAATAGAATCACTTTAATATAATCTTTAAAAATATGAAACGTAAGGGCCCCAAAATTGTACTCTGAAAAGATTTGACATTCTTTTGCTTTTCCTGTTTCATCTCACTTCTGTGGAGCCAGGGAGGGGGGAACAAGCAAACAAACATGAGCTGATCTGGGTGATACATGGCAGTAATCCATCCATTCTGCTTCACCCACATTCTGTAAGTCAGTGTGATTTTCAGCTTTTGGGAAAGGGAATCAATAGAGAGATACAGAGGTTTCTCAGACTTCCCTGTCCTTGTACTGGCATAGCTTCCCCGTTTATCAACACTGTGCCCCAGAATGGTACATTTTTAGCCAAGAATGAACTTACACTGATACATCATAATCACAGTTCATACTCTTGCTGTTGTACATGCTATGGATTTGGATAAATGCATGTTAAATAGAGTCATCATTTTATCACTGCTTTTTTAAAATTAATTTTTATTGGACTTTATTTACAATGCTGTGTTAGTTTTTGCTTTACAGCAAAGTGTATCACTATGTTTTTACCTATTTATTTTCACTTAACTCTTTACTAGTATGGTGGCTTTGAAATGTGTCAATTTGACTTGGTTTGGTGAGTTAATACAACATTTTTGTGACATTCTGGGAGAGAGGAGAAGCAGTAGTCATTCTGTGGCTCATAACTTGTTACTGATCTGCTGGGTCACCCTGTTTTGGAGTTTCTTTGATTCCCTCAACAATATGTCTTTTACTTGCTAATGAAAGGTGCCAGTCTTTTTTTTTTTTTTTTTTTTTGCTTTTGTTTTCTTTTACAAACACACATATACTAATGAGAGGGACAACTAGAACTGACAAAGGCTTCAATCTATCCTAATTTTAAGTTCTGACTCATACTACCAGATTCCATGTTGTCCCTGTTCTCACCTAATTCAGACCCATCTATACTTTTATCAATGGCCTGCTCAGTGGCCTTCAGCCTCCAGCTTCAGATTCACAGACAACAGCATTACATAAACTGCTTTCAGGTTCCCACAGTTTCATAAAGACAAATCTCTGTAAGAAATGTGTATGCGCCTATCTGTGTGTTTACATACACACTCATGGTTTTTTTTTTGTGTGTGTGACTAAACTCTGATAAAGTTAGCTTGTATTTTGTCCATGGTTTTAAAAATTTTACCTAAGTATAAAAATTATGAACTAAAAATATTTGACAAGACAGACACAGATGGAATTTATAAGAACCCCCCCACACCAATATAATAATCAAAGTAAAACTAATATTAATTACACTTTTATAATGTACCAAACACTTTAGTAGGACCATCTTTTTGAATCATTATAACTAAGGAATTTGTAGTAGGTACTGTTATTACTGTTGTTATTTCAATTTTGCCCATATGTTCACACATTTATTGAGCTTCAAAGTCCAGAGTAGAATTTTAGAGTCTGAAAATTTGTTCTCGGCAAAATAATATTTTTCACTTTAATATTAAACTTAGTGTGTGGTATCAGGGAAGTATTATAGGTATTAACTATTTCTCACCTTGAAAAAATGAAAAAATGGTATAAAGTTTAGGAATTAAGTTTTACAGTTCAATGACTGAATAATAATTAAGTATATGTTACATATACATATATAATCACATGTAATATCAAGTTTATACCAAAATATAATACCATAATTATATTAATACATACCCATAACATATTAACAATTAAATCATATGACCACATCTATTATATTCTTTGTCAATGCAACCAATTGTAGGATATAAGAGCTTGTAAATTATTCATAATACTGTGCTTAGTCGCTCAGTTGTGTTCAACTATCTGCGACCCCATGGACTATAGCCCACCAGGCTCCTCTGTTCATGGGGATTTTCCAGGCAGGAATATTGGAATGGGTTGTCATGCCCTCCTCCAGGGCATCTTGTCAAATCAGGGATCAAACCCAGGTCTTCAGCATTGCAGGCGGATTCTTTACTATCTGAAACACCAGGGAAGCCCAAGTAGCCAGAAATATTAAAGACACAATCAAAAAGCAGGTTTTAGAAAAATTTTATTTAAAAAAATACTCACATAAAGAAAGATAATGTTTGACATTTCAGTTGTTGGAGGATCAGCAGGTGGAAGCATATGGCTAGACCACCTTGGCAACAACTTGATAGCTTTTAAATTGTGCTATACTTCAGAGTAGAGGTTATATTTTCTGCCTTAATTTCATTTCTCTAATATTCTAATGTGTGACTCATAAAAATAATTATGTTTTCAGTGTTTTTCAGTTTTCTTTTGCAAAATGGAAGTACTGAATACCTATTACATAAGACTGTATCATTAATAAATGAAAGGTCTGTATAAGTGTTTTGCTAATTTAATTATATCCCTTTTAACTGCAAAATGGATTTGGGGTGAAGTTCTTGAGAACTGGTAAGATGGAATACAAATATACATAATATTCCTGTTGCTTGTCTTAGAGTGTTAGTTTTCTGAGTCCATCATTTGAATAAAAAGAATGAGAGGTCAGTCAAATATCAGATTGAAGTGAAGTGAAAGTTGCTCAGTCTTGTCCAACTCTGCGACTCCATGCACTGTAGTTCATGGACTTCTCCAGACCAGAATACTGGAGTGGGTAGCCTTTTCCTTCTCCAAGGGATCTTCCCACCCCAAGGATCGAACCCAGGTCTCCTACATTGCGGGTAGATTTTTTACCAGCTGAGCCACAAGGGAAACCCCAAATAGCCATTCTATATGTAAAGAACACCTTTAGACCTAGCCATTATTTATTCTTCTAAATTTATTTCTTCTCAGAGTACAATTAACTAAAATGTTATAGTACATTTACTTAATACCAGATAAGATTTCCTAGACCTCTGGAGAAACTCTTATTTGTATGATTCAAATTTGGAGCTGAATTATCTTGGAAAATTCCATGTTCATATGGGTATGTGACTCAAACCCATTGTTTCAGTTGCTGTCAGTGGGGAATTAGGTCCTAGTTTCCCATTTCTGATTCTTATATATGGACCCCTGAAAATTTAAGGCCAAAGGGAGCTGTTAAATTCTTCTAGTTGCTTCAGATTTCTCTAACTTCTTTTGCCACCAGGCAGAGATAATTTCTATTTATGTGCTTGTGTGATTAGATTGAGTTCATGCAGATGACCTCCCTTTTGCTATGTGATATAACATAATCATGGACATACTATCATTCTTCAGAGATTCCACCTACACACATTGGAAGGGCAAGGGTCTTTGGCAATCATTCTTTAAATTCTGTCTCCCACAGAAATAATTTTAGTATTAACATTACTCCGTATTCCCATGTAAAGAGGTCTTTGTGAGAGCTTTGTGAAATCCTGCCTTGTAGGAAGTTGAATAGCTCACCAGACTTAAGATTTGTTAAGACTGTCAGTTCCATTTTTTTCATTTTTTTTTTGAACAGAGCCCTTTTCATTTTTCTTCAAATAACCTGTTTTCAGAAATGTTCTCAGTATTTCATTTCTGCAGCTTTTACCACTCTCCTTTAGGAAAAAAATAAAAAAGTCCTGTAATTTTCACAAATCATCTGTATGAATCAGGACGAACTTCACTTTGAGCTCTTGCAGTGCTTTGTAACAGCCTGTAGCTATTGTAATAAATAGTGGCACTTAATGGGTTTTAATTATAAATAATAATAATAATCCTAGTAAGGTACAACTTAAAAGATTCTCCTCAATTATTTGAATATATTGGTTTCATATGCTTCATTTCTTCATCTCATCATTCTTATCTTTTCCTCTTTGATTTGACTGGAGTGAAAAAGTTCCTGCTTGTAACAAAATTCTGCCTCTCTTAGGCTGTTTAAACTTACATGCTATTTAGTTGTAACATGACCTCTGCAGATAGATTAAACATGCAGCAATTTTAAACTATATTAAGATATCAGATTATTCTCAGATGGAATAAAGAAAAGACCAAAATATTTCTCCTTAACATCAACATACATTGAGTCACTAGAATTTTACACTAACTGTTCAGTTGTGCCAGATTCTTGGCAAACCTATGGACTGTAGCATGCCAGCCTTCCCTGTCCGTCACTATCTCCAAGAGCTTGCTCAAACTCATGTCCACTGAGTTGGTGATGCTATCCAACCATCTCATTGTCTGTCACCCCCTTCTCCTCCTGCCCTCAATCTTTCCCAGCCTTAGGGTCTTTTCCAGTGAGTCCACTGTTTGCACCTGGGACAATGGCACCCCACTCCAGTACTCTTGCCTGGAAAATCCCATGGACGGAGGAGCCTGGTGGGCTGTAGTCCATGGGGTCACTAAGAGTCGGGCACGGCTGAGCGACTTCACTTTCACTTTTCACTTTCATGCATTGGAGAAGGAAATGGCAACCCACTCCAGTATTCTTGCCTGGAGAATCCCAGGGATGGGGGAGACTGGTGCACTGCCATCTCTGGAGTCACACAGAGTTGGACAGGACTGAAGCAATTTAGCAGCAGCAGCAGCAGCCAAAGTATTAGAGGTTCAGCTTCAGCATGAACCTGAATGAATATTCAGGGTTGATCTCCTTTAGGAGTGATTGTTTTGATCTCCTTGCTATCCAATGGACTCTTGAAAGTCTTCTCCAGCATCAGAGTTTGAAAGCATCGATTCTTTGGTGCTCAGCCTTCTTTATAGTCCAACTCTCCTGTTCATACATAACTACTGGGAAAACTATAGCTTTGACTTTATGGACCTTTGTGGACAAAGTGATGTCTCTGCTTTATTTTTTTTTATTAAGTTTAAATTTTTATTTTTTAGTTTGTTTTGCTTTACAATACTGTACTCATTTTGCCATACATTGACGTGAATCAGCCACAAATGTACCTGAGTTCCCAATCCGGACCCCCGCCTTCCCCCTCCCTCCCGACACCATCCCTCCAGATCATCTGCGCCCATCAGTCCCAAGCCTTCTGCATCGAGCCTAGACCAGCAATCCTTTTCACTTATGATATCATACATGTCACAATACCACACTCCCAAATCCTCCCGCCCTCTCCCTCTCCCACAGAGTCCAAAAGGCTGTTCTACACATCTGTGTCTCTCTTGCTGTCTCACGTACAGGTTTAACACCACCATCTTTCTAAATTCCATATATATGTGTCAGTATTCTGTATTGGTGTTTTTCTTTCTGACTCACTTTGCTCCAGTTCCATCCACCTCATTAGAACTGATTCAAATGTATTCTTTTTGATGGCTTAGTAATACTCCATTGTGTATATGTACCACAGCTTTCTGATCCATTCATCTGTTGATGGACATCTAGGTTGCTTCCATGTCCTGGCTATTATAAATAGTGCTGCGATAAACACTGGGGTACACGTGTCTCTTTCAGTTCTGGTTTCCTCAGTGTGTATGCCCAGTATGCTGTCTAGGTTTGTCATAGCTTGTTTTCCAAGAAGCAAGTGTCTTTTAATTTCATGGTTGCAGTGATTTAGGAGCCCAAGAAAATAAGTCTGTTGTTGTTTCCATTTTTTCCCAATCTGTTTTCCATAAATTGATGAGACTAGATGCCATGATCTTAGTTTTTTAAACATTGAGTTTTACTCCAGTTTTTTCACTCTTCTCTTTCATCTTCATCAAGAGGCTCTTTAATTCTTTTTCACTTTCTGCCAGTTACACTTGATCTTAGCCAAAAGGCCAAGAAGGTCCCCAGAGTTTTGCATAACCATTTTTCTCAAATCTTTTTCTTCTTTCTCTTCAATTGGCATACAATCTTTCATCATATATTTTTTTCCTTATTGCACTCTAATTTATTCTTTCCTTCAGTCAGTTGTAAGAATTGAAATGCCTACAAATTATCAAATGCTTCTTTGAAGAACTGAAAGTAACTACAAAGGCAAAAATTGCATAGCACTTGTTTTCTTGAAATTTAAATGTCTGTGGCCCAGGAAAGTTTTTCTTTTACATAATTCTTGAACACATCAAGATATGTTATTAAATTGGTACTCTTTTCCAAGTAAAACCATAATATATTAGCAGCATATAGTTGTTTTATTCTTTTTAAATAAATGGTACAGTCATAGGAAAAGTAGTAGGAAGACACTGAAAAATGTGTCTGAGTGATGTTCCCTTGATCCCCTGTTTGGTTGATGTTTCAGCTTTAGTATGTGGGCATGCCACTGAGAGATGGTGTCAGGGATTCTAGGTGTCATGTTATATATATAGGAGACTAAATCTGTATTCTACATTTTAGCTCTGGTCCAACACTTTCTTGGATATATTCCTTTGGGGAAATAAGGAAATATGTTTGAGCTTTATTTCCTTTCTTTGCTGTGTTTCTTCTTTTTGGCAGCAACTTACAGACTTGATATCATTTAATTACCAATTGTGATTTTTCTCTAACATATCTTTCCAATAGACCTTAAACTCCATGAAGTCAGGGATTGAATCTGTTTTGTTTATCAGTGAATACCACAGACCCAGTGAATCACCAGGCAAAGAATAAGTGTTCAGTAAATATATGTTGGCTGACAAACTGGCTAAATTCTGAAAATACCTACTCCAGAACAATGTGGTAAGAGTCAAACAATGTAATGTTTGTGAAAGCATTTGATAAAGCACCCAGGATTTAATTTTGTGTCTCATTTAGAATAAAACATCAGTAGTAATTGTTTAGGGTAGCATTCAACCCCTTAAGAGGTAAAATGTCTGAAGACAGGGACTCTCCACAAACTATTATTTTGTTTATGAATACTGTTTGAAAGAGATCAAACTAGTCAGTCCTAAAAGAAATCAACCCTGAATGCTCATTGGAAGGACTGATGCTGAAGCTGAAGTGCTAATAGTTTGGCCACCTGAGTTGAGGAACAGACTCATTGGAAAATATCCTGATGCTGGGAAAGATTGAAGGCAAAAGGAGATGGGGGTAGCAAAGGTTGAGATGGTTAGATAGCATCACCGATTCAATAGTGATGTATTTGAGCAAACTCCGGGACACAATGAAGGACAGGGGAGCCTGGCTTGCTGAAGTCCACAGAGTCTCAAAGAGTTGGACACGACTTAGTGACTGAATAGCAATAACAATGTGGTTTGAAATGTCACTAAGTAGTATCTAAGAAGATACAAAATTTCACTGGTAATCTATCCATGAAGAACCTGTAACTGAAGGAGTTGGAGAGCCTTACACTTGGACATGACCTGTCATTTTTTCTCTACACATTCCTCACCGAGTTGGTTTTCCAAACTGGAAGTTTGCCTTCCTAATTTTTACCGTGAAATGTTGATTTCCCAGAAACTTTGGTAAAAATGTGTTTAAAAGGCTGGCATTAAGCTTAGCATCTTGACAATTTTACTTCACTAAGGCTATGGATTTTCAGCTGGTCATGTATGGATGTGAGAGTTGGACTGTGAAGAAAGCTGAGTGCCAAAGAATTGATGCTTTTGAACTGTGGTGTTGGAGAAGACTCTTGAGAGTCCCTTGGACTGCAAGGAGATCCAACCAGTTCATTCTAAAGGAGATCAGCCCTGGGTGTTCTTCGGAAGGACTGATTCTAAAGCTGAAACTCCAATACTTCATGCAAAGAGTTGACTTATTGGAAAAGACTCTGATGCTAGGAGGGATTGGGAGCAGGAGGAGAAGGGGACGACAGAGGCTGAGATGGCTGGATGGTATCACCGACTTGATAGACATGAGTTTGAGTGAACTCTGGGAGTTGGTAATGGACAGGGAGGCCTGGGGTGCTGTAACTCATGGGGTTGCAGAGTTGGACATGACTGAGTGACTAAACTGAACTGGATTGATACTGTTTTGAAATTGTTCATCAGATTTTGATGAGAGGTCAAAGTTGTTAACCTCAGCTACCTACTTCAAACAAGAGCACCTTGTTCTTTTACTCATTTTTTAAATAAAATTTTCTCAGCACTTAGATTCACATTTCTGTTGTATTATCTATAGGCCCTCCTGATGAAAATTACTATTCAGCTGCAAATTAAAGGACAGTTTTGATCAAAGTAATTATAGTTTGGAGCACAGCCCTAGGATAAAACAGTTCAAAGGATAATTTCTTACTAAGTATGTGGCAGAGGTTTATGAAGTTGATTAAGAAACTGTCAGAACCTGCCTTCCAACCATGACAAAATGCTATTGCAATTATAATTATTGATACCATGTGCCTTAGTAAAATTAACTAATGTTTTAGAAATTATGTCTCTTAATATAAGACTTAATATAAGATAAATAAAATAGAATTTTTATATTAAGAGAATACAATAATTTTACATATTTAGATATTTACAAAAGGCACATCTACATAATATGTATCATAATATACTGTATATTAGAAGTTGTGCAGTTAAAAAAAAAAATCCCGTTTTGTCTGAGGTTCTACATCAGCTTGGATATGCATTCTTAACATGCTTTTATCACATTGCAGTGCCCCTAAAGCATTTGTATAGGGAGACTTCCCATTACTGAAAGTGCTTGCATTGATAATAAATCACTTGTATTCCCGCTAACATCTTTCTTAACCTAGTACTCCACTCTTTTACTGACCAGAATCATTTTGTCTAATCAGCTTTATGTTCTGCTGAACAGAGAGATGCTTATTTGTGTTTCAAACAATGTTCTATTGGATTGATATTTAAATGCAGTGCAGCAAATGGAAAACTTGCTGGTTGGTGGTCATACCTTGATTGTGGTTAACCACCGTGTCATAAATCCATAATTCTAATTCTGTTCTGTTCAAGGGAGTCAGTTAACAAATAAATTTCAAAAGAATACTGACTAGTCAGGAAACATGAAAGGACTATTATTTTAATAAAATGAAATGAAAGATTATATCTCTATATTCAATTAAGCTGATTTTTCCTTAGCATATGTTATTGACTCATTTGTATCCACTAACATTTTGCTTCTTCTTTGAGGTATTCAGCTTAATTTACATAACCTAACTCTATAAGAAAATTCAGTCATTTTTGGAGTGATAATATTTAATGTTTTCCCAGAACTATATATTTATGGAGGTAAAAGACAGTACAGAGCACTAATGTAAACTCAAGCCCATTGCATTCATTTAAATTATTTCCTAATGATAATACTTTTACTACTAATAGTAATTTATAACTTTTTATGCTATACATTATGAATTAGAACTTTGTATATTTTACTCTTAGATAATGACCATATATAATGAAATTATTTAATGAATATATACAATGGCTGATCACCAGGGAAAAGCATCCTAATAAAGAAACATATTAAACTGCAGGAAATTATCTCTCTAAGGAAGTTGTGCCAGCCTTACTGCCTAAATCATGTGAAACTGGACCAGAAATAAAGAGTACTAGAAAATACAACAAGGGGAACAATCCTGCTTTAGCGAGAAAAGAAAGTAAGTGATGTAATGTTTGCTTTTCTTCCCTCTGCTATAAAAACTTTAACTTACCTCTCAGAGAGCCTCTTCCTATACATTGGTGGGTTCAGTACAACCAACATATGAGTCTTTTATGTCTCCTCTGGAAATATTGACAATTTAGACTTATGAAAATGTATGCGTTGGGCTTCCCTGGAAGCTCAGGGTAAAGAATCTGCTTGCAGTGGAGGAGACTGGGGTTTGATCCCTGGATCGGGAACATCCCTTGTAGAAGGAAGTGGCTACTCATTCCAGTATTCTTGCCTGGAGAATTCCATGGACAAGAGGAGCCTGGTATGGCATAGTACATGGAGTCACAAAAGATTTGGACAAATATATGTAGCAGTGATAATTATATTAAAATCAGTGTTAATAGTCATAGTTATTTATTCTATATTATTCAGTTCAGTTCAGTTCAGTTGCTCAGTTGTGTCCAACTCTTTGCGATCTCATGAATTGCAGCACGCCAGGCCTCCCTATCCATCAGCAACTCCCAGAGTTCACTCAAACTCATGTCCATTGAGTTGGTGATGCCATCCAGCCATCTCATCCTCTGTCGTCCCCTTCTCCTCCTGCTCCCAATCCCTCCCAGCATCAAAGTCTTTTCCAATGAGTCAACTCTTCGCATGAGATGGCCAAAGTACTGGAGTTTCAGCCTCAGCATCAGTCCTTCCTATGAACACCCAGGACTGATCTCTTTAGGATGGACTGCTTGGATCTCCTTGCAGTCCAAGGGACTCTTAACAGTCTTCTCTAACACCACAGTTCAAAAGCATCAATTCTTCAGCACTCAGCCTTCTTCACAGTCCAACTCTCACATCCATACATGACCACTGGAAAAACCATAGCCTTGACTAGATGGACCTTTGTTGGCAAAGTAATGTCTCTGCTTTTCAATGTGCTATCTAAGTTGGTCATAACTTTCCTTCCAAGAAGTAAGCGTCTTTTAATTTCATGGCTGCAATCACCTGAAGTGATTTTGGAGCCATTAGGTTGGCCAAAATATATGAGTTTTTCCATAAGATGTTATGAATGTAGTCTTTGGCCAACTCAATATACAATATCTCAACGGAATTAAACTGGATTTAAATTTAATATTAAAGATACCACATATAGAATTATGGATGTCATGTGTCTGATACTTTTCATTTAACTTAATGTATTGGTGATAAATACTTTGGCTGCCTGATATGAAGAGCTGACTCATTTGAAAAGATCCTGATGCTGGGAAAGATTGAGGTTGGAAGGAGAAGGGGATGACAGAGGATGAGATGGCTGGACAGCATCAGCAACTCAATGGACATGAGTTCGAGTAAACTCTGGGAGTTGGTGATAGACCTGGAATGTTGCAGTCCATGGGATTGCAAAGAGTTGGACATGACTGAGCAACTGAACTGAGCTGAACTAATTGGTGATAAAAAAGAAAGCAATTTAATATCTTATTTACTGCAATAGAAGACTTATAACCTAACAGGGGAAACATATTTGGCCTCTTATAGCTAGAGTTTGGAGTGAGAATTGTTAGGGAAAGCAAAAGCATAAACAAAACAAAAAATGTATATTTTTGAGTATGTGAAAATTAGACTTGTTCCCCTTAGATGTTATAATATCCTGAGAATTTTAGAAAATAAATCAGTCATCTGTTTTATGAATTGACCTGTTTAGAGCCAGTCTGAATGAGCTGTGGGTAGAACTTTAAAGTACAGAAAAGCCTGTCAACTTTGTTCTTATTTTTGTATTTTTGTTATTTCCTCCTTCAAAAAAATACTATGGAACACCTACTCTGGACCAGCCACTAACCTTATTCTTAAGCACATGGGGCACTATGGGAACCAAAAATTAGCCTAGGTTTTGTTTTATTTTTTAATTTTTTTCATGGCTCTTAGACCCTAGTGAGAAAGAATATGAACTGAAAACAATTCACGATTGAGTGACTATTTCAGTGTATTCTCATATACATACTCTGAGGGAGAGCGGCACAGTTCTGTAACAGTAGTAAGCAAAGCTGCCTGAGGTAATCTTAGAGGAAGTGAGGTGGGCGGTTAGGATGTGACCTAACAGATGAACAGGTGTTAATGAAAAGAAAACAGAGGAAGTTAAGGAGATTATGTTCTAAACAGAGACAGCAGCATTTGCAAAGATCACGTAGAAGGTGGGAAGGTTTAAATGTGTTAACTGAAGGAAGGCACAATGGCACTCCAGTATAGAGAAGGCGGATGAGAGACTCGCAAAATGGGCTACACAGAGTACCCTGCTGGAAGTGGGAGTTGGGTGGTTAAAAGATCAAATTCGCATTTTAGAAATCTCTCTCTGAATTCCATGGGAAGAAAGATTGGGGTCAGGTCAGTTAGGCTAATAGGCTATTGCTCTCAATCTAGAAAAAATGAAGTTTACATGCCCTAGGATACTGATAATACATATTTCAAGGAATGGAGAATTTTGTATGACAGTTGCAGGATGTAAAATAGGTGAGAATTTTTGATGGCTTGAACCTGCATGTTGAGATAGAGGTCTTGGAAGAATACTTAGATTTTTGGTTTGTATAGTTGGATGGATAATGGTTAATGTTCATTAAAAATGAATCACTGAAAGATAAGATGTTTTGAGAAGGAAAACTATGAATTTTGGCATGAGTGTCACTTTTTGATGTTTTGAGATGTCCAAAGTAACAACATGCAGTGATTTGTAATATAACATTTACCATATAATTTTGATATTTTATAGGACAAGTTAAAATATCAATGATCTTAAATGGTGCAATCTAGCAGATATAAGGGTTTCACTGGTGGCTTAGCTGGTAAAGAATCCACCTGCAGTATGGGAGATCTGGGTTTGATCCCTGGGTTGGGAAGATTCCCTGGAGAAGGGAATGGCTATCCACCCCAGTATTCTGGCCTGGAGAATTCCAAGGATTGTAAGCCCATGGGATCACAAAGAGTCGTATATAAATATCTAGAGCTTTAGATTTAGATTGGGGTTTAAAGGATGAGATTTTCAACAATGGACAGAATCAAAGCGGGGGTGTGTACAACATTGGCTGTGGAACAAGTATCCGTGAAAAAGGGCTGAGTCTGAGGCAAAGAAACAGAACATTTAATGGGTGAGCAAAAAAATACAATAATTACTGACTGAAGAAAACTTAGAAAGAATGGCCAGATATGCTTTAACAAGGTAACATTTTTTTCCATTTTACCTCTGCCTCCAAGATTGTTTGATGAACTAATACCTAATGGTGAGAACAGCTTTGCTAAGGACTCAGAGCAATGCGAGAGTCACTCCTTTGTTTCTGCTGGTAACACACAGATTAACAAAGCAGCATGGGAGGGGACATGATGAGGTGGTGTTTGTGTTTGTCCGTTATGGCCCATATAACAGAAACACTACAGACTGGGTAGCTCATAAAGAGCAAAAACACTTTTGGAGGCTGGTTAGTTCAAGACCAAGGTGCCTGCAGATTTGATGTCTGGTGAGGTCATACTTACTTGATTCATGGATGGTGGCTGTCTTCTTGCCACGTCCTCTAATGACAGCAAATCCTCTCTGTGATTTTCATAAGGGCACTGATCCTATACATATGAGGGCTCTTAAAAACCCAGTCACCTCCTCAAGGCCCCATCTCCTAATGCGTGGCATCCGGTCCCATCACTTCATGGGAAATAGATGGGGAAACAGTGGAAACAGTGTCAGACTTTATTTTGGGGGGGGCTCCAAAATCACTGCAGATGGTGACTGCAGCCATGAAATTAAAAGACACTTACTCCTTGGAATAAAGTTATGAGCAACCTAGATAGCATATTCAAAAGCAGAGACATTACTTTGCCGATTAAGGTCCATCTAGTCAAGGCTATGGTTTTTCCAGTGGTCATGTATGGATGTGAGAGTTGGACTGTGAAGAAGGCTGAGCACCAAAGAATTGATGCTTTTGAACTGTGGTATTGGAGAAAACTCTTGAGAGTCATTTGGACTGCAAGGAGATCCAACCAGTCCATTCTGAAGGAGATCAACCCTGGGATTTCTTTGGAAGGAATGGTGCTAAAGCTGAAACTCCAGTACTTTGGTCACTTCATGCAAAGAGTTGACTCATTGGAAAAGACTTTGATGCTGGAAGGGATTGGGGGCAGGAGAAGGGGATGACAGAGGGTGAGATGGCTGGATGACATCACTGACTTGATGGACGTGAGTCTGAGTGAACTTCAGGAGTTGGTGATGGACAGGGAGGCCTGGCGTGCTGCAATTCATGGGGTCACAAAGAGTCGAACATGACTGAGTGACTGAACTGAATTGAACTGATGCACCCATCTCCTAAGCACTGGGGCTTAGCATTTCACATGTGAGTAATGAGAGGACACAGAGAGTGCTAAGTGGTTATAACACTTCAGTTATGCAAGATGCATAAGTTCTCGAGTCTGTTGTTCAGTACTGTACCTGTAGTTAACAACACTGAATTATACACTTAAAGAGTGCTGAATACATCTCATCTCATATATTCTTACCACAATAAAAAATTACAGAGAGGAAAGGAAGGAAAAAACAAGACATTGGGTGCATAGGTACTGATGTCTTGACATTTTGCCAAGTCCTCCAGCATGGAAATGGACACCCTCTGTTCCCAGGGAGGGGTGCTAATTGTTCTCTTTCCCCTGTCCTCCCATTATTTTGGGCAGGATGGGAACATTTTTACAAGCCAATTGCTTGGTCCTTGATGAGCCTGAGCTTAAGTAGCCAGTGTTTACAGCCATTGTGGGGAAATTCAGCTCTAAGTCCTGGGGACTTTGGGGCTTTTGGAAGTTTCAACTACTTCTGGGTGAAGGAAGCCACCTTTCCTCAGCATTTGGCCATTGACCTTCTCTTGGGAATGTAGAGGTTAGACAGTCTCTGAAAATAGATTGCCTGGGTTTACATACCAGTTCTGCCACTAATGGCATGTGAAATTTGGAGCATGCCACATGTGGTGTTGGAGAAGACTCTTGAGAGTCCCTTGGACTGCAAGGAGATCCAACTAGTCCATCCTAAAGGAAATCAATCCTGAATATTCATTGGAAGAACTGATGCTGAAGCTGAAACTCCAATACTTTGNGAAGTCTGGAGGAGGAAGGCGGCGGGGGGCAGAGACGGGGAGATACCAAGCGACCCCACAGAGGAAGCAGACGCCGAGGATCAGAGTAAAGCGGAGATGGGAAGACAGACAGCCCAGCAATGAGAGTCAGCTTTGGTGGGAGCACCAAGAGTTCAGGGGGAGGAGGTGGAGAATTTGAGCCCAGAGGAGCCCCAGCTATAAGAAGGACCCCAGGACCAGAAGAGGGCCTGGAGAGAAGCTTCAGGCTGGTCTCCTCATGGGGATCAAGAGATGGGAGAACTGGACATGGAGGTTAGCGAGGAAGGCTAAGAGAAAAAGAGACTAGGGCCAACCTGAGAAGGTGGAGAGGTGGTGGGAAGTCCTGAGACCAGAGGAAGACTTGGAGCCAGGAAGAATGTGAATGTTGAGGCTTGATTCAGTGATAAAGGAGTCAGTAGGCTGGAAAAGGCAGGCACTGGGGACCACTGGGGGAGGAGTGAGAGGAAACAGGGCCAGAGACCACTGTGCTTGCAGAGCAATCGGGGTCTCTGGATTCCCAGGTGTAGTTTTGGATCTGGCAGGGCTCAGAAGTCTGAGAAGGGGCTTGTAGTTGTAGGGGTGAGGATGAGAGAGAGATCTGGCTTCAGAGACCTCAGCTGGAGAAAGTGAAGTCCTCAGAGGAGACACCCAGATGTAGGACCAGCCCTAGTCTTCAGGTGTAACCCTGGGTACAGCCAGAGGGCAGAGCAGAAGAGCACGAAGCTACTACAGTGCTCCTGAAGTGCTTAAGTTTTTCTGGTTTTGGATACCTCTTCCCAGACCCTCAGTTTCTCCGGGATGATTTATTGAGTCTAAAGCCTAGAGGTCGGGTCCTTCTCACTAGGGAGGATGCCCACATCCTTTCTCTCTGCCTCGCTTCTCTTTAGCTAAATGAATTGTTTCTCTGTGTGCTCTCCCACTTGTTGTTGTGCTATGTCTCCAATAATAAACTTTGTACAAAAACATATATATTAATGAAGCCCTAGACGGGGGAGCCTGGTGGGCTGCCGTCTATGGGGTTGCACAGAGTTGGACACAACTGAAGCAACTTAGCAGCAGCAGCAGCAGAGGTCAATAGAAAACCAATAGACTGAAAATATTTGAGGGGATCAGATCAGCTCTGATTTCCTGGCACACATACTGTTTATTTAACAAGTGNGTGGGCTGCCGTCTATGGGGTTGCACAGAGTTGGACACAACTGAAGCAACTTAGCAGCAGCAGCAGCAGAGGTCAATAGAAAACCAATAGACTGAAAATATTTGAGGGGATCAGATCAGCTCTGATTTCCTGGCACACATACTGTTTATTTAACAAGTGGGTGAACATTGTTGGACTTCTCAGGCAGAACAGAGGGACACTGGCTTCCTCTTTGGGCTAGATGGAGCCCTGGGTGTAAGGACAGAGTTGGGCTTGGGAACTGGAGTGGAATGAGGCAGGGGGAAACTGCAGGCCCAGGTATAAAGAAAGGAGGTTGGGTAGGGATGAGGAAGACCAAGGTGGGGAGCGTTGACGTGATGATCTGTTCTATGGAGAACAAGAACTAAGACTGCAGCAGAGTGGAAAACAAACAAACAAAACAAAAACCTTAGGCAGCTGGCTCCTTCCAAGACAGGAGCATCTCAGCCTTTCATCCATTCTTCCTCTGTAAAACAGGATCGCCTTGCCTGCCCTCACTGGCTGTGAGGATTACACAGCCGTCATTCAGTAAGGGCTCTCACAGGCTCCTTCTTCATGATTCTTTGCTCTACTTTCTGATTTTCCAGAGCGGTGATTACCTTCATACAATACTTTAGCCTGTTCTGTTCTCCAAAATGCTTTTCTGATGTCATTTCCTCAGCAAAATCCAAAACTCCTTGAGAGCAGAGGTGGTGTCACCTCTCTTCCTCAGAGGAAGTGGCCCAGTTTTTACTTTCCTACCGAACATAGAGTGAGTGACAGGTCTAGGAGATGCAAAGAAAAACAAGACTTACTCCCGAGTTTCCCTGGTGGTCCAGTGGTTAATAATCCACCTACCAATGCAAGGGACTGAGTTCGATCCTTGGTCCAGGAAGATCCCACGCTCTGCTGAGCAACTAAGCCCGTGAGCCACAACTACTGAACCTCATGCTCTGGAGCCCGTGCTACACAACAAGAGAAGCAACTGCGGTGAGCTCAGCTCTTGCACCACAGCTAGAGAGTAGCCTCACCCTGCTCTCTGCGACTTGAGAAAGCCTGGTACAGTGCAGCAACAAAGACCCAGTGCAGCCAAAAAAAGAACAACAACCAAAAAAACCAACCAAACAACAATAGAAAAACTTAGCCCTCCTTTTCAGGGGAGCATATAGCATAGATAGGACACTAGATAAACAATCTTGGCCAAAACTCCAGACCAGATGCCTCCTTGATATTGCCACTTAGAAACACTCTCAATCATAGATGAAATATGGTGAACAAAGAACATCTCTCCCCTGAATTGTGCCCCCATTCTGCTATTTCATTTTAGTGAATGACAATCATCTAGGTCAGAAACCTGGATGTAGCCTTTGCCCTCTATCTCTTGATCATCTCCACAGTGTCTTGGCACAAATGTTTCCTCTTCTTGGAACAACTCCCCCTTCTACCTCCATTCCCTCCCTCCCTCCCCTCAATTTACTCTTTCTTCAGGTCTCAGTATAGATGAGATTTTGGATATGTCTTTCAGGAGTCCATTCTTGACTCTCAAGTGTACAGTAGATGATTCTCCTAGCTATATCTGCGTCCTGTGTGTCGCGGGGCTTACTCACATAGCTTCTAGACTCAAACTGAGGTTGCCTGGGTTTAAGATGCAGCTGTCCTGCTTTTCTGGCTGTGTGAACTTGACCCTGCCTCAGATTCCTCATCTGTAAGGTGGAGATGACAATACTGGATCTATTTTATAAGGTATGAAGATTAACTGCCTGACACCGAATTCTAAATGAGATAATTAGTTATTCAGTTCAGTTCAGTCAGTTCAGTCGCTCAGTCGTGTCCCACTCTTTGCAACCCCATGAACTGCAGCACGCCAGGCTTCCCTCTCCATCACCAACTCCCAGAGTTCACTCAGACTCATGTCCATCGAGTCAGTGATGCCATTCAGCCATCTCATCCTCTGCTGTCCCCTTTTCCTCCTGCCCCCAATCCCTCCCAGCATCAGAGTCTTTTCCAATGAGTCAGCTCTTCACATCAGGTGGCCAAAGTATTGGAGTTTCAGCTTTAGCATCATTTCTTCCAAAGAAATNAGTTCACTCAGACTCATGTCCATCGAGTCAGTGATGCCATTCAGCCATCTCATCCTCTGCTGTCCCCTTTTCCTCCTGCCCCCAATCCCTCCCAGCATCAGAGTCTTTTCCAATGAGTCAGCTCTTCACATCAGGTGGCCAAAGTATTGGAGTTTCAGCTTTAGCATCATTTCTTCCAAAGAAATCCCAGGGCTGATCTCCTTCAGAATGGACTGGTTGGGTCTCCTTGCAGTCCAAGGGACTCCCAAGAGTCTTCTCCAACACCACAGTTCAAAAGCATCAATTCTTTGGCACTCAGCCTTCTTCACAGTCCAACTCTCACATCCATACATGACTACTGGAAAAACCATAGCCTTGACTAGACGGATCTTAGTCGGCAAAGTAATGTCTCTGCTTTTGAATATGCTATCTAGGTTGGTCATAACTTTTCTTCCAAGGAGTAAGTGTCTTTTAATTTCATGGCTGCAATCACCATCTGCAGTGATTTTGGAGCCCCCCAAAATAAAGTCTGACACTGTTTCCACTGTTTCCCCGTCTATTTCCCCTGAAGTGATGGGACCGGATGCCATGATCTTCGTTTTCTGAATGTTGAACTTTAAGCCAACTTTTTTCACTCGCCTCTTTACCCAACTTATCAGTCTCACACTGTGAGATCCAAAAAAGCCAGAAATTTTTTCAAAGAATTCTTCCAGTTCAGTTCAGTCGCTCAGTCGTGTCTGACTTTGCGACCCCATGACCCGCAGCACACCAGGCCTCCCTGTTCATCACCAACTCCCAGAGTCCACCCAAACCCGTGTCCATCAAGTCGGTGATGCCATCCAACAATCTCATCCTCTGTCATCCCCTTCTCCTCCTGCCCTCAATCTTTCCCAGNAAAATAAAGTCTGACACTGTTTCAACTGTTTCCCCGTCTATTTCCCATGAAGTGATGGGACCGGATGCCATGAGTAAATAATTAAGATGTTAATTCTACCATTAATCAATCAGACCAATTGTTATTAATATTGAATAAAGGGGAAATACTTAGGGGATTTAATGTCAGTTTCAGTGTAACACTTTCTCAAACACTACTGAGACAAAAATCTGACATAGTCTTACAACTGCCTCTGATGGCTTAGCTGGCAAAACAAACAAACACACCCCTTGTTCAGTCAGTATTTTGCAGACTGTAGAAAGAAAGATTCTTGTTTGTTTTTCCATTTCTTACGCTTCTTAATAGTGTTCCTCTGGAATTTCATACAAGAAATTGAGATAATTAAAGGGGGTTTTCCTAGGTTTCCACAGCTCCTTGCTGACACAGCTGGTTTTTGAGGCCTGTCAGAGCTTGTCACAGAAATGTTTGTATGTCCCCTGACTGCTAGCACCCTGTCCCTCCTCCAGCTGACTTAACACTTACACAGCTAATTGGGCACACAGCTTTCCGAACTTTCCATGTCTTAAGCTCTCCTTAACTTCAAGGGAAAATTCACCAATTATGTCCTCCCTGTAGCAGGGTCCTTTATACTCCCACTGTCATCCCTACTCTGAATCAGCTAAATGTTTTTTAAAATAATAATGCCTGTCAGTTTTTATACTCTTTAAGTCCTCTACGAGCCATATATCTATTTTCTGCTGTTGCACTAACTATTTACAACATTTTAATTCTTTAACTGTCCCACTCTGCCTGACATCCTTACTTCTCTCAGCCAAGGAACTGCTCCAGAGGGAAAACAACTGTGCATTGTACTCGGTCCCATTTGACAAGTAATAAATGAAATCTTTAAAGGGGAAAGACCAATGTTTTCTTGCTGAGCACTGTGTAAATAAATGCTGTGAGTCAAGTTTCTAGTTATTTTAAGGGACTGTGAAAATGCAGCACTTTTCCTCCTGTAAAAATTATACTTTCTGGCAACATAGTTAAGTAGTTAGATCATGTTTTGTCAACAACTCCTTATCTATTTACTTAGAATTTTTGTTAATTTTGACAAAATTTCATTTTCATAATAGGATTTACTGAGTTTTGTGTAAAGTGAATTTTTATTTATGCATAGTACTTTAGTATTTTTCAAGTGTACCACACAAGTTACTTGATCTCAAAAATACTAAGTAGAGCAAGTTATTATCTACACTTTGTACAGATATGGAAATATATGTATCTACTCTTTGTTTCTAAGAGAAGGAATTTTTTTTTAACCACTCTTTAATTTTTCTCCATTCCTTTATTATTCTGCCTCTAGATATTTAGGTAAACTCCCAAACTGGTCCTTGTATACTCTGTCTTGTTTCAAATATGTATTAATTTTTTCAAAACTATTTCTTTTTGAAATATCACATATTGTTCTAGAAATTGAGTATGGAGTTTTTTTTGTTTTTAATGAAGTAGGGAAGAGTTTACAGAATGTCAAGAAAGGCTTCTCTGTTGCTGATATATGTTAGATATTTTAAGGAAAAGAGAGAGTATCCTGTAACATTCAGAGTGAGGAAGGTTTTCTACAGAACAGGTCTAAGGAGAAAGGTTCTGAAATAAGAGAATGTGTGGGTATTGAGGCATATACAGAAGGTGATTACAGCCTGAACAGCTTGATCAAGAGTGATTGTAGTTATTTCTGTGACTCAGCTTCTGTAGGTTCATTTATAACATTTGTTTAAACTCCACATATAATCAATATCATATGATACTCGTCTTTACTATCTGACTTACTTCACTCAGTATGGCAATCTCTAGGTCCATTCATGTCACTGCAAATGGTGCTATTTCTTCCTTTTAGTGGCTGAATAATTTTCCACTGTATATAGGTATAAATATGTAGAAAAGGGGAGAGGTGGGGATAAGTTGGAAGATTGGGACTGACATATCCAAACTACTGTGGTCCTGGTAAACAGCATAGGCAACTCTATTTAATACTCTGTGATGACATATGGGAATAAAATCTTTGAAAGTGGATGTATATATATATATTTGTATATATAACTGTCACACTTTGCTATATAGCAGAAACTAATGCAACACTGTAAATCAACTATACTTCAGTTAAAAGAGAAAATGTGAATATGGCTAGAAATGGAAATTTCTAAAAGGTATGAGCTTGATAATGGACAGAAATGGTATGGACCTAACAGAAGCATAAGGTATTAAGAAGAAATGACAAGAATACACAGGAGAACTATAGAAAAAAGAGCTTCATGACCCATATAATCATGATAGTTTGATCACTCAACTAGAGCCAGACATCCTGGAAGATGAAGTCAAATGGGCCTTAGAAAGCTTCACTACGAACAAAGCTAGTGGAGGTGATGGGATTCCATTTAGCAATCTCAAATCCTGAAAGATGATGCTGTGAAAGTGCTGGACTCAATATGCTAGCATATTTTGAAAACTCAGCAGTGGCCACAGGACTGGAAGAGGTCAGTTTTCATTCTCATCCCAAAGAATGCTCAAACTCCCACATAATTGCACTCATCTCACATGCTGGTAAAGTAATGCTCAAAATTCTCCAAGCCAGGTTTCAGCAATACGTGAATTGTGAACTTCCTGATGTTCAAGCTGGTTTTAGAAAAGGCAGAGGAACCGGAGATCAAATTGTCAACACCCACTAGATCACCAAAAAAGCAAGAG